>CM043116.1:63264455-63851544 GCA_023701765.1 Hylyphantes graminicola | reverse complement strand
ACAGCTGTACCCCCGCCTGTCATGCGGGAGACCGGGGCTCGATCCCACGTAGTTGGAAAGTAGACATTTTGTTTTTCTTTGCAATTGCACGGAAAATGTGGTATCTTGTATAGTTACTGAAACATTACTTGTGTGGGATACATAAAATAGTCCTGTAAATCTACATGATATATACATGTAATGCTAACAAAAATATATTATGTGTTTTTACAGCACTATTTTTAGTAATTATTTACTAGAAATTTTCTAGGAAAAGTTTTTTACAAAAAATTTTTTTGTAATGGTTACAGATTTTTTTTCACAGTGCGGTTAGGATTAGGTACAGCCCGGTTGTACTTGCTGTATGCCACGAGCCGCCACTGATAAGTGATAATTATGTCAGATGTAATTATTATTCAAATTTAACAAATTGAATCCAAACCTACCACTTCTAACGGTGCCCTGTCGCCCGTACAATCAAGCTAAGGAGCTTAAAAATAAACCATGTCGAATTGGAAGATACATTCAGCACCTCCCTCCCACCAAAATGTTATTTGTGGAAGAGCCTGCTTTGTCCAGGGTTAAAAGAAACTTTCCTATTTACATGGAAAGAGAATAATATATGTATTTCAAATGTGACTTTAGTATGATTTTTGCGACTGAATGAATTTTTGGCCATTTTACTCTAAGTATAAGCCAATCCCCAGATTTTCAGGTTTTCCAGCAACACGCATATTTTTAAAAAATATATAAATTTTACCAAATTTTAAAAGTTAAAGTATGGATCACTTATTTTTAATAATATGTTAAAGAAATGAAAAATTAAAAAAAGATAAGTTCTTAACATAGATCTTTAAAGCCATGCATTAAAAAAAAAGACGACACGTTAACCAATATACATACACCCAGAGTTAAGTAAGACTAGTAGGAAATGTTGTAACAGACATCGAAAACTTCTACTTACTAATACCAAAAAAGTTATAAAACTAAAAGAAATACCAACTAAAAAATACATAACAAATATAAGGAAAAAATAATACAATTTATTAAGTAATAGATAATTTTAAATTATACAATAGCAATACAATAATGTCTGCATTGCACAAGGTAATACATATACATAAGTACAGAACAATAATATGTACAAATATTTATTTAAAAGTAGCAAATCATTAAAATCTACAAGTCCATTGCTCTGAAAAGAAACCTAATAAATTATAGAAGTCAGTAAGAATAATGAATATCTCCAATACAAAACTATTACAAGAATATAGCATGAAAACAATCAAACATAAGGAGAATAAAGAATTTACATAAAAAGTCAGTAGTCATTATGTAAATAATAAATAATTACCTACTAAAGTATTTAAAACAAGCAAACAATTAACTCCAATAGATAAGGACGATGCTCAAAAGACAAGCCAATTAAAAAGCAGTACTAGCGATGAAATGCCAAAGTCAAATTTAACAAAGAATTACTATCTAAGAAATTTTCCATGTGAATCAAAATATCGTAATTTAACGAAATGTTCTTTTCTATAACGCTTTGAGGTCCTTGAATTTCCTGACAGACATAAACATTACTTTCAGCCAATTTCTCCCTCAACAATGTCCTACTGAGTTTGTCCGATATAATCCTAGAAAAAAGGGGATATTTATTGACTTTCAGTATTTTCAAAATCATGTCGGTGTCGAAACATCCCTTTTCATCGACATTGTTCATTTGAGATGCATAAAAGACATGCATAAATTCAAACAACACGCGGCCACCACCAATGTCTTCTTTCTGCATCTTTCGCAGCTCGTGTTTGCACGCTTCACCAAAATTCAACAGAGTATCTTGCAGAAAGTGTCCTCGAACCACGCAACTCACGGCAAAGTCTCCATAATGCAGGTAACAGAACTTCACCAGCAACAAGAAAGTTTCGAATTGCTCCGAGGTTCTCTGATTGTTGTAGTTCTCGAGGGCATTCGTCAATGCCAAAGGGCACACTTTAGCGCCGCAATTCAAGAGAAGCTTGATGAAATCGAAACCATGTCGATAAGAAACCGCAATAGACAAGGGTGTTTCTCCTTCGTTATTCCTTACATACAAGCTGGCTCCCCTCTTTAGCAACAGCTTGACTACTGACGGCCATCCTCGTTTGGCTGCCTCGTGCATCGGATTCATGCCAAAATCATCCACTGCATTAACATCCAGTCCTCTGTTCAACAGATACTCGATGAAGCCCAGGGGAGGCTCGTACGCCCTAATGATAATTTCGTGCAGAAGAGTGGCGTTCCACGGCGTTCGAATATTCAATTCGACTCTGCTGGAATCAAGCAGAGCTTTCATACGCTCGACATCTTCTCTATCTGTGTACTGGAAAGCAGAATAAACCGGGTTTCTCTCGTAACTGGTATCGACTTTGAAGTCCGCCCCGGCCTGAATCAGCATCTCAACCACGTTCACTTCTGCACGGGCGTCAAGAAACACACGCAGGGTGCACAGCGGCAGCTCGCTACGGGGTTGAATTCTTGCTCCAGCTTCTACCAGTTCTCTGACCACCTCCAGTCTGTCCCTTCGCATCAGAGTCATCAGCAACGGGCTGTGCTGTTTGTAGTCTCGCAGGTTTGGGTTGGCGCCGTATTCCAACAGGAGTTTGACGATGCTGGCTGGACCACGCGATGACCCCTTCAGGACTCGGTGGAGAGGAGCTTTTCCGCCAAGGACTTGGTTGATGGACGAAGAATCTCGTCGGAGAAGGGTCCGGATCTGCTCGTAGGTGTAGCCGGGATTGTCGAGAATTTCGTGGAGGGATGTGACTTCAGCCATACTTGCTCCGAGTAATTGAACAGGTCAACTTGACTCTAAAACGAATAAAAATGTAACTATATTAAATTTCTTTCATAGTAATTTTATAAAAAAAATTCTTGTTATAATAACTAGTCGTGTAACACAAATGATCGTAGGGGGCCTGTTAGAGTTAATTCTCACAAAATGATATTTTTTATTTTGCGGATAATTTTTAAGAATCTAGTATTTGCATACATCATAATATTACATATAACAAAAGGAAGAAATATAGGATAAAGAACCTAAAATTTTACCCCTAAAAAAATTAAAACTTCCATTCTTTCCCTACCAAATACATATTTTGAAACCTAAATTCCCCCCCCCCCCCCCAAAAAAAAAAAATCCAGTCTTTTCCACAAGCAAGCCAGAAAATCAAACTGACTTCTACAGGAATATCAGATATAGTCAGCCTCTCAGGTAACATTCAAAATGCCTAGACGTTGACGTGCATGTTAAAAGAGATTACAAAATACTTTTTAATTTTAGTTTTCGTAAGCTTATAATGTAGACAACTGCTAAGGGTTTGATACTTACGAGGTTCTTTTTAAGTTTAAGCTTTTCCACTGCAAATGAAATAGAGCAAACCTGTTATAAATAACCAATGTTTTCTCTTTACATTTTAGTATTTTTTCGATTTTTATACATTTCATAAAAATGTACCACTAATTTTAACACATGTTGAGAAAAAAAAAAGCTGACTTCAAATGGACATGCAAATTTGAAGCAACACGTGTTTTCGAGAAAATAGCTAAATGTATGGGTATAAATGTAATACAAAGGCTTGCTAATGTAAATTACTAAATAAAAATAAAATTTAATTATCACTTAAATTATTATAAATTAGGTAGATGGAGGTGATATTAGCTGTTACTTTTAAATTAAGTTAATAATATTCAGAGTTTAGTAGAGCGCGATGGTGACAAAACTCGCTGTCGCGAAAATCTAACAATTTGAATACATGTAAAAAAAAATCATAATTGAAACATTCATGGTCATCAAAAAATAAACCAGATTGTTATGTATGACTTTCTTTCTGAATAAAATATTAATCAACAACGTTTCATTAGGATTAAGAAATCTAGTTAAAAAGAATAAAATAAAACTCACCTTAACTATGGAAGAAAACTGCCAATAAACGAAACACTGGTCAAATAGTTACAAAAGATTCTTCGAATAAGATCGACAAATTTTTTCAAATTACAGCATAGGAAACTGTTTTGAAGCGAACCACGAAAAAACAAACAAAGCAGTCAAAAATTTTCAAGCAAATGAACCCAGTGGATTGAGGGGTCTAGGGAACAGCTGTGTTTTAGCGCCCCCTACTTACGTCATTTTCCTCCAATCGGAAGCATCCTCGATGTCCTTTGCCGAATAAAGCGAATCCGAATACAAATAGCAATATAAAAAAACTTGGAAGAAAAAAAATATTATCAAAATGAAGTTATTTCTTATAGTATTAGACACAGCCATTAAATAACCCCGACTATATAAGTATTTAATAGGGTGTTTGACTAAATCGGGAAATTGGCCAATAAAGTTATATATACGTAGTATAGGACCTAGAAAACGAATATTCTTTTGTTTTTCTTCATAAAATTACATAAATTTTATTTAAATCAAGTTTTAAAATCGCATTTTTCGGCTGTTTAGTCACGTGATTACAAACGGAACGCTCATTGGTCTGACGTCACCCGGCATTAAACCCCTCCCACGTGCAACGCAAAACTATTCGTCTTAAAGCTTTTTAACGCTCCTTAATTCTTACATGCATTTTTTTTTCAATAAAAGTGTATCATTTGTGAATTAGTGTTTATAGATATTCATTTATTAAAATGGAAGACGGATTCAAAAGGCAGATAGCTCAAATTTGCCGAGAATCGATGCCATGATGGTGGGAGACTTTTTTTTTTTTAAATCATCTCCGGATTTCTGTTCTGCCGAATTCCGAAATGTTAAAACTTCAGCGTAAGTACTAATTTTTAAAATGATTGTGATTTAATATATTTAAAAACATATTCTTTTATAACTAAAAATAATTTACATTTAAAAGTACGTTAAATTTAAAACAGCTTATATTTGAAAATGAAGTTGATCTGATACATGTATTCCCGGCTTGTGTGCTGGAAGGAAGAAGTTATTTTCTATATTTTCAATCTAATAAATGTTATTCGTATTAACATAAACCTGTTCAAGTATCTTTAATAAATAGATATTTTAATTTTTATGTTTCCATCACCCAGTATTCTGAAATATTTACAACTTTTTCTATTAGTTTTGGTTTATTAAAACCTTTTTCATAGCTCTCATACAGCACGTTTGATTTATTTCTATATATGATGGAATGATTTATATTAAAAAAAAAATTAAATGGTAAATAGCAGTTGCTTACAAATGAAGTTATTTTCTATGTTTTAAAGCATTAGTTCAGTACTATGAACTATGATTCAGTTATTTCTATTAGTATAGTATAAGGTCTATTTCATAACAGACTCAACCATGCTAGGGAATTCAAGCAAAATGACATAATTTAGAAACGCATCCCCAATATCTAATCCAGTGTCCTATTGGAATTTTAAATTATTATTAAATAAGAACTGAAGCGTATATTAACATACACATAACTGTAGTTTTTCTTCTGGAAATGAAAACAAAAATGAAACTTTAAAGATATCAATTGTTTATTTTTATAAAATAAAGTTAGATGCAAATATCGCTACAACATTAAGTTTTACAACAAAAAACTTTTTTGGGGTTTTAATGGATGTACTTTTACATTGTGGTACGGCACAGTAACGATAGTTACTCATTTTCAAATAAAAAAACCAGCGATAATCTGAAATCTTGATAATAATTCAAAGCAATGGCGTAACTGTACAACAACAGTAGTCTTACTACGTTTCTCGTTCGCCTTCGCGCATGTCAAAACAATTTGATGCCGGGTGACGTCACACTCTTCACATTCTGCCGGGGTTCGTTTTGGGGGCGTGGCGAAAATTAAATTTTAATTGCATTTTTCTCAGTTTTATAGGAGGTATTTTGAAAAAAGAAAAAATACGGGTCTGATATTTTTTGCCTAGGAACATTTTAAGCCAATAATTTTTTTTAGTCAAATACCCTATTTAAACTAACATAGCAAAAGAATATTCGAATGATCATATTAATAAAATGGTATTTTCGATAGTTCCGAACTATCGATCTAATATTTACATAGAAAATTTACCTTTAAACACAAGAAGTTTATTTTAAGAAGTATGAATTTTAATTTTATGCTAGTAATAATGCTGCTCTCAACTCGCTCATGGAATGACCATTAATATTCAAAACACACCAAACAAAAAATTAAGATTACCTTCGTTTTAAAACTAATTTTTTCTCAAGTCAATAACGTTTATTGAAAATAGTACTATTTTAAAAACTAGGAGGGCAAAATTTTTTCATTGATTTAGCTTTTTTCAAAACAAAAATTCATGTTTGTATATTTTTTTTAAGAATTTGGATGATTATATTGAAAAGTAGAGAATCATGCAAATCGTTTCTGATGTAGGAAAAGGACGTCTAATCTGGCAAAAAATAATTTTTCAGATTTTGCCAAATAAAAAAAAGCAACATTAATAGAGGTAAAACACATACAAAAACTATGAAGATCAAAGGAAACTATTTACTTGATTTCTTAAAATAATTAACTGCTTAACGTGAATCATACAGAATAATAAAACAAAAAAGTCATTAAAAAAGTTATCAACATATATATCTTATACTATAATACGAGGAATTGGACCCAAATCGAAAATCGCCCCAGAATTAATAAACTCCGGTAAACTTAGGGGTCTGGGGTTTTTGGCCACGACGAATTGATTGGCACAGGTTTTGAAGCGCTACGGTCAAGCAGTTCGGAGTTACAGATAAGATATTTTCAAACTTCATTAGTTCGCCATAATGGCTACTTTCGTGATGCCATCTGCTAAAGCTATAAGCCTCTGCTTAAGCTATAAATGTTTAGTTAAGATTTTAATTTTTCAAATTTAAATAAATTCAACCTTGCTTTAAACTTTATTGGGTTTTACAGAAATGGTTACATGGATATTTTTTTTAGTTCCAATCAGCAGACGATTTTAGTTCTATTCTGTTCATTGGCGATTTTTGGCGATCTTGAAAATTTAACTTATGGTTGCTATACCTATCGAGTTGAATGAAGTATGAAATGGAATGTTTACCACATTTCGAAATTTTCGTTGCTTTTCAACGAAACGCCAATTATCAATTACATTTCATTTCCTATGACTTTTAAAACTTTACCTTTGTATAGAATAGTTCCCTTTCCAAACTATAACTTTGTTTACAATGGTGCACTTTAACTAATGTGACCAGACGTCCCGCTTTTGGCTGGACAGTCCCGATTTTTTGTAAAAGTCCCGCAAAGTCCCGAAAAACGAGGAAATTGTAAATAAAATAGACTTTTTTTTTATGAATAATCGTTGTAAAACGCTATGACGCCTTTAGAAATTGTTAAATGAAGTTAAAGTCATCAACAAATTGGTGGAGTATGGTTTCTGCTTGCCTGGAACCACTGCTGCTGTTGAAAGCGCCTTCCTTTTCTTTCTTGTACCAAGTGTGTGATTGTGTGAAATGACTATTATGTGCATAAAAAAATACTTAAAAAATACACCGGGGGTGGGGGTGGGGGGTGATGGAGTGTCCCACTTTTTGATTTTGAAAATCTGGTCACATTAACTTTAACTGGATATCTTTTTACCAATGGTTTCACAAATTTTCTTATGGTATGTATTGTTTTGATAAATCACAATTGAAAAATAAAATCTTCGAGTTAGCTTCGATACCTGTTTTCTCCGAGCAGAGCTCGGTCACCCGCTGGTAAATGAATAATTTGAGTTCTTCGCTGTCTACAAATTCATCTTTGTCCTCTACAATCAAGAAAAAGAGTCGTCTCATAGATAATTTTTTAATATACTGGCATATTTTTCAAACAGTTATGAGTTTATACTTAGATTTATTTTTGCAAGTAATTTCGAAAAGAAAATGCGTTTGGCATTTGCTCAGAAAGCGTACACTTTTTTAGTGTTATGAAGAAATCAACAAGCTCTGTCGGTTTCTTATAATTAATAGCTCTTTTCTAAATTTAATTTGAATGCATGATGACTTGTAAATTTGTTTTTTACAAGACCTTTTTAATCTGCTTCCTCCGTCATTTTTTTTAAAGAATTAATGAGTCGTCTGCTTATAGGTATTTCTGGAAAGATTGAAAATTCTAGCTTATAATAGAAATGTCAGTTGAAAGGCAAAATTAAAAAAAAAATGAGACATTGAAGTGAATTCTATAAAAGTCCACGTATGTGTACCTATGGAGCGAAAATGCTAAGACAAGGTTATCTAGTTATGGGGACTATATTTATATTTGAAAAAAGGATTTAGGAAAAGATGATTAGACAGTCATTATTCAAATTTAACAAATCGATGCCTAACCTATCGTTTCTTAAAGGGGTCCAGTCGCCCATACAATCAAGCTAAGGAGCTTAAAAATAAACCATGTCGAATTGGAGGGTACATTCAGCCCCTCCCTCCCACCACAATGTTATTTGTGGAGAGCCTGCTTTGTCCAGGGTTACAAAAGGGATAAGTACAAAGGAAGCATAGGTATTCCCATGAAACTTTAGTGATGCATCTGTTTCGGAATTTGCTTTATACCCTGTAAATGATACGGATTAGGAGATCGACGAGGATGTGAACAATTAGCTTCTTTTGTAAGGCAACTTCAACTATGACAGTTGGAGGTTTCGTCGTGTATGGTGAATTTTTCGAGCACTTACCGCATCGTGACTCTAGGCAAGCCTGTCGTAATTACATGGTTTTAAGTATGCGTCTTGCGCCAAAAATGAACTTCTGAGCATTAAATTTTGAGAGATGCAGAAGTATAAACACATCACTTAAGACGCATTAACCATTAAAAGTTAAATATGATATATTTATTCTAAATTAACATCATACAATTAGTTGTCGTAATAGCTAGTCGTGTAACGCAAAAGATCGTGGGCGGCATAAGTTAGTTAATTCGGACTTAATGAAATGATCCTTAGAAAATTATATTTTACTTTTGCTGTAATTTTTTTAAGAATGTAATAATTACACACAATAAATTATTTTACATAAAAAAAAATACATATTTCTAAACCCCCTAAATAATGAAAAATTTTACGCTTTTCCACCATTTAAACATTTTTCAAAACCGAAATATCTATCGTAGGGGGCGGGGCCTGTTAGAATTAATTCTCTCAAAATGATATTTTTTATTTTGCGGATAATTTTTAAGAATCTAATAATTGCATACATTATAATATTACATATAACAAAAGGAAGAACTATAGATTATAGAACCTAAAATTTTACCCCAAAAACAGTGACGCGTTTATGGATGTTGGGGCCATAGGCGGTTTCAGAATTTGCCCCCCCCCCCCCCTCTCCCAAAACCAAACAGAAATTAGAATTTAAAAAATCTTAATACTTGTACAAATAATAAAGCATGATGAAGGATGAACCAGTTTGTAAATTGGGATTCCCCCCCTTTTTGGAGCATGAAATGCTGGTGACGCTATCGGGGCTGAAAAAAAGAAATGGTCGGCTAAATATTACAATAGACAAGAATTTCACTTATACTTTTAATGCCCTTACATTTACATACTTATTTTTCATTTACAACTTTTTCTTTCTGCATTTTCTTTTTGCAAATTCGTTTATCACCTCGTCGAACAGTTGCATTGTCAATCGGAATTGTTAGATACATATGCAACAGCGTTTCCACTCTTGAAAATGTCAATTTACAAACTATATCTATTGTACAAAATATCCCGTCAAAAACAGATTTTGTAATTTTATTACAATAAAAGTGGGGTTTTTTTTGGTTTGCAAACGAATCGGGGGCCAACAAATCGACAAACTACATAAATATTTGAAAGAATTATGATTATTAGAAACATTTTATTATACGTAGTATTAAGACATTTTGAAATTTGGGGGCCCTCACAATCTTGGGGCCACAGGCGGCCGCCTCTAACGCCTATTGGTAAACGCGCCGCTGCCCAAAAAATTAAAACTTCCATTTATTCCCAACCAAATACATATTTTGAAACCTAAAAATCCCTAAAAATCCTAAAAATTATTCCGGTAACAGTTTAACATAGCAAAAGTATAATTGTTTCACGACGACGAATTTAAATTCTTGTAACCCAAACCCACCGCACACATGGCCTAACACGTGTTTGGCAGCAGCCAATCATATCTACGAGTTCAACAACTACCGCTAAAAAGCCCAATTCCTTCACGGACATACACCTCACGGTCGAATCACCCTCGAATAGTGGGATTGTTGCAGGATACCATTTGCGTATGAAATGAAATGCTGGCTAATAATCCAATAATACTCAACAGCAGCCAGGGAAGAGAATTGCCAAACGGGCTGCGGACGCGAGAATGGTTGCCATGACGACATTGAGTGCTCATTCCCCGACGTCATGGCAACTTTTCTCAAGTCGCAGCCCGCTTGTCGATTCTCTTCCCTGGCTGCTGTTCACTAGGATTGGATTATTAGCCAGCAACTCATTTCATACGCAAATGGTATCCTGCATGCTTGCACCAATCCCACTATTCGAGAGGGATTTTTATAACTGGCGTCGTAAAACTGAAAGCGTTGAATTAAAAATTGCGCTTCTTTGGCAAAGTACAATTTATGATAGGATTTGGGATTTTGTTTTTCGTAATATTTAGGTACAGCTGTGGAAATAAAAAAGTACCCACTTGAGGTTATTTCATTCGTAAGTCACCCTATAGAATCGGACCTTTTTTAGATTGTGTACGATTAATATTCTGAGTTAATTGCACGATACAAAATTTGCATCAGGGGCCGTCTTCATATGAAAAATATTACGATCTTTGAAATTTCCAACAGCAACACCCAATTTTTATAACTTAGAAATGTTAAGCACTCTTGAAAACCCTTAAGTCTAAGTTTTTGTTACATTTGGATGAATATTTGACGAGTTATTCAATCGAATCACTTGTGGTCCTTTTGGGGACCATCTCTAAAATGACAAGCAAGCATGCATGCAAAGCCGTCTTTATTTATCAACTACACACGTAATCTTATACACAGTCCCCTAAAGGGTAATTAAAAGGTATTTCGTGATTTACTCAGCAAATTATGAATAAAAAATTTTAAAAATTGGTATTTCTCTTAATCTTCTTGTCTTAAATTTATTTCTTTAAAAATGTTAAGGGGTTTCTATTCATATTTTTAAAAAAAATTAATATAATAATTATTTAAAAATATAAAAATTGTTTTAAATAACCCAATATTGAATGCATTTTGTTTGGGTTATTAAAATTTCTTTTCAGTAAAAAATTCGTTTCATTATCTTAATTATTTATAGATCGGGATAGTTTTTATGTGCAACTCATTTAACATTATGGGACCTAAACTTTGCACGTCTCTAACTCCTCTAATAATGCTTAAAAACTAACAAAATTTGGCATTTCGTATTAACATAGGTCAGAGATTTGAAATATGGATTCAAAAAGGGGTGTTGCTATTGAAAATTTCAAAGATCGTAACATTTTTAATATGAAGATGGCCCCTTATGCAAATTTTGTGTTATGCAATTAACTCAGAATGTTAATTGTTCACAATGTCAAAAATGTCCGATTCTGTAGGATGACTAACGGCCAAAATAATCACTAGTGGGTACTTTTTTATTTCCACAGCTGTACAGCCCGGTTGTACTTGCTGTATGCCACGAGCCGCCATTACTCACGGGTTCGCTGCACACACTACCTCAGATAAAGAATCAGATGGAAACCCTCTTTATTGGCTGGATATCTGTCCGTTTCAAGCCTCTTTAGCAACGTTAGATAGTCATAGCCTAAACTGGTGCTGTGTAGCCAGTTCCTCACTTGTTACTTCTCTCGCGGCTAAACTGAAATTGAGTTTCGCGCTACTTAACGATTTAACGAACGAATTACAAAATTAAAGTTTTAATTCCGAAAATAGCAGATATGTAAAAATTTAATAATAAACAAAAAATAATTGAAAATCAGGTAAATTTCTAAATCAATTAATATAAGCTTTGGTATTCGTAAATTAATTATAAAGTCCTAAACCACGACTTCCCTACCGACCGAGATTAACGAGGAGACACTAGTCCGAAACTTGGTACAAGTCGCAGTACTCGAGAAAAGAACCAAGAGAGAAACCGCTTTTACGGTCGCCACTGGTTGCCAAGCAGACCTGAATACGGGCAGATTCCTAGGCGATAAAGGGTTTTACCCGAAGGAAACCTCAAATAACTTCCTCGCTAGATTTACTACGAGTTACTACGAGTCATCTATATACATAACAACAAATATTGTTGTATAAAAACCTAAGCAACTTGGTCTTCACCACGAAGTACCTTTTGGGGGATACGGATTGCAATGTATATCATCGGCAATATGGTATGGTATGGTATGGTATGATACATATATATTCCAGCTTGTGTGCTTGTTCAGAGAACCGCTTATAAGCTTTCGTCAAGTGGGACAGACACAGAAAGAATTTTTACAGTCACAAAGAAATGAATAACACATAGACAAATAACAACATTTATTGACGGTCACAAACATCCATGCCTGACCGGGATTCGAACCCGACCTCAGCAGCTCCAAAGGCTAGTACACTAACCATTCAGCCACCGAGGCGGTCCATCGGCAATAATAATGCGGCCATGCGAATTGTGTGGTGATGTGGGTTAGAGGGTCATGCCGCTATGGTAACTTCTGGGGTTAAGGCGATAACAGAACCTATGAACGGATCGTGCACAAACAATAAAAAAAATTAGATTTTTAACATTAGCGCCGTGTATATGGCCTGTACGTTAAATCTGCTGCGGACCAAAGGAATAATAAAAAAAGCGGGAAAAGCAAAGGAAAAGTAAGGAGAGAATTAGGGAAAAAAGCACAAATAGAATAAACTCACAACAATCGAGATATGTTGTTAATAAATGTTGTTAACGAGATATGTTGTTTAACGGTGGCCGAGAGGTGCAAGCGACAAGCTTCCCAACGAGAAGGTTTTTGGTTCTATACTTTTTCTAGCCATACTATAGACGCGTATTCGTACTGAGCGAAAAAAATCATCTAAATATCACCGAGGTGCCCGAGTACACTGCCTATACTGAGATATATACGTGCTCCATAAATCTGTGGAGTCGAAAGTCCCGACGGCGTTAGCGTACGATATGTCTTTCGAAGTTCCGTTGGGTGCCCGCTCAGGTGTCGACCTCGTCACTTGACCAGGGTTCTAAATTACTTAATTGGATGTCTCTTTAAGGAGACTAGAAATAGGCAGTAGGAAATGATTACATTGCATTGCAAAGGCTGCGAGTAAAAGCTTGGGATGGCAGGGCATAAGGAAATAACATAATGATCGAGATGTGAGTACTAACATAGTCATTGACCATTTATCAGGGCATCGAATCGGATGCTGCCATGGCTGGTTAAAATGGGGGGACATAGTAGTTTAGAGCCTGGATTCGGCTGTTTATTAATCATATAGATATTAATTAGGTCAGTATAACTGCAAATTACTGGGTTGAATAGGGGGAGACAATAGTTCGTTTTTTTTTCTTTGCAATTTATCTGTTAAAAAATTAACAGATAAATTGCAAGAAAAAACAATTCCTTGCGATTTATCTGCGTTAAAATCACAAATTATTCGAACAAAATAAGTAGATTATCTACTACTACTACTATTTTACATATATATTCCGGATTGTGTGCTTGATCAGAGACCCGCTTGCGAAGCCTTCGTCAAGTGAGATAAACACAGAAAGAATTTTTACTATAACAGAGATAGGAATATACACCCAGGGCGAAGGAGGGAATTGAACCCGCACCCGTTTCAGCGGTTTGAGTGGCCGAGTGGTTTGGACCATTAACCATTATGCTAGCAGACTGCTAGCGTAATGGTCCAAACCACTCGGCCATCCGGGCCCCTAGATTATCTCTGTAAATTATACGGTATTTTTCTGGCACTCAACCACTCACCATAGTTTAAAGTGGTTTTTTTTCTGTAAAAACAACAAACATTTAGTACAATGAAGCTGTAGTGAGAAATAACAAAACTTAACCAAAGTATGGTATGGTATGGTATGATAAATATACTATATTCCAGCTTGTGTGCTTGTTCAGAGAACCGCTTATAGGCTTTCGTCAAGTGGGACAGACACAGAAAGAGTTTTTACAAGCACAAGAGACACACAAAGAAAGGACAACACAAACAAGTAGACAAATAACAACATTTATTGACGGTTACAAACATCCATGCCTGACCGGCATTCGAACCCGACCCCAGCAGCTCCAAAGGCTAGCATCCTAACGATTGCGCCACCGGGGCTGCCTCACCATAATGTAAAGTGTTTTTCTGTAAAAAAAAAAAACAATAAACATTTAGTACAGTGAAGCTGTCGTGAGAAATAACAAAACTTAACCAAAGTTTAACTTCGAAAAGGGGCCCGGGTAAGCATCGCAGGCCAGCAGTCTGCGTGCTGTAACGGGCGCGGGTTCGATTCCCGCCTTCGCCCTGGGTGTATTTCCTCTCTTTGTGACAGTAAAAAATCTTTCTGTGTCTGTCTTACTTGACGAAGACTTATAAGCGGCTCACTGAGCAAGCACACAAGTCGGAATATATATGTAAAATACCCTACCCTACTTCGAAAAACTTTCACAAAGGTGAGATCCGGCCTCAGCATTTGCGGCGCGTGCTGTCGAATGTCGTGGCGGAATGTGGGTCAGGTTTTTTTAATTTGATATTTTTGCGTCATATTATGTCAGGAACCGGTTCGAGGGGTGTCATCGTCAGTGCGTTGACAGCGACGGAAAAGGGGTCTGTCTGAATGAAGTTCTCTTTTTCAATGTCTAGCTTTCTCTTTTTTTCCCGATTGAATGGAAGTTAGAGTAAGAGTTTATTTGAAGATGTGTCTACACTCCTTGTTAATATAAGTTGGGTAAATAGAAATATGCTATATGGAGAAGATTCTTCCGCAGATGTAAAGAGTTCCATAAATTATTTGTGAATCCATCCAGAAACATGTTTAAAACATTTATTTCGCTTAAGGTCTAACAGAATTGAATATTATTTAAAACAATTTGGCTATTTTATCAGATTGAAAAGTGTATTTTGGTTAAATTGTATTCAGATCATTTTATATGCAAATATTACCTTACAAGAGTTTCCAACTAATTGACCAACCGCGCTTTTCCCTCTGCCTTTTTACTCTTTGTTTTTACTTAAGTTAGGTTGAGGTAGGGTAGTAAAAGTGTATTAAATTAGTAGTAAAAGTGTATTCAAAATTAAAGAGAGGAAGTTATTAACTGTTGTGAAATTACGTCTTTGGCAGTATTCAAAGTATAACATTAGTACTAAATACAAATAAATTGTTTTGAAAAAATAATTATAGTTCAAGAGGGTTATTTTAAAATATATTTAGTAGTTTCTCTAATCATTTTTATCACAATTGGAATTTTGTAGTTGGTTTTTGCCATATGGCAAAAATTTGAATTATTTAAATTCCAATGCAGTTATTTTTTTTTCAGTATTTTTCCCATGTGATGTATGAGTATTAAAGATACAAATATATTTTTTTCGGGATGGAGAAGAAAAAATTTCATGCATTACAGGGTTAATATTCCAAACTATTAATTTGACATTTTAATACGTGTGTGTTTGATGTTGATAACTATAACTGGACCGAATAATAGAATCTGAAGGGACAGAATGATGGATTGTTTGTTGATTATACTAATGATAGTAATTTTTAAAATGAACTTTTAAAATTTGACATGAAAGCCATTACAAATGCTTTTCTTTCTTACCGGGGCTGCTATTATGTCTTCCAGACCCCTGAACTAAGGACCATAATATACAGGGTGATTATAAAATAACGCTCACTGTTCTGAGTGGTCTGTACACTCTTAAAATGAACAAGCGATTTTAACTCCGTCTGATTAATTTTCACTCCTCCAGTATGAAAATGCACTTCTCCTTTTGGAGTGGATCCTTTGTGTGTTAAACCTCTGACAGGATCACTCCAAAGTCCAAACGAGTGATTTTAACTCAGTCTGAGTTAATATTCATTCCTTTCCAGTGTCGAAAATGCACTTCTCCGACTGGAGTGGATTTCACTCTTTTGTTTTAAGAGTGTAACTTTAATGAATGGTCCAAATGCATCAAAAATTGAGACACATACTAATCGAGAAGGGGGGAAAAGAATGGAATCAAAAAAAAGAAACTCGTCTCTTGACCAAGGTATTCTAAATTACTAAGCATTGCCAATCATGGCTAATTACGGCCAACACATCCAATTACACTTCGTAATTTAAAGCCCTGGTCAAGTGACGAGTTTGTTTTTTATGATTACATTCTTTTCCCCCCTTTTTGATTAGTAAGGGTCTCAAAGTTGTTTGCATTTGGATTATTTATTCAAGCTACAGACCACTCCGAATAGCGAGCGTTATTTTATAACCACCCTGTATATATTTTTTGTGAAACCATCTAGGCGGCTCTCGCTACTAATTTTGATACACAAATTATACTGAATCTGAGTTCTCTGTGGTTGTTAAAGTACGTTGAGTTTAAACTTTTCCGAGATAAGGTAAGGTTTGAATTATCGTCGCACTAGAGCTATGCGAGGGCTATTGGCGACGGGCGTCGTATTTTAGAACCACAGTCAAGTGACGAGCCGGCACTAGGCACCCAACGCAACCGTTAAGGACGACATCGTACGCAGCGTTAGGACTTTGAAGGATATTTAACGGGCACTCCATTTCACGGGGTATTATTCGTCGGACATTTTTAGCTGCACGGGCCGTTTTAGGTCGGTAGTTATTTCGGCGATACCCGGACCCGAACCTGAGACTTTTCGCATGCTAGGCGAGTGCCTAACGAAGATTAACCTTTTGATTACGATTTTGTGAAATATGAAGTATTGCCATACCATAGCATGAACCCTTGTGGTGGTCGTTACATGAACTTTATCAAACTAAACTCGGATGTGTCATTTCAAATTAAAAATTTCAATTAACATATTTCGGAAGAAAGTCAGTCATCAAATGGATGAGAAAGTACTAAAAATGGTATATAATTAAACGTCTAACTTTTAAATAGCCATAAATAATTTGAGCCACATAACCGGTAACGCATCCGCTTTAAACTACAAAATGAACCACCATTATTTCATTTCCCATTAAAATCTCATATCAATCTCCATACTTTCCACGAAATTTTTTTTTAGAACTTTGAATACAATACATAATTATTGTTTTTAAATCTGTTTGTAATTTTTACCTCTCCAAGGAATCTAAATTGGTTCTTTATTATCAGCTTTATATATCTTATCGTCTCTTCCTGTTTATTATTTTTATAATACGAGTTTAATTTTGGAATGGAACTTTAATAAATGAAATTTTAGCTCCTTATTTTGAGCAGCGGTTTCTTTTTTTAATATTCTATGCATATGATCTCATTATTTTTAAAAACTCTTTTCTTGACGAAATATTCGATGGCAAATTTTATGCTTATCACAAAAAGTAAATTTTAAATATAAAGAAAGATTTTTTCGAGTTAATAGAAAGAAGGCTATATGGGGTTATTACATTTTGGGACCATGCCCTGACGTACACTCTTTAAAAAAAAAGAGAGTGATTTTAACTCAGTTTGAGTTAAGTTTCACTTCTTTCCAGTGTCAAAAATGCTCTTCCCTATAGAAGTGGATTTCACTCCTTTGTTTTGTTAAAACTCCGATAGGATCACTCCAAACGAGTGATTTTAACTCAGCCTGAGTTTATTTTTACTCCTTTCGAGTGTCGAAAATGCACTTCTCCCATATAGGAGTGGATTTCACTATTTTGTTGTGTTAAACCTCCAACAATCTTACAACAAACGAGCGATTTAAAGGCGATTAGGAGTGATTTAGGGAGAATACGAGCAATTTAGGAGTTAATTTTCACTCCTTTCCAGTGTCGAAAATGCACTTCTCCTGTAGGAGTGTGTGGATTTCGCTCTTTTGTTTCAAGAATGTAGTCCGGTGGATTGAGGCGTTATGCAGCGGAGGTTTCATTCGCATTCTGTCCTTGTCTAGAAATCCTTTTGGCAGATTGCGCGCTTTAAAATGACTTTAAATATTAAACTAGTTCAGATTAAATTAGTCATCAAGTCCTAAGAACGCGTACGATGTCGCTATAAGGTTTCGCTTCCAGCCATATCAGGCTTCGTCACTACACTCTTAAAACGAACGAGCGATTTTAACTCAATCTGATTAATTTTCACTCCTCCAGTCTAGAAAATGCACTTCCCCTTTTGGAGTGGATCCTTTGTGTGTTAAACCTCCGACATGATCACTCCAATCGAGTGATTTTAACTCATTCTGAGTTAATATTCACTCCTTTCCAGTGTCGAAAATGCACTTCTCCTACTTTAGTGGATTTCACTCTTTTGTTTTAAGAGTGTAGCTGGCAGTAATCTACTCTATATTAAATTCAACCAAGTTATCAAATGATAAAACCATTCAGTAGTAAACACACTGTTCCGAAAAATCGGCCATTACTCTAGGTTGTTACTAAAAGAAGCGCTGATATTGAACTAGTTAATGAGTTTAAATTAAATACCTAATATGGAATACCTAGTAATAGAAGTTTTAAACAATTTGAAACGTGAACAAAGTGATACGTACTTGCCCTATACCTGAGAGGGCATCCAATGCAAGCCAATAGAAAAGCCGTTGAGACTTCAAGACAGTTAAATATACAACAGTTCCATCGAAACCCCACTTTACCTAATAATGAGATTTTCCAAAGCGATTTATTTAAAAGGTTTAAATAGAAGCCTTTTTACAAGCCATTACACTCTCAGAAATAACACTTTCATTTTTGACGATTCATGAATCCTCAAGCCTCATTTCGTTAATTTTGAGGATTGTTTCGTTAAACTATCGCGTGACTTTTGAGTACACGCGAATCCTCACTTTTACGATCGTGATTTGACGATTCTGTATCTTGATTTTGAGGAAACTGAATCTCATTGTTGCACTCACATGCTCAGAAATGACGAAATATTTCTTTAGATTAGACGACATTCAAATCCTCATAAAAATGACGATTCAAATTTCCTCACTTTGAGGAAACGAAAACTCGGAGCATTTGCCAGTGATGGAATCGTCAAAATTAAGGAAAATTTTGTCGTTTTTGAGTATTCATTTTTTAGAGTGTAAATAAAAATATAAAATAATTAAATAATTATTTTATATTTGATAAAATAATTATAAAATAAAAATTTATAAATAAAATAACAATAAAAATATCAATCATTATTTATTCTAATGGAAATTAAATTATCCTCCAGGCTGCACAGCCGTCACCTCGGTCCACCCCCTTTCCGCCCCCACCCCACTCCGCCATCTTGACCTGACCGACTGCTCGCGACTCGACGACTGCTCCCTGGAGCTCATCTGTCGCAGCTGCCCGCAGCTTACACACCTGTACCTGCGGCGCTGCGTTTTGCTGACGGACGACTGCCTGAAGCGCGTCGCCAACTACTGCAGGGAGCTGCGGGAACTCAGCGTCAGCGACTGCGTGCAGCTGACCGACTTCGGGCTGTACGAGTTGGCGAAGTTGGGGGCCAACATGCGGTACCTGAGCGTCGCCAAGTGCGACCGGATTTCGGATGCGGGCGTGAAGCAGATCGCGAAGCATTGCTACAAACTGAGGTAGGTGGTTGCAGTGAATTTTCTAACATAGTGACTGGGCGACACTTATGTCGCCCAGTGAAAGAAAATGTTGCCTAGTAATTTGAAAATCAAATCACTCTGGGCGACATTAATAAAAACCATAATTTCTTAAAACTCCCGTCCATTTTATCATAAATTTTATTCTGAAAACAAATATTTGAAATAAAAAAAAAATTTGCAAGTTGTAGCCAATGTTGTTTAATAGGTATAGCACATTCGTTACAATAAACGAAAAACTTTCGAGTTATCAAGGGGTTCTCCTCCTTGCATTTTTCTAAGAACCCTAATATCGTATTGACCCTCGTTCAACTTAAATTTTTTATAGAAATAAAGGACAGATATCCTGTAATAAAAGGCTGAAAATTGATTTTTTCGGATCTTCTATCGGACCAAGTCAATTTCGAAACTAATTTGCATGTTAATTGTTTGTGGGGAGGCTTTGAAAAATGTCCCCGATGGGACCCCAGGTCGCAAGCGGCATGAACCAGAGAATAACACTTATTAAAAATGATCTATAATACATTAGTTCAAAGGGGAATATTATTTATTCAAGGGGGTCATTTCCCAATTAATTAAAGTTAAGGTTTAATTTTTAATAGGGGATTAGACTGATATGACAATTTTATCTCTATTACCCTACCCCCCCCCCCCCCTCAATCTTTTCATAAGCAATGTCGCCCAGTGAAAAATTCTTAGAAAATTCACTGGGTGGTTGTGATGAAAATCCTAAATGACTGAATAAGGTTAGAGATGAGTCAAATTAACCGAAATCAGCTTTCCACAATATAGGACCAGATCGATTTGGGTATTTATTTCAATTCTTATTTTGTCCTCACAAATAACTTCTTAACACTTTACCTACGGGCGTCGACTGACCCATAGACTAAGAACACTCTAAGTTTCAAACTCTCATTGGAGAATTTCTACATTGAAATTGACATAGAAACTAGCGCGCCCCCTTTGTGTCTAAGGGAACTAATGTAATGGTTTCTGGCTGCCTATTTGCAGTCACCTTTAGGAGATTTAACAGAGCCAATGACATCTCGTAATTTGGAACCCTTATCAAGTGACGATAGGGATCTATTTTTTACTACAACTTTTTTTCGACTTTATTTTTTAATATATACAGCTACTCATTGACTTTTATATCCCTCGTAGGCCCATCCTCAAGATATTTGACCTTGTGCTTCTTTTTCTCCATTAATAAACCTACAGACTGACTACGATTGTCATTTTAGACATGGTCCCCCAAAGATCCACAAGTGATTCGATTGAATAACTCGTCAAATATTCATCCAAATGTAACAAAAACTTAGATTTAGGGGTTTTCGAGGGTTTTTCACATTTCTAAGTAATTAAAATTGGGTGTTGCTATTGAAAATTTTAAAGTTCGTAACATTTTTAATATTAAGACGGACCCTTATGCAAATTTTGTGTCATGCAACTAACTCAAAATGTTATTTGTTCACATAGTCAAAAAGGTCCGACGTAAAAGGATGACTAACGGTTGAAATAATCACTAGTGGGTAACTTTTTTTTTTAACAGAGAACATTCCGAAGAAACAGTAGCCCTACAATTGAAAGTACAATTATGCCAATCAACAAATCAACCTTTAAGGGGTCACAGGAGTCTTAAAAATGTGCAAAGAAGATACTACATAGCATAGTTTGATCTCTCTTGTAATTTTTTAACTACTCAATAAATGAGTATAATTTTTTTATATGTAATTCTACAAGATTTATTTATTAAAAAACAAGTTTTAAAATTTATGAAACTTTAGCCAAAACTAAAATAAATGATATTAAACATGAAGGTACTTGAACACACTGTGATTAGGCTTGCGCGGCAAATTGTGAGGTCAAAATTGAAAAAATGAATAAGAAAATGACTTTATATTGTACAAATATGTACAAACAAAGACTTATACCTAAATTCTCAGCTCAATTTTAATTAGAAATTATTTTTAAAAAAATTTAAAATCAAAATTTTTAAATTTTTATTAATTTTTTAGAAAAAAGTTCTTAAAATAATTTCTAATTAAAATTGAGCTGAGAATTTAGGTATAAGTCCTAGTTTGTACATATTTGTACAATATAAAGTCATTTTCTTGGTCATGTGTTCAATTTTGACCTCACAATTTGCCGCGCAAGCCTAATCACAGTGTGTTCAAGTACCTTCATGTTTAATATCATTTATTTTAGTTTTTGCTAAAGTTTCATAAATTTTAAAACTTGTTTTATAATAAATAAATCTTGTAGAATTACATATAAAAAAAATTATACTTATACATTGAGTAGTTCAAAAATGACATGAAAGATCAGACTAGGCTTTATAGTATCTTCTTTGCACATTTTTAAGACTCCTTAGACCCCTTAATAGTGTTTTAGTTGCTTTCGACACGTTAGAAGAGCTAGGCATTAGATTAAGTTACTGGTCTAGAACATTTTTAGTCTACGGGTCAGTCGACGCCCGTAGGTAAAGTGTTAAAGAAGGACACCCACGCCACGATTCAATCCTATAACAAAAAGAACTTACCATAACATCAACAGGGTTCTCATTTTAAGCTCAAGAGGGTTCACATTTTAAACTTTTGGCATTAGTTAGGGGGGGGGGGGCTTTTCTTGACCAAATACATTTTAAATTCTATAAAAGGGCATTTTTCAAAGTACAGAGATGAGATGATATATATTAAATTATGATTGCCGTTCAATCTTACATATTAGGTACATACTAATTTCCAGTTTTAGGTGGCACTAGAATAGTGTTTTGACTCCCTGTCAACAAATACACGAAAAACAAGTTAAAATATTTGAATTTTTAGGTTTTTTCCTCTGAAATTAAGATGAAGTTTTGGAGCTTTTCAAATACCCCCCCCCCCCCCCCTGCTAAATAAATTTCCGAATCTAGGGGGTTTTCAAAGGACGGTGGGAACCGTGCTCCAGCTGGAGATAATATTAGAATTCTAATCTCACGGTTGTCTGACGCGAAGTCAGACAATATCACCACCGACATTATTGACATTTTTTGACAATAATGAAGTCTGACAATAGATGTGGACATTTATAAATGTCTACCCAGTTTTAGTCCAAGGCATTTTAAAATGTGCTGAGGTGATGCCTGTTCTTTTTGGCGTTCATGGCAAAGATAAATTTTTTTGTTACCTAATACGAGAGGCCTTAGGTGTCCACTTGCAAGTCGGGTCGGGATACATACGTGTATTATTGCTTTGCCTATCACAATAATCTTTTTTTTTGCTATCTATACTGCTAGTAAGGCTACCAACTAAGGCAACAGTCTACTATTTGGCTACCTATGTCTATTAGAAGGTATACAATGCCATTCTAACCTTAATTATTAATCCCTTAGGTACCTGAACGTGCGCGGGTGCGAAGCCGTCTCGGACTCGGCTTTGGAAGTCATCGCCCGCAGTTGCACCAAGCTGCGGGCATTAGACGTCGGCAAGTGCGACATCACGGATAGAGGGCTGCGCCTGATATCGCACCACTGCCCCAACCTGAGGAAGCTGAGCGTCAAGTCCTGCGAGCTGATAACAGACGAAGGGATACAGGGGGTCGCTTACTACTGCAGGGGCCTTCAGCAGCTGAATGTGCAGGACTGCCCGATCACGTTGGATGGATACAGGACGGTGAAGAAGTTCTGCAGGAAGTGCATCATAGAGCATACCAATCCGGGCTTCAATTGATAGTGAGGCTGATTCAGTTGAAGTGATGGACAGGTAGTGGACCTTTGACTAGTGAGTCATCAAGACGAAGAGTGAAGTTAAGCAGGCGTTTTGTCTCTATAAGAATTTCCAAATCCGATTTGGTTGGCGACAAGAACGATTGTGAATAGAAACTTTCTCAAATTCAGTTTCAGTTCAGTTTTTTCCCCCGCCCAATTCAGAAACACAAAGCATTGCATATGTTTTTAGTTAACTTTCACCATTTAATATACTACCCCGATTCAAAAAATTAGAATAATGTTAAAAAAGAATGGGTTGAATGTTTCTAAAATGTCAATTTCGATATTGTGTTCAGAAAAAAATGTTTTAAAAATATTTAATTATCTTCAGAGCATTTAAAAATATAACATACATATTTGTTTTTATCTGCTACATTGATAATTGACTATTTAAAAAATATTACAATAATTCAAAAAATTAGAATATCTGGACAACATGGTTCAAAAAATTAGAATAATCAACTTGTTTATATCAGTTGAGAGTGGTTCAAAAAATTAGAATAATCGACTTGTCGAACAACTGAGAGATTAACATCGAGGGGGACTAATAAAATGTGTTCTGATGTAGATAATGAAAAGTCGTTTGGCTTTGGATTTTATTGTAGTATTTTTGCTTAATATGGGATGAAAACTTGACTTATCTGAATGTGTAAAATTTCCTTTTTTGGACTTGCACAAAGGAAAAACACATATTTGTATGCAAAAGAAGTGAAATGTTTTCAAGCATGTGTGAGTAAATTTTTTAGAGAATATTCTAAAAATTAGTGTTTTTAAAATAAATCCTTTAAAAGTGGTCGAAAGCCATTAACTACAACAACAGATTAAAGGAAATTGTAAAATAGTGAAGAAATATCGCTTTTGAAGTGTGATATATTTGCAAAGAAATTTGAAAGAAAAAGTTATAAATGTCTCTAAATCTATATAACAATACAACAACTTCCCAAATTAGGTTTTAGATCACGTGTGCTTATGTTAAAGCCATTTTTATCATCTAAACAAAAGCCTGCTAGAGTTAAATGGTCTAAACAATGGCTAGTTTGGGTTCAAGATGATTAGAAAAAGGTATTCTCCAACAATGAAAGTATGTTAAAGTGTGTCTCATGGGTATCAAAGCATACTTGTTTAGAAACTGAAACAAGAAGCTTATAATAAAGGGTATTTAAAATGTTCTGTTAAATTTGCGATATATGTCTTAGTAGGGGACTGCAAGACTGTCTATTAAGAAATTCTTGAACATTTCATGATTCCTTCAGCTGAGAATTTGTTGATGACGATTTCTTGTTTCAGCAAAATTTAGCTTCTCCCCACACTTCCAAATCAACTAAATGACTCAAAGAGAAGGGCCTAACTCTACTCTTTTTGCCTGCGAACTCCACCGATTGAAATCCCATCAAGAATTTGTGGATAATTATGAAAAATAACTTCTTGACTCTATTGACTTGACTTACTACAAAGAGTGTATTTAGACAAATACGGATATGGCGAATTTGGACATATAATTAACGAAAGGTTAATAGTTTTTGTTATGCCAAACTGTTTAAGAGCTGTAATTAATGATAAGGGTGAGTCGACAAACTAATTATTAGCAAGTAAGAACACTTAGAGTTTAAATTCTGTACACTATTTTAACATTATTCTAATTTTTTGAACCATGTTAGGAAGTATTCTAATATTTTGAATTTTTTGTCGTTTGCTTATTTAAATAAATTTTCTATTTCATTGTAATATTTTTACATTTTTATAAATCTACAAAATGTGCAGATTTATATTATAATAAATTATATTTCATACAGTTGATTATTTGTTTTATAAATTACAATTACAATTTCATTGATCGCGTTTTCTTTCATTATTCTAATTTTATGAATTGGGGTAGTATTTAATGAACTATTCACTAATTGAATTCTGGTAGAATTAGAGAATTACTACTCCATTGTCCGTCAAATTAAAATAAGGATATCCTTTGCCAGTTAAATAATTTACTTACAAATTTTCATTTGAAGAGCTTATTAGTGGAAGAACGTGCTCAGTAACAAAAAGAAAGAGCTGAGAGAGTGTTTCGTTTGCCATTAGATTCGTTGAAATGGCACTTACAAGAGGTTAAAAATATACTTGACTTCAAGTTTACGAAAAGGGATAAACTTATTATCTTTAATGGGCCGAAATAACATGTTCATTGACACAAAACTCACAAAATTTTTTTTTTCACAAATGTCACTCCAGCACTTTCTTCCACTAAGCTGTTCATTTGTTTAAAGTTATGGACAAAGTATTGGAACTTAGACTAGTGAGTCAAGTAGGATTGAAGTAAATGGCGTTTTGTCTGAAGAATTTCCAATACGGCTAGGCGATAGAAGTACCGATTGCGAGTGAAACTTTCTCAAGTTCATTTTTCCCCGAGCAATTCAGAAACACAAAGCATTGCATATATTTTTAGTTAACTATTACTATTTAATTTATTAAATGACATATTTTCTCATTGAAATATATACTAGTAGTTTCGAAATTTACTATTTAGTATATTCACATCAAACTAAAGTAGATATCTTTTGCCATATATTAAATACTTAACTTAAAATCTCTCAATTATTTATTGTTTTAGAAAAAATACCATTGACAGCTAAGTCGTCTAAATTGAGAACTTAGATGGGAAAAAAATTGCACTTTCTTTTTTACAATTCCGAATTAGCACCACGTACAGGTTGGCCCAAAGCCTGCATTCGCTAAAGGACGGTGGTCTTTTGTCTGACCAGATCAATACTAAAATGAATTCTATTCTTTAAAAAAACTAACCAAAATACGTAGATTTTGACATTGCATTACTTTTAATTCCAAGTAGAATCATATTTGAAGTTTTTAAAAATACAACACGTCTCTTGAGAGTCTGCAAACTTGAACAGTGCTTTAGCTCGACAGTATATAGCCCTTGCCGACCGGGCTCGCACGATCGTGCGGGTAGTAAAGAGAATGTTCAAGCTCTTCAAAAAAATCGATACCGAAGCAGCTGACTTGTACCATTCGTTATTTGTTTGAAAAACGACTTTGTTTTTAAGGAGTTGCTAGCATTGATGCTGTTCAACCCAAATTTTTTGATAAAACTCCAAATTTAGTCTCATAATTTTAAATCAGCGCCACCTGACCGCCGCCGGTCGAAAAGGGATATAGAAATAGATAATGTGTCAATTATTTTTATGTAATTTTTTTCTTTCTCGATTGACGACAGGTTTCATCCTTCATTGTTACATGTCAATGTGTCAAAACACCAGAAAGAAAAGAGTTTGTCTGGTAAGAAAGTTAATTGAAACTAATTTAGACACATGGAATGTTTACACACCCGGTGTAAAATGGTGAAACTATATTTAGTATTAATTAGTTAAGTTTAGATTGTTACTGAATGCAAAGATATACTAATTTTTCCAAAGGTAAAGGATAGGCGAATTTTTTTAAATTTTAGATATCAAAATTATTTAATCAAAAGTTTTGCAAATTATTATTTAAATTCCAGAATCTATGACTTATAGGATGGTAATATCACAAGTCAATGTAAATTATTACTAACATTACATCATTTTGAAACAGTGCTTTAGTTTTGACACATTTAAAATGAAGGTCGAAAAACAAGATATGCTTTTCAATAAATTGGTAATTGATTATTTTATAATGTAAAAAATTATTCGTTATAAATTATACAGTATGTCTGCTAAAGTGTATTATATTTATACTAGAAGTAACAAAATATAATGGTAAGTCTGGAGTTGTGCACTACAAGCACACTCAAATAGTTTAAGGTTGAAACAATAGTAATGAATCTCAAAATTATGTCATGGTCAAAGAAAAATCTCAAATGATGTCTATTAAGACTCAATAATTGGGTCCCCAAATTGTTTTTTTTAATCAATTAAATATTTATTTGTAAAAAGTATTATTAGTTATCAATTTGTAAAAATTTGGTTTGCTGCTTTTACAAAAATATTAACTTATGTCAGTAATACAAGTTGTCTGTTTCCAAAAGGGTGTAATTGCATTGCAATATTACTACAATCATTAGCACACTATTGCTCAGTTGCCATTGATGCCAGAAGTCAATGTCAGCTTTACTTGCAACACAGTACAGTAAAGGTTCAATCATGTAAATGATTTTCCTGAAATACAGAATACATAAAAATTCTTGTATATTTGTGAAAATGCATTATTTAATGAAACGTTTGTTAGTATTTTGTACTTATGTAGCTAATCAAAGGCATTATAACTCTAATGCATAGAATATGTCAAGATTATTGTGAAAGTAATGCCTTAAGTTTGTCTTGTAAAGAATTTGAATGATTCATGTAATATTTTCTTAATGGATATGTTTTGAAAACGGCTCGATATACTGAAACTTGAATACAAGAACTCATTTTTTTTAAAAAAATACAATTATGTTTTTATCAGTATATATTGCAAAGAACATTTCAACACAAGTTTAATTTTAAAATATTTTCTATTTAGTGGAATTTTTTTAGTCTTATCTGAGCACAAAAACAGCAAGCATGTTTTGAATTGAAATTCTGAAATCATTTTGCAATTTTGTACATTGTATAAATGAATGTATATTCTAGGATAATTTTTTGAAAATAAAGGGTATCTTTTTCTAATTGATGTTTTTATATTTTAAATAATATAAACCAGTCTTATCACTGAATGCAATAATCTAACATAGATATTTTAAACAAATATATGATATTTATTTATATTTCAAATGACATTACATGAGTTAGGAAAATATTCCTTTTCAGAAGTCCATGATACAGACTTATGACACTAAATAACAAAAAATAACCCTCTATGATAATGAATTGCCCTTTATATACACACTGGCTACAGAAGTAAGCAATCACACCTAAAATTGGCATTTTTATACACAAAATCAATAACAGTCAAATGTATATTTCCCATAGTTAACTACAACCAAAAAAATTATACAGTAGTTGCCGCCTTTTTCGGATCAGTGGTAAATTGAATCAACCACTTTGTTATAATAAATTATGCAGAACCATAGCTATCATAGTTAAAGTATTAGAACGGCAGATCTTGTGACCTCCAATGCTAACGACAGGATGCACATGGAGACTAAAATTGGTAGGGTATGGGGCCAGTGTTGCCCCCACTTTAAGGAGAAAAATGCTACGAAAAAATAAAATTTAATTCTAAGATTTCAACAACAAAAAAATACTATAAAAATACAAACTGCATTTTGGAATAATTTTAATGACTTTAAAAAAACTTGAAATGCTTTTCTGGTATTTCTATAATATTTTTTTTGTAATTTTAGAATTAAAAGGTATTTTTTCGTAGTATTTTTTCCTCAGTGTGGTGACACTGGCCCCATACTCTACCAATTTTAGTCGCCATGTGCGTCCCGTCGTTAGCATTGGAGGTCACGTGATCTGCCGATCTAATACTTTAACTATGATATCTATGTGTAGAACAGAACAAAAGCACTTTGTACTTTAGAAATTCGTTGCATATCTGGATCAAACTCTGGAAACTCAATTCTTGCATGCCAGTCAATAGTAAAATATATTAGCTAAAATAATTAATTGCTCAATCGCGAAGGCTTGTATTGGGAAAATTACTGACAATGTTATACAGGCACTCTTAAAGTGAACAGGGGAACCAAAAACAAGTACTACGTTAGAGTCCTTACACCCTAGTCTTTTTAACCCTTTCACTTCTTAAACGATAAAAACTAAGAATTCAGTAATGATATTCCTATCACTTATTACGCAGAAATAAAAATCGATCAACGAAAGTGCTAAGTGCTCTACCAGTTTTTTTCCCAAACCCAAGTTTTCCAAAAAAGTAAGAATAGAACAAATATGAATAGGATCAATGTTTGCTCTTAAATAAAGTCTTTCAGTATTACTTTTGTTCTTATAGGTTAGAGTTATCGAGCACTTGCAATAATAGTCCAAGTCATTGATCTAGATACTGCATTTTTCCTGCCACTGCAGTTTGTATTAGCGTCAAACATCACAATTTAGATAAGGTTAGGTTTGAATTATCATTGCACTAAAGCTACAGGAGGGCTATTGGCGATGGGCGTCGTATTTCAGAACCTTAGTCAAGTGACAAAAAAATGCTCTACTAGGAACCCAAAGCCACCTTTAAAGCCCCATTGGAAACCAGGAAAAAAGCCTTCTGACCATGATATTCAGCACTGTCCCAACGTTTATTCTAACCACGATCTAGATCTTTTTACATGCTCCACTGGCTGTGCCCACATGCCAATTGAAGAGTCCTGTTGAAAATATGAAAAAACTTAAAATATGATTTTGGGAGCACTACTTATAAGTTCCATCAGGTACGTTCATTTTAGGACACAAAAGCTGAATTGAAAAAAAAAAATCGACACTAAACATGATCTTCGGCACTGTTGACATATTCCACTGGATATGCTCATGCATCCACAGAAAAGTCTCATTATATTCTTTCTCTAGAAATTTTCCATGATCTTTTGAGCACTGCTCACTTGTGTTCAGATGCTAAGGGTTCCACTAGAAAAATGAAAAACGGCCTTCCAACCATGATCTTAAGAACCGTCCCATTTGACATACTCTTATGCCAATTGGAGAGTCTAAACATTGTTCTCAATCCATGATCTTTGAATTGAAGAGTCTCGATATAAACATGAAAAGTTTTACTCAATCCATGATCTTTCAAACACTGCCCACTTCTATTCAGATAATGTGTTAAACTTTAAACAATGGGCAAACGTTAAACAATTCAATCAATAAATGGGCTCTCTAACCATGGTCTTAAGAACCGTTTCCATTTTATATGCTCTTATGCCAATTGGAGAGTCTCCATATAAACATTGTACTCAATCCATGATCTTTCAAGCACTGCCCACTACTTGTGTTCAGATGATGCGTTAAACTTACATGATAAATGGGCTCTCTTACCATGGTCTTAAGAACTATTTTTATTCAATGTGTTTTTATGACAATTGAAGAGTCTCAATAGAAACTTAAAAAACCTACTTAATCCATGATCTTTCAAGCACTGCCCATGATAAATGGGCGCACTAACCATGGTCTGAAGAACTATTTCCATTCGATGTGTTCTTATGCTAACTGAAGAGTCCCAATAGAAACATAAAAAAATCTACTAAATCCATGATCTTTCAAACACTGCCCATGATAAATGGGCTCTCTTACCATGGTCTTAAGAACTATTTCCATTCGATGTGCTCTTATGCCAATTGAAGAGTCTCAATAGAAACATAAAAAAAAAATCTACTAAATCCATGATCTTTCAAGCACTGCCCATGATAAATGGGCACACTAACCATGGTCTTAAGAACTATTTCCATTCGATGTGTTCTTATGCCAATTGAAGTCCCAATGTAAACATGAAAAAATTGTACTTTGATTTTGTTGAGCACTGCTCTTTCAAGTGGAAGAGCTCATATAGGAGCAGGAGTTGGAACACTGAGCAGGGGGGAGTCGACTTCCATGGGCTTTGGAACATGGACCGGCTGGTGGTTCTTAAGAAGTTTCTGCACCTCCTGGAATGCAGGCTGGATGCTCTCGTAGTGCTGGAATGGGAATAATCGAAAGTCAATTTCATTTCTAGTTAGGTTATTAATGGGTTAGGTTAGGTTTGATTTATCGTCGCACTAGAGCTACAAGAGGGCTATTGTCAACGGGCGTCGTATTTTAAAACCACAGTCAAGTGACGAGCCGACACCTGGATCGGCACCCAACGCAATCGTTAAGGGCGACATTGTACGCAGTGTTAGGACTTTGAAGGGTATTTAATGTGCACCTCCCCTACACGGGGTACTATTCGTCGGACTTTTTTGGCTGCAAGAGCCGTTTATAGGTCGACAGTTATTTTGGCGATGCCCGGATCCGAACCTGGGACCTTTCGCATGCTAGGCGAGTGCCTAACTGACTGGGTTCCCCAGCCCCACGGTAATAGCTACAGAAGTCTTGTTTTCAATTTTTGTCTGAAATTACTATTGTTTCGGTATTCGAAAATAAGTTTTCTAAGACTATTTTACTTATTAAATTCTTTTTAAAAGGCCAACTTCTTGTTGTGCCGTTGGCGTTCAAAAACTAAAAAAAAAATAAACTCCCCAGTACAACAGCCCATTACTGGGCCAAGACCTGCCGTGTCCATTTCAACTTTCCTGACATAGGGCTCTGGGGTGCTAGGCATATGTCCTGGGAAGGTGGTCAGCCTCATGCAGAACCCCCAGTGTTTAGTTCCCAAGCATGCTTGGTACCCATTTTATTGACCCACTCAAGGGATGAAAGGATGGGTCAACCTCGCCCGATCTGGGATTCGATCCCCGGACTTGTGGCGTGGCAATGCAAAGCACTACCACTAAGCCACTGGGCCTCGTTGGCGTTCAAATCATTTGTTAAAAAAAGCTTGCATAGAAATAAAAGTTTATTTTCATCTAATGTTTGTCATTTTGAGAGTAAAACCGAAACATCCAATGAATTTGCAGGAAGAAGAAAAAAAATTACATCATCCGAAACATTCCTATTCTGCGGTAGGCAGGCAAACTGAGGCAATAAATTATACCTTTTTCCAGAAAAATATCCCAATCTCTTATTAAACTTCCTTATTGTTTAGAGTTATTGATTGCTTACAACAATGATGTAAAACTTCTTAGATTACGTGTAACTTAAAAATAAACTTATTTTTACTCACTTGTGCACAAGGCTGTAAAGCTTTCATCACCCCATCCAACCTCGATGGCGGCAGCTTCGTATACACATACGTCAGCAACTTAAGTATATGTCTGACCACACTTTCTTTGGCCAGCCCTGTGAGGAAGAACTCGTCAAACACCACAGTGCAGAAGTCCTCGGCGGCAAACTCGTCGATCAGATTGTTGACCAGGTATGCAGTGAGGGTGTTGAGGAAGGGGTCTTCGAAGGCACGGTCGTTCTGGCAGAGGGCCAAGGTGCCAAGGACTCGCATTAGGCCATGGCGGTCTTTTTGGCGGGCTGAAAGGTTTGGCTGGCTTTAGGATAAGTTTGAACTTCTGTCGAACTAAAGAGCTACACGAGGGCTATTGACAATAGGCATCATAATTTAGAGCCTCAGCCTTGAACTAAAGAGCTACATGAGGGCTATTGACAACAGGCGTCATAATTTAGAGCCTCAGCCTTGAACTAAAGAGCTACACGAGGGCTATTGACAACAGGCGTCATAATTTAGAGCCTCAGCCTTGAACTAAAGAGCTACATGAGGGCTATTGACAACAGGCATTATAATTTAGAGCCGCAGCCTTGAACTAAAGAGCTACACGAGGGCTATTGACAACACGCATCATAATTAAGAGCCTCAGTCAAGTGAGGAGCGACACTTGAGTAGGCGCCCAATGCAACCGTTAAGTGTGACATCGTGTTGGTAATTTGAAACTCATTTGAAGTGCGCTCCCTCTACACAGGGTATTATATGTCGGAATTTTTTTTAAGCTGCATGGGCGGCTTACAGACTGGCACTTATTTTGTCAGTGCCTGGACACAAACCTGGGACTTTCTGCATGAAATCTAACTCAGGACAGCTACAAACTTTTATATCTTGGATTCGAGCATCTTTTAAAATACCGTTAAATGGGACTCTGGAAGGCAACTGTGGCTGAAGCATAACCCTAATCCCGCTTTCTTCTCTACTTTTTTACTTTAACGGTTTAGGCAGAGTTGCCATTAATTGAAAAAGGCAAGCGCATTTTAAAAGAATGTATTAAATTATAAGTTGTTATCGTGAAAAACTGGCCAAAGTTATAAACAATTAGCAGTAGAAAGTTAGAGAATACAAATTATGATTGGCTTTCAAATCCCACATGATCACAACATCATAAATTTCAGTTTCAGGTGGCACTAGTCAAGCAATTTTAGTTCATCTAATAAAAAAAATTAATAACTATTTTTAGGAGACTTACTATAGATTTTTGATTATCTTACACTATTTGCTTATTTGCAAATTTTTTAAAAGTCTTTGAAGATGATATTCATATAAATAATACATTTAACAATGAAAATCAAATTTCTAATCCACTTACAGTGTGCCTCATCTAAGACTATGTTTAATTACACAGTACTTCAGCAGCACAATTAATTTTTTAAAAATCAAGGTTTTTAGAAGCATTACATACATTTGTTTGAATAATCAGGCTTCTTTGCATAAATCAATTTGCTATCCTACAGATTCCAAGAAAATAAGTTATGACAATACATAAAAATAGTACAATTGGTATCATGAAACAGCTTATAACGACATCTTGAACGTAAAAGTTCAATTAAAGTTCATACCAACTTGAAGTGTGTAGTACATGGCCAGCACTGAAGCCACTCCGTTTTCCTGGATGTAGGCCTGATATGCGTCTGGGGGAGGTCCATAATGCTCAATGGTTGTGATTGCCGATTCTCGGTCGTCTTGAGGCAGCTTAGAGTTGATGGCTCGCACCTACAGGGTCAAATTTGGTTACAATTAAGAACCTATCCCATATTAAAGTTTTACAAAATAATTATCTCTTGTATAAAAAAAGCTAATTTTTTTCACTATATGTAACACACATTGATATTAATGTATTTAAAAGAATTTTCTTATATGGATCATAAATGAAACTACAGATGATTCAAATGATGATTCTGAGTTGCATAAGGTTAAAAACAAAATACTTTAAATCTTGTGGCTCTTTAACCCTTTCACTATGGAAACGGACCACAACGGTGTACGACTAATGATTTGTAATGATATTCCTATAACATATTTCGCAGAAACAAAAATTCTTCGTAGCGAAAAGGGTTAATAGCCCAGTGATGGATCAGACAGATAAAAAAAATTAGATATGTATGAGGTAAAATTGCAGTAGAACATTATTAGGACTATTTATGACATGACTCAGCATCTTAAACCTATGTAATGTGACAAGGGCTACACCACAGTGGGCACCTACCACATTGTATGTGGGATAATCAAGTATTAGGACTATGTCACACTCAAAGTGCGCCAATTTTCAATCTCTCAAAGTGCACCAGTCATTTATTGGTGCATGTTTATAAGTTAGTTAAGTTATATTAAAGGGTTTATACTCCATCTATGATAGTGAAATTAAGGAGTTTCTAATGAGTTTTTCAGGAGTGCAGCAATGTAACTTCAGGAGGTAATGCAGAATAAAATTGAATATGTAAGTTTATTAACGTATTAGTCTAGTGACTTCCATGCACTTCAAATTTTGAAAAATAAGAAAAAAATCATTGCTTTAAGAGTTGTGTGGCGCATTCTAGGTCATTAAATAGTATCACTGTGTTCAAACTACATTTTTATAATACTCTGAATAAAGTACGGGAGAAAAACGGCAGAGAAAGGAGAAGAACAATTAGCCTAGTAAAAATTTTTCAGGAGTTGGGGGGAAATATCAGGAGATGAGACACAAATTTCAGGAGTTATAAGGGCCCTTAGGAGAAAAAAATTGAAATTCAGGAGTTTTTCAGGAATTTCAGGATGCGTACGAACCCTTGCTAGTAAAGGAGAGAACTCGAAAAGACAACCTTTGCGACATAATGTCCCAGACCACCTGGCAAAGCGAGACAATGAGGGGAAAAAAAGAATTAATTTGGTTTACCTGATCATCAACCATTAGAGACATGAGAGAAGGCAGAAATTTGGTAACCATTTGAGAGTCCTGCGGGAGAAACATATTTCATTTAAAATTATATTTATAGTGGAACTACTACAAAATAACACAGCAGTTTAATATACATGTATTTGCAGGATGCATCACTTTCTTTACCAAATTTTAAAAAGAGTGTATGGCACGAAAAATATGAATATTTCAGCAAATTATTTTAAGCATTTCTAAAATTTTATTCAAACCAAAAACATGTGGCAGCATTGCAGGTTCTTTAAAGAAAAAATATAAGCGTCAAGCAAGTAACATTAAGTAGTGTCACTTAATATAACAAAAAAATTAATGTGGTTTTATTTACAAACATGTTTTTAAACATATACACCCCCAACATTACCTCACACATTTTTTTAAAAATTAGTCAATCATACAGTTGTTTTTTTAAATCTGTAATATGGATCCCCTAATTTAATTTTTTTCTAATTCAAAAGTTTTACTAGTAGAATACTACAAGCAGTATGAATAACATCATACAAAGTAGTTTATCTTTTAATTAAAAAAATATTTAAAAACTTCTAGGCATAGAATGAAAACAAAGGACTACTCCAAAACCAAATGGGAATAATATAAATAAACTTACAAACTTTGGCTCTTTGAAAACCTGCGTGCTTATCATTTCCCAAGCTTGCAATCCTAAGGCTAACATACGTAGGAGACCAATCAAAATAGAGTTCTCCTAAAAATATAAAATCAATGAAATGTGAAAGCCAAAATCTAGTAACATAATTGAAGAGCACAGGAGAGAAACGTTTGATTTATTAGGAGTCATCCCGTAATTATGTGTGCTTGGCGGACATTGGCGACAGAAAACCGGTTTCTCACTTTCTTCTTCGCTTGGTCCAAGCGACGGAATCGTGCATCTTGTGAATCTCGGTAGATAGAAACTGGTTTCCTTACACCAGTTTAGGCGATTACTCGCTATCATAGCCAAAGTGGCCTGCTGAGGAAAGTTCTCTATGAAATTAAGTGCTTTTCCCCCTGTACTCTTCAATTGATGAAATTTCAAAGAAAAAAATAATTGATTGGAAAAATATTTTTGACGTACAGAAATTCAAACAAATGAAACATTAATTTGCCACAAAAACTTTTAAATAATAAAAGTATGAGAGTACACTCACCCTCGCAAAGGTTTCTGTAGAGATGAGGAATGTTGTTATTTTCAGAGCATTTAAGGCCAAAAAATTGATTGCATAAGGATCACACAGAGTCATAGATAGGTCACTGGAAAAATAGAGCAACATTGTAAAATGTGAAGCAAAGTGTTCAGTCCATGTTTAAAAAATAAGTAGAGTTGGTTCACAAACATTGACCAACCAAACGGGTTTTTATATTCTTGTTTTGGCAACTGTATGTGTTTTAGAAAATAGAAAACGTTTTGTGAAGTTTGAATAATAGGTTTCTGAAAAATAAATAAATATCTTGTGTTAAAGAGCTATTTTAAGTTACTTTGAAAATATCAGAGCTAAGCTACATTTTGACACTGTAACGCACTCCTAGCACCATGAAGAGGGCACCACGGTTTGGCCATCAACCAATGTCATATCCAATTGGTGCTTGCGTCATCAGAGAGGGCCTGGCTTTAGAACTATGAGCATCAAACTTTTGTCCATCCAGTTTATTATTTTCATTTCGATCTAATTAAACTTAACTTTAATTGGAATTGTTGTAGTGAAGTGTTGTGTAAGCTTTGTGTTTAACTAAATTAAATATGTACTAAAGTTTCCCTGAGATTTTCTTTTGGTACGCAACCTAGTCATTACAAATTGGCTGCCCAATTTGTGTCCCGAATCTGCTGACCAGCTCTTCTCTCATTTTACTTTCAGATTACCATCCTAGTTTAAATTTGTTCCAAGTATTTGGAATTTGATCCTAGTCATTACAACACTAAGTATAAGATTGCAGGTTTTTCAATTGCAGATTTAAAACAAAAAAAAAATGTGAACTCTGGCATAATAACATTCAAGTAACAAATTATAACAATAATAAAATCAAGTGACACTACAAGTTATCTTAGATTTCCGAACTGAAAATTCGAGAAAGGTTTGAACAAGGTTTGAACTTGATCTGCATAATTGTACTTTTAATTAATCCAAGCATGTTTGGTTTACATATTTTGAAAGGTCTCAAAGATCAATAAACGATCAATAGCATCAAAACTTACTTATGTTGTGAGCAACTGAAATTAACTAAAATTTTACTACAAAAACATTTATATACTTTATTACTATAAATGTGGAGATTTGTCATTATACTGCAACTATGATGTTAGGTTTTTATGCTATGGCATTAAGCTCTAGGCTTGGTTCATGGAATTTGTTTTTGATTAAAATATAGAGAAAACAAATCACATGGACAAACCCAAAGTAACCAAAGATATTCAGCATTAAATAAATTTCATATATATTCGGTCAGCGTCTAGGGGATGCTACAAGAAACTACACAATCATTCCTCTGGATGGAGGTTTATTTAAACAAAAAGTGCAACGTGAAGTATTATTAGAATAAAAGTGCATAGTATAAAAGAAAGTGTGCACCAAAGTTCAGTGCAGATCAGGGCTCGAAAATTATATTGCCCGACATGCCCGGGGCATGTAAAAATTCCGATTCGGCATGTATTTTTTTATCTCGCGTGCCCCACCGGGCATGTAAATATTTAATCAAAAATACCATTACATAAATAAACATCTTGTGTTTAATTGAAAAATGCCTAACATATCCCTCATTCCGCAATGTACCATCTAAACTAGGCAGGGCGAATGAGTAATTTCTGGAAGTTGCCACTGCATATCCCATGATATACCAGCGTCGACCAATCCCTGTGGGGTTATGAGTATGCGAGTGGCATTCAGTTTATAATCACGCATGCAAAGCAAATAGTGTCGTACTTGAATTTGTTTAGATTCGCCAATGTGATTTTAGACTTTAATTTTGCTCGCCCATGCCCTTGGGCATGTAAAGGTTTTATTTGGGCATGTATTTCCAAGACTAACATGCCCGACATGGCTTGTAAAAATTTTGAGATTTTTCTAGCCCTGGTGCAGATTGTTTTAAGTGCTGCTGCCATCGCGGGAAAAAGAAAGGGTTACAGTTAAGCAAGGGCATGAAAGGGTTACAGTTAATGGGTTATACAGTTATAATAGCAGTTAGACAAGGGCGTCTTTACATATATGACTTTATAAAGGCTTAGATAACTACGTCATTGTATAAGATAATGAAACTTAGCAGCCTACCCCAGTACTTGCTCATTGCCCCTTTTGACACTGTCTAGGAAGCCCTGCAGCTCCTTGGATCTCTTCATGTCCACTGCTTTCTCTCGGATGCAGGCGTCCAGGCACCAAGTGAACTTGTGGCAAGGGTCCAGAGATGTGATCTCAGCCACCTGCGTACAAGCCAAGCCATATTAAAGAGAACATATAAGTCAAATAAAAGTTTTATGTAATATTTCAACTATTGTATCAAAGCTCTCAAAAGCAACATAACAAACATTTGATTTCATATATTTTAAGCCCACAATCTACTTTTAGATGGCATCTGGGCTACACATGAACTCGTGTGAACTTGTGGCAAAATGCTCTATTCACAAGCCTATTAAGCATAACAGGGGATGTGACGATTTCTGTTTTTTTTTCCAGAAATTAGAGTCCGAGTTGCTTATTACTAATGATTATCCCAATGTAATGATTAATAAGGACTATAGTTGGTCTATTTACTATGCAAGCCTCGAAAAGACTTTCTTCCCATGTGCTAATAGTAGTAGTTACATTTTTCCTTCGCCAGTCAATAATTATTTTAGGTGAAAAATAAATTTAAAAATTGGAGACTTTTCAAATCATTTGGCAAATTAAATAAATTTTAAACAGCGAAAACAAAATTTTGCATGTAATATTTCTTTAAGAAGGTATTTTGGATATCAGATAAATGCATATTTTTATCATTTTAACCAGGGAGTAAATTAAAAATTGTCGTTCTGAGCAAGATATTTTAACATTAAGGTTCATGGCAATTTAAGGAACCAAACATTCATGGCCTTATAACAGGGTTGTTGTAGAAAAGTTTCACTGTGTGACAAAACCTCACCTCTAAGTCATGCAGTGCCATCAGAAGCTCCGACCTCAGCGTACAGTAGTGCACGTTCTTTGTCCTCAGGAAAAGCGTCCTCAAGAACTGCAGCACCATATCGTACAGCTTGACATTGTGGCCTATCATGGTGAGAAGGGTCTTCACCACTTCACCTTTTCTGCGAACCCTTGGTGTCGGTGAGAAGAACTGGAAAGGGGGCGAGGAAGTTTGGAAAATGAGGTCTTCCTTCTCCTTCACGTACTGGGCCAGTAGAGGGGAGACTTCGTCACCGAAGAGGGATTGGTTGTCTTGCCATATCTGACGCTTAACCTGGGAAGATAAGAAGATTAGATTAGGTTTAAATTATCGTCACACTAGAGCTACAAGAGGGCTATTGGCGAAAGGCATCGTATTTTAGAACTACAGTCAAGTGACGAGTTGACACCTGAATAGGCACCTGAATAGGTACCCAACGCAACTGTTAAGGATGACATCATACGCAGGGTCGTGACTTTGAAGGATATTTAACATGCACTCCCTTACATGGGGGAATTATTTGTCGGACATTTTTGGCTACACAGGCCGTTTATAGGTCGGCAGTTATTTGGTGATGCACGGACCCGAACCTGGGACCTTTCGCATGCTAGGCGAGTGCCTAACCGACTGGGCTCCCTAGCCCCAGATGATAAGAAGAAAGCATTAATATAGACTGCAGGGTTACCACACTATATTGCAAAAAAAATCAAGGACTATTTAAGGACTTTTCAAAGGATATATTTCTCCATTTTCAAGGACTGTATAATCAAAAATGCACTTAAACTCTAAGATGGTTTTTTAAAATTAAATTAGAAAACGAATTAAGAGCTCTAACTTTCAAATGAAGTTAAATACTTGTTATAAAATAACCATTTAGCTACCGAAAAGATCCGTGAAGAACGATGCCAGGAGTAACAGAAAAGTAATGACATTTTTTGTTACCAATAAAAGTAACTGAGTTACAATTACAGTTAGTTTTTGAAACAGCATAACTTGGCGCTACCAGAAAAAAAGTAACTGTTGCAAGTAACATGTTACTAATGGTCACTTCAAGATAAATTCCCCGTCTTTAAAAATTAAGGACTTTTCAAGGTTGGTAATGTTTTTCAAGCACTTTTAAGACCTTGAAAGTCAATGTTTTTTTTCCCAAGCACTTTTCAAGGTTTTCAAGGACTGTGGCAACCCTGAGACTGGCTCTCAAGAGGAAGATTCCCAAAAAGGAACTGCAGCCTGATCTCAAAAAATCAAAATTTGTCCATTTCTTTTATTTAAATTTTGCTTACTTTCTTAAATATCATAGAGAAGTCAGGAATAATAGCTGATTTTTTTAGTAAATATTACAGGAAGCCTTGCAATTTTAAAGTTTGCCGGAATCATCTGAAAATTTATAGGATTGACAGAAATTCATGTTTTATTCTTATAATTGTAAAGTTCCCTGATTTCAAAATTGGTTGAGTTTCTAGATACTCAAGATATTTTGGAATTAATGTAGTTTTCCTCTTTCAGAATTGAATATATTTGAAATTTTAGGATTTAAGGTTACCCTATTGAAAATTTTCTCAATTTTATAAAGTTAGAATATCAAGTGCACCAACTACTTCTACATAGATTGGATTTGTTTAAAATTACAGTGAGATTCATGGATGTTCATATAAAAAGCAGGAGGCAATTTAATATAAATAACATTTACAAAGTAATATAAAATAATCTAACCACAGGGGATTGAAATCATACAATTTAAATGTTTACAAAACACGCTACTTTAAAAATAAAAAAACTACAAATATTTTTTTTATTTTTTAAAATATGTACAACATAACATTTGTTTTAAATAAGTTTATATCAGAAAATTACTTTTGATATTAAATTTTTGCTTCATATATCAGATTTTAATGGAATACTAAAATACAGTAGACGCCGCTTAATGTGATCACGGTTAATGTTATCAATCGTTTAATGTTATCAAAATCGCTTAGTCCCGTCCGCTCATATCAAAAATCATTGAAAAATCATCGTTTATTGTAATCAACTGTTCGTTTATTGTTATCAGTTTCTTGTCAGTGATGAAAGAAATGGAAGACGTTTTCAATACCTCGCCCTATATGAATGCAGAGGATTTTGAAGCATTAATGGAGATCGACGAGAGGGTTGCGACTTCTACTTCTTTAACTGATGAGGACATTTGCGAAGCCGTATGTGTAAAAGATCAAGCTTTATCACAAAATTCTGATGCCGGTGATGAACCCAAAAGTGCTATCGAGGACGAAATTCTGACGCCTGCTCAGATGAAGGAGGCACTTCGAATCTTAAGTCTAGGTGTGCAAAACAAAGCTGACACGGAACACTTTCATAAACATGATGATTATGAGCGATTCGTAAATGACTTTCTTCAAAAGAATGCTACAAAATCGACAATTGATGACTTCTTTTTCAGTTAATAATTAACCTTTTGTATTTTGTATTGTTTTCTACAGTTCATCATTAAATATGTAATATATAACTAGTAATTATTTTTCTTTATTGTGAATTAATTTCTATTAAATACTATAGAGTTTTACAGCAACAACTCCTAATTTAAAATTAATTTTTATTTTAATACGTATGTAAAAAAATCATTTTTTAGTTTAAACTTTTTTCTTTCGTGTATTGTAATCAATGGGTTATTGTTATCAAATCACGTTCGTCCCAATGTGATTACATTAAGCTGCGTCTACTGTATATCAAATATGTAGAGTGTTTTAAACAGCTAAATTTATATAAGTTTTATAAAACAATTTTTATGTATATAAACTTTTTTAAATGAAGTTAGATTTTCACTTTACAGCTCATTAAGTGGGATAAATAACCTCCTGTTCAATGCAAGTGTGGGTCATAATATAATTTTTAACACAGAACCAACTGTACAAATCAATCTAATAAAAGACAATTTAAAAAGTATGTATCACTTACTTGAACATCACACTCGTCATACAATTGTTTGTTTTTAACTAAATGCTGCAAATATCTGTCTTCCACTCGGTCCATGTTCTTTAGAATACATAGTACCACTGGTTTGATTTTAGGAACCTAGAACAAAAGGATATATCACATAATTTCAATAATTTATTCAATATGAAAAGATTTAAAGTTAGCAATTTTCATTTTATATTATGTTGAAATTTATATATTATTACACGTATTCTAAAGGAAATCTTAATGTCTGCTACAAAACAAAAATGTGATACAAAGTAAATTGGCTGCAAGTTTAGCTTCTAGTAAATAAAAAACCTATTTGTGATCTGTTTCCAGGCATGCTTTTTTTCTATAAATATAAGTAATGTAAACTCAGATGTTTTAAATTATATTTTTCCTCAGTTAAATAGATTATTCTAAATATTTGTTAAATTTAGGTGCAATATTCTGTTTATATTTTTTTAATGTCTGATGTGACACAGCATACAAATAACTTTGATGCATGGTCTATGTAGGGGGCTAATAGCTTTGTTTATATAAATAACAATATTTTAATAACATAACAACTTTGTTAAATCTCTCTCAATAAAGTTCTCTAGATCAGGGGTTTCCAACCAGTGGTATGTGTACGACTGGTGGTATGCAAGAGAATTTTAGGTGGCATGCATGAGTGATGTGAGAAACTTGATGCTATTAATTGCTTGTGTTATACATGTGAGCAGTGAGCAGACAGACATATTACCCATTATTTTAAACATTAAAGTTATTTATATAAATCCTTAACTGCTGGGTCGGATATAAAAAACCTAGTATCCTTTGATCTTACGGCAAGCTCTGCTATTTTTTTATGCTATTTGTTACAAGTTTTTTTTTGTGCGTGTGTAAGAGTGGATTTTCTGAACACTTACAACAAGTTTCAAACCAAAGACTATAAAAGTAGTTGTACAAGGATTATTTTTTTGCTGAGTTTGTGCTATTTTTTATTTGTATGTTTTTAGACCTATAGGTAATAAATAAAAATGTAAATTAATACCATTTTAATTGTTTTATTTGACCTTTATTATAAGCATGTTATAAGTAAACAAATATATAACCATTAAATATGAATTTTTCACAGAAATTTAATTTAAAACCTTTGAACACTTTAAGAAGAGTAGATATTACACGTTTATCAAAATATTTAGGTTAGGTTTGAAGTATTGGCGCACTAGAGCTATTGGCAATGGGCATTGTATTTTAGAACTACATTCAAGTGACGAGCCGACACCTGAATAGGCACCCAACGCAACCGTTAAGAGGGACATCGTACGCAGCGTTAGGACTTTGAAGGATATTTAACATGCACTCCCTTACACAGGGTATTATTCCTCGGACATTTTTTTGTCTGCATGGGCCGTTTATAAGTCGGCAGTTATTGTGGCGATGACCGGTCAAAATATTTAGGCCTGGTGGCACGCCAAAATTTCTCAAAAAATCAAGTGTTACGCAGGTGCAAAAATGTTGGGAACACCTGCTCTACTTAACATAATGACCCTAAACTCTCTCCCACTCACATTGATAAGAATGAAGCTCTTCTGCAGCAGTTCTTTCAGCTTTTTCTCTCTCTCTCGGGAGTCATTGTGGCCAAGCTTCTCGATCTGCGCTATCAGCCGGTCCTTCAGTTCCTCTAACACACTGAGATGGAACTCCTGTCTTGGGATGCCATGCCTACACAGACACAATAGAACAGATATTGAAAGGTTATGTAGTTCAAGTAACATCCCAAAGTTAACTAAAGCAACCCTGAATTGTTCTGAATATCCTTACTAACAGTGTAACTCTTAACTTAAAAAAGGAATTTAACATTCTATTATCATGAGTTATTCAATCAAATGAGAACCAGGCAAGCTTCGGAAGTAAATAATGTGGTTTTGACTAGTTTACAAAGGATATATGCTTTTTTAATAAAATATATTGAATATGGCCATGTAAATGAGGAACAGCAGGCATTGGTTCTTTATAGGTTGTCATGTCCTTAGATTAAGTTTGGATTTAAAGAGGAATAGTTCAGCCCTCTATTTCTAAAACAGGTACAGTCAGAACCATAACCTGCTACATAATACCTTCGGAAATTGATGAAAAGTAGGAAGATAGCAAGCAGAAGATGGCAGATTTGACATGTGGCTGGCTCGTGCTATGCTCATAAAGTAATGTGCAACCTTCACATGTTCATGCCCGGGAAAATATCTACGTTTTTCCGCTTAAGGCAGGACTGTTTTGTATCGTTATGCTTCGTCGGGCGGTAAAACACTTTGCAAGTTTGAAATCGCCTAATGTGAGATCACAACTAGTGAAAATACAAAGTTGATTATATGCTGTAAAAAAAGTAACAACATATCGGTAAAGGTTGTAAGGGCCAGTCCGAATTATGCTTGGAATGATTTTAAAAGTTGCATAGATATAAATAAATAATTGATACCAAAAAAAATATTGAATGTTTATAATACTCAATATTTTTATATATAATCTTTGAGAAAAAATAATAATGAACTTATTCTTTAACGACTTTTTTTTCTGAAAACAAGTGACTCACCTATGATGCACGTTGCCTCAAGGGATAGTTAAGCGAGACCCACCAGTGATATTGTGATTTTAGTGACTGGTAATTTAGGGATTTTAGAAGATATGATATTGCAGAGATCATTCTAGGCGTTTTTCACGGGGCGGAGCGCCCTGCCCGCCTTTTTTTATTATAAATCCCGCCCTATATGCCCTTTTTTACAACATAAATCGCGCCCTCCTTGGCGATTTTCTTTTAAAAATTTCTGCGTTTTCCCGAGTTTTTTTTTCTTTCGAAAATTCCGCTTATCCAACTTTTTTTTTCAAAAATTTATTTAACCCACGTTACGTTATATTATACTTTTAAACCCGTTTCTAAACTTTGAATTAATAAATACCAAAAATAATCGATTCTAGAACCATATAGATGATCGAGAATTTTGAGCAAAAAACATGCTTTGAACAAGGGGGTTAGCTTTAACTAAAGGCTTAACCACTAAAGACCTAAAATTTTCTACAACTTAACACAACCTGAAAAAAATTGTTTCCTTCATTCTCGGTTTATATCAATGAAAACTAAACTTAAATTTTGATAAATAGCAAGTTAAAATAACGGATTTTAATAACGAAAGTAAAAATTTTAATTAAAATTTAAGGATGAATTAGGCAATTAGGATTATATTACACTAAGATGTCTTCAAATATCAACCAACGGCTAGTGCAATCCCCCATTGAAAGAGGATTATTTTCTCCGGACCAAAAATTTGCAGTCCATGCTTAATGATTTGATCATTTTGCTGCCTAGTAATTTTTTAGAAATCCACCGATGACATCACATTGTCTCAATGATTGACAGTTCGATGGCTTTGCGATTGCGTGATCGGAAAGAGTGTCTCAATACTTTTGTAGCTCCGGTTCAGGCCTATTCGGACCAACCAGAATATTTTCTTCTGATCTATTGTTTTTGAGTCGTGACCTTGTGATCGCAAGAGCAGGTTGAATGTTAAAGGGGATTTTTTTTTTTTACTTTTGAAACTGCAGGGCCTTTTTATTTTGTCTTATACTGGGTTTTCAGATTTGAGATTGGTTTTAGTTGTTTTTTTTAATGGAGCATGATCGGAAAGAGTGTCTCAATACTTTTGTAGCTCCGGTTCAGGCCTAATCAGAACAACCAGAATATTTTCTTCTGATCTGTTGTTTTAGAGTCGTGACCTTGTGATCGCAAGAGCAGGTTGAATGTTAAGGAGGATTTTTTTTTGTTTACTTTTGAAACTATAGGGTATTTTTATTTTGTCTTATACTGGGGTTTCAGATTTGAGATTGGTTTTAGTTGTTTTTTAATGGAGTGTTGGCAAATACACGCTTTATATATTCAAAATTCTGTTAGTAATTCCTAGTTCGTGAATTTTTCTAAAAAAAAATCTTGAATAGTACTGTAGAACTCCAATTATCCAAAGCAATTGGAATCGGGACCAAACCACGTTCTTATAAATAATTGAAAATTTGGATAATTGGAGAAAAGGTATATTTTAATCAATTACTCAATGTATTGTTGGGCTGTTAGATAATGAGTTAAATTTTAATTTCGGTTTAACCAAATCCGAATTGTAAGATGTAGTTTGGGTTATAGCTTCTGTTTCAGTTTGAGTTGTAGCTTTTTATAATAATTTTTTTTCTTTCAACTTATGTTAGAATCTTGGAAAAAGTGCACTTAACTTTACATGCGATTTATAACTTAATACTCGGCCTATTTTTTTTCCTGTTCGTCTCTGTTAGATGTCATGCCTAGTAATTTTTTTTGTGGGTACAAAAAAATTAATAGACATGACATGAAATAAAGAGGAACAGTAACAGGTCGGCCAAGTTTCATTTTTCTGACATTCTTATAATCAGCACCTGTTCGAATATTTTGAGTTCTACTACACTTGAAAAAAGTGTATGACCCATGCTTTTAATTTTAAATGGTAGAGCTGAATGCAAACAAAACCCGTTTGTTTGATTAGTAACATTAATGATTTCCACCACTTCGCTCTAGTAGATCTGTTTGCAGTTCTGGCTCATTGTTCGGCATAATTGCCCTCATCATGTTCTTCACTTACAAGAAAAGATGTTTCATAAAATGATGGAGTAGTAAAATAATAAATATTTAATTTGGTATGCGAGTGTATTTTCTAAAAATCCGAAAAATTAATTTTTTTATCGCATTTTAGATGCCCTAAACTTTTTGCAAGTGCTTTTAGACTATGTGCCCTAAACTTTTGCAAGTGCCCTTTTTATATTTAAAGCACCCTGCCCTTTTTCAGTTCTAGAATGAACTCTGATATTGGATGATTTTAAATAGCGAACATAATATGTAAAACTAATGTTTAAGAGCTTCCTGCAGCATCAACAAAAAGGAAATCATCAAGACCCAATATGGGTCAACAACTGTCTGTTACAGAATGCTGTTAAGTAAAACATGTCTCACCTGTCCAATAGAGGGAGCATGGGTCTGAGAGAGGGCAAGAGGATGCCATTCTCCAGCTGGAAGTCTTCAATGGCCTTGAGGGGATCTGCGCAGTTGGTGAGGGCCTCGCGCAAGAACTCCTTGCCGGGAATCCCAACCTCCTCCAGACCTGACATGGTTCTGTAAGATGCGTTTTGAGGTGAGATACACAACAATTTATGGATTGGAGTAACGCATTACTTGAAGTAACAGTTACTTTTTTATATAATGATGAGTAACCAGGGTTGGGTTTTTACCGGCAAAAACTAGTTTTTACCAAGACATGGTAAAAACTAGGTATTTACCGGTAAAAACCAGGTATTTGCTGGGGGAAAAACAGTATATTTTGTATGCCAAAAACAAATATTTCACAATCTATATATAAGTTATGATTATGTGTAAATGGACATTTTCCCAGCAAATAAAAATGCTATCTACATTTTTTTTATTTAAAAGCTTTAAAACCTTAATTTAAGGAATTTTTTTTTAATATTTTCATTCAAGTCATTCAAATAATTACATAAGAACGCATGCAGAATGTAAAAATTGGGCAGGTGATGTTCCTGATAATTATAGTATTTCTTCTTATTGTGATATTAATATTTTAAAATATATGTTGTATCAGCGCCATCTATCGGCCACTTATTGAAACTCTGCCCTTAACCGCCATCTTTTTGTCACTAGTAAAGGCGGTAAGGGTGGAGAGAGGATGTAATTCTTCAGAGCTGCACTTCATTAAATGGATATTTCTACACTAAAGAGTTGCTTTCTTCTTTACTGCCCCTCCTCCTTACTAGACATGGGGGCTCACCGCCGCATTGCCACCCGCCTCTCGTCGCAAAAATCGATATTTTTTTTAAAAAAATTTTAATTTAAACTTTTACAAAACGAAAGTTCTAGTCCCACGAGGTTCAGACATAAAGTTCCTCTCCACGGTGGGCAATCACGAACTCATGCACAAAAACGAACTTTTATCTACACTGCAATAAATCAGCGATGCCAAAATCTACATCGTCACGAAAAAAGTGAAAACTCCTGCTTCAAAAGGAACTTCCTGCGCCATCGTCAAGCGATTCCTTCTTCAGCCGCCAAGCCGAAGTCGCCATCGCATTCGCCATCGTCGACCCCATCGTAAAGTGGTATTTTTCCAGCCGTTAAGCAGAAGACGCCACCCGTGAGTCATCCATCTTCAGCCGCTAAGCAGAAGACGACACACGACGACGAGGTCCACAGCACGTCAATCCGAAAAACAAAAGTAACCTCCATAAAACGGAATACAACGTCCACAGAGCACATAAGAAATTCTACTACATCGCCGACGAAACAAAACCAAAAACGACCAAAAAGGTAAAAGTTTTCTTATTTTTTGATGATTAAGATGTATAAAAATACCAAAAAAGAAGATTTAGTGAAAGTTGCTTTTGAATTGGACATCGTACTTCCAGAAAATCCCACGTTAACTAAAATTAAAGAGCTAATTGAGTCCAGTGAGACCTACACGAAAGATAACGAATTCGTTAAAAATTTAATTGCACAAACGGTAGATGAAAGAAATGTTAAACTAGAAATCGAAAGAAACAAAGTAGAAGTTGAAAGAAATAAAGTAGAAGTTGAAAGAAATAAAGTAGAAGTCGAAATAAATAAATTAGAAGTCGAAAAAGTAAAACTCGCACAAATCGAACGAAATATAGAACTAGCTTCCCTTCAAAACAATGCCGAAACTCAGCATAATATTTCGAAAAGTTCCGAAACCGATGATTCACCTAACATCGAAAATCTTATTCGTTCTGTTAAAACTCTTTCAATGCCAATCCCTAGCCGTCCAGAAAATTACAGCTTATTTTTCGCATCGTTAGAACGAGCATTTAATACGAAGAATATATCGGATGAGTTATTAAAGTCAGAAATACTTATAAATATGTTAGGCGAAAAAGCAAATCACATTTTATTAAATATTTCGGATAATGATATCCAAGACTACGAAAAAGTCAAAAATACAGTGCTACGTCAGTTCCAACCAACCGCACAGGATTGCCTAATTAATTTTCGCCGTATGCAAAGACTCGCAGATGAGTCACACACGCAGTTTGCTTCACGATTGCAAACAACTTTCGCATATTATTGCAAGATTAGAAACGTCAGTGACTTTGACACTTTATGCCAATTAATGGTTTCAGATAAATTGTATTCTACACTTGACCGAGAGACTCAGTCATACATAGCTGTCACACAAGGCGAAGAATGGCTAAAGCCAAATGATCTTGCACAAAAAGTTGATATTTTTTATACCTCACAGCGTAAATCTCTAAGCGAAGTAAACCGTCGCCAACACAACAATAATACCTATCAACAACAAAACAACAGACCACCATACAATAATAGGCAACCATACAATAACTTTCGTAGACCACAAAATCAAAATTCCCGTGGAACAAATAATAACCGCTTCAATCAACGCAATGTAAACAACCAACGATCTGAAAACGAGTCACACGAGAATAACAGTCCAGTATTACAAATAGCTCCAACAACACCCAAACCACGTGATCACGGTTCCCTTCAATATGAAAATGTACTACTTAATAATAAAAATACGCGAGCTATTATTGACAGTGGATGCACTCATATTTGTGTCAAAGCCGATTGTTTACCCAAAACAACAACATATGATGAAGAAAATATCACATTACAATCTGCATTCGGCGACACGTACACCGCCAAAGTAAAACTCTCGTTGCCACAAAGACAACCGAAAACATACGATGCCGCTATTTGTGAAAGTTTATTTTCAAATCTAATAATCCCCCCTTCAATTTTCCAAGAGCTAAAAAGATCACAAATAACACAAAATGAAAGTACACTCTCTCCGAAAACAGAAATCCTGCACCAGGAAATAAAAAACAAATGTCAAAATACTATTCACACCGCTTCGAATATCGGCTCCAAAATGTCTACAACACCGAAACCCATCGCCGACTCTGTGTCGCCGCAGCAAGAAGACGTACGAGACGACGCGCCAATCGCCTGTCAACCAGACATTAGGGTGGATTCAAAAACACGCACGAACCAATTAGGGAGGAGCTATCGAGGAGAAATTCGCTCACGCTCGGGAACGAAGAGAGTAGATTTTTTTAGCGGAACGAGATGATGTGTCGAACCGATTAAATTTGGATAACGCCACCGGTAAAAGTTTAGCCTACTTTCCCGTAAAACACGCTTCGGCGAATGAGTTTACGTCCACAATGGATTGTGACTACGGTAATGACTTATATTTCACACACGTTCATAATACGGATATGAAGAAACGTTTTTCACATTTAATTGAAGAATATAACTCGAACAAATTAACAGATTTGGGAACTTACGAACACCAAATTTTCGCTTCAGACGTACAAGGGGACAAGCCCATATTGCAAAATGTAAACAAACCATTAGACACTACGGGGACCAACCCAATATTTAGTATTGTAAGTGATGATACGCTTTTTGAAGATGAATTTTCTCACATATCTGATGCGAATATACGGAACACTATTATGAAGATGGTCAAAACTTATAAACCGAATAAAATTAAAAGTACTAATTATCAAATGAAATTAATTCTGTCAAATGACACACCTATATTTCAAAGACCACGCCGTCTTGCATTGTCAGAAAAAATTGAGGTAAATAAACAAATTAAGGAAATGTTACAAAGCGGAATAATTCGAGAAAGTTTTTCAGATTTCTGTGCACCAATAGTTTTGTGTAAGAAGAAAGAGGGTTCAACAAGAATTGCAATCGATTATCGTTCCTTGAATCGTAATATCGTAAAAGAAAGATTTCCTTTACCCCTTATCGAAGATGTTTTTGACAAATTACAAGGTGCATCTGTCTATTCGAACCTTGACTTAAAAAATGATTTCTATCACGTTGATGTTCATGAAGATAGTCGCAAATACACTTCTTTTGTAACACCAGACGGACAGTACGAGTTCACAAAGATGCCTTTTGGACTATGCAACGCACCATCTGTTTTTCAAAGATTTATCCAAATTGTTTTTCGAGATCTTTTAGAAGATGGAACTCTGATTCTCTATCTTGATGATTTGATTATACCCTCATCTGATGAGTTTGAAGGTCTACAAAAGCTCAAAAAAGTTTTACAAGTTGCTTCGGACTATGGACTTGAGTTTAATTTCAAGAAGTGCAATGTTCTACAACGAAAAATAACTTTTCTCGGACATATCTTGGAAAAAGGTACAATTCGACCATCGTCACACAAAACAAATGCTGTTTTAAGTTTCCCTCAGCTTAAAACGACGAAAGATATTCAATCCTTTTTAGGTCTGACTTCGTTCTTTAGAAAATTCATAAAGAACTATGCAGCCATTGCAAGGCCACTAAGTGATCTTTTACGGAACAACACACCTTTTCACTTTGGCACAGAACAACAGCAAGCTTTTCTACAACTAAAACAAGCACTCTCCACAGAACCTGTGTTACACTTATACAAACAGGGCTCACCATTACAATTACACTGTGATGCTTCATCAAAAGGTTTTGGTGCTATTTTGCTTCAAGCTGACAACGAGAACAACCTGCATCCCATTCACTATATGAGTCGTAAAACATCACCACAAGAAGAAAAGTATACATCATATGAATTAGAAGTTTTAGCAATAATAGAATCATTAAAGAAATTTCGACACTATCTTGTAGGCACAAAATTCAAAACCTTCACTGACTGCCAAGCGTTTCAAAAAACAATGTCCAAAAAAGAACTAACTCCTAGAGTTGCCAGATGGGCAATGTTGCTAGAAGATTTCGACTACGAACTAATTCACAGACCAGGACAGCAGATGAAACATGTTGACGCACACTAAGCATTAAACAACTACTAGAACACTCTCCAACATCAGAATACAAATACAAAAATAACATTCTTTACAAAATAGTCAATGACCAAGAGCTTTTAGTAATACCACAAGACATGCAAAAACAAATAGTACAAATTGAACACAATAAAGGACATTTTGTAATCAATAAAACTGAAGCTTTAGTTAAACAACAATTTTATTTCCCAAACATACGTAAAACTGTCGAAAGCGTAATATCCAGCTGTGTACCATGCATACTTGCCTCACGAAAAACAGGAAAACAAGAAGGATTTCTCCATCCCATTCTTAAAGGTGACATTCCATTATACACATACCATATAGATTTTCTAGGGCCACTGCCAAGCACAAACAAAAACTACAAGTACATATTCACTGTGGTAGACGCCTTTACAAAATTCCTATGGATATATCCTGTCAAGTCAACATCTGCAAAAGACGCTTTGGACAAACTTCAACTTCAGCAAACCACCTTTGGAAATCCTAGACGAATAATATCAGATCGCGGATCAGCTTTTACTGCAACAGAATTCAAGAAATACTGCGAAGATGAGAAGATTGAACATATCACAATCACTACAGGTCAGCCAAGAGGAAACGGTCAGGTTGAAAAATTCCATGGAACGCTAATTCCAGTTATCTCCAAGTTATCCCTTGATGATCCGAACAAATGGTTCAAGCACATACCAGCTGTACAACGTGTAATTAACAGCACTATTTCTTCAGCTACTAAGTACACACCCTTCGAGCTTCTAACAGGAGTTAAAATGAAAAATAAGGAAGATCTTAACATCAAGAAAATTTTAGAAGAACAACATGTACACTCAGTCGTCCAACATCAACAACAAATGCGCAAAGAAGCCAAAGCAAATATATTGCAACAACAAGAACAGAGCAGGCACAACTATAACACTCGTCGCAAGACTGCTACCAAATACAAACGTGATGATATAGTCGCCATCAAACGTACTCAGTTCGGGACAGGCTTAAAACTTCGTCAAAAGTTTTTGGCCCATACGTCGTGACTAAAGTTCGCCCAAACGACAGATATGATGTACGCAAGACCGGTACAGGTGAAGGACCAATATGCACATCCACATCTGCCGACCAAATGAAGAGTTGGGCAAAAACCTGAACTTTGACTTTTATTTTACAAACTTTCTGAAGTCCAGAACTTTATTTTTTTCTCCCAAATTGTGCTAAGAACTTTTTGCACAGACTTTAAAATTTATTTTTACTTAGATACTAAGTTAATGTTATATAAGTGTTTTCTTCTATTTCATAATTTTCAAAAGAGAATTTTAAAGTGACTTTAGAATAATTTTCTAGAGAAATGCTTAAAAGTATTTTATTTGTTTATGCTAATTTTTATAGTTCTTTTCAGTATTAGTAGTGAATTTATGTGTATTATTTTCTAAGTGTTTACGTTTAATTTTTATCTTGCTACATGTTTTCTTTTAATATTTAGATAGCATGTTTTTATTTTATTCAATTGCTATTTGTCGGGACGACAAACGTCAGGATAGCAGAGTGTTGTATCAGCGCCATCTATCGGCCACTTATTGAAACTCTGCCCTTAACCGCCATCTTTTTGTCACTAGTAAAGGCGGTAAGGGTGGAGAGAGGATGTAATTCTTCAGAGCTGCACTTCATTAAATGGATATTTCTACACTAAAGAGTTGCTTTCTTCTTTACTGCCCCTCCTCCTTACTAGACATATATATATATATATATATATATATATATATATATATATATATATATATATATATATATATATTATATATATATATATATATATATATATATATATATATATATATATATATTGGAAGTAGAATAGCATGGAATATTTGTTCTTCAAACATATCATTGACATTTAATATAAAGAAAACTAGAATTCCTCATCATCAGCAAGAACATAAATTATTAATTTAACTGCTTTCCTTTTTTTTTTGCTAGTAAATGTAATGTTATTTCAGAATGTGGTAAAAACCATGGTAAATACCTGTAAAAACCGAAAATGGTAAATACCGTGCCAACCCTAGTCCAGGCAACGAAGAGTTCTAGAGGGAAAGTTTTGGAACACAATTTTTGACTTCATAACTTTGTTTAGACTAGTTAGGAGGTAAACATATCAAAAGTCCCCGCCCCTAGCCCCTGTGCTAAAGGGGGGAGGGGGGGTTGAATGTCCCATTTTTCGGTTTTTCGCTTATATCTCGAAAACTATGCGTTCTAGCAATATAGTTGAATTACACAAAATGAAAGCTGATTAAATTTGCTACACGCTGCACCCCTCAAATGTTTTAATATCTTGTATAGTTTTCGAGATATCCGCTCTTGAAAGTCAGTAATTTTGGAGAAAACACTTCTCCCCCCACATTTTCCCTCTTTTTTGACCGGATAACTCTTCAATAATGCACCGAAACACTAAATCTTGGCCCTAGATTGGTAGAGAATTTAATTCTTTTCAATAATATATCTTATTTTACTATTTTATCTATTTTCCTTCAAATTTTAAAGCGGTTTCAGTGTTGAGTGAAGATTGTACTGAAAGTCCCATAGAGCTAATGCATAAGTTTTGAAATCGCAACTTTTGGAAAACAATTTATTTGCCATGTTATTCCATTTTCACAAGGTATTAGAATCATCATAACATCAATTTAACACAAAATTGAAAAGAAAATAACATCCGGTTATTTAATTATTAATTAATAAAGTTTTAAAATAGTGGCGCCATCTGCTGTATATATTTGAAATTTTAAAACTTCAAAAATATATAATTAAATAACTAGATAATATTTTTGTTTCAAATTTGTTTCATTTCGATGTTATGTTGATTCCCGTACCTGGACAAAAAGGGCTAACATGGCAAAGCAATACATCTGTGGAAGTTGTTATTCCAAAACTAATGCAAGCTCTATCGGACTGACAACCCCTCTTATGTACACTTATTCTATACTGAACGTCTAAATAACACTGATACTCATTTTGTAGGCACGTTGTTACTTTAATATTTTATCAATTTTATTTCATTCGTCAAACAGCAGTGGGAAAACTGTCAGATGCTATTCATGTTCTTCATCTTCGGAGTCAATTTGAGGGACCCCATTGCTGCTGTTCCAATGGTAAGTTTGGCATGCTCTAGGACCTTTGAGGCATGCTATTTTTGCTGCTACACTTGAGCTTGCACAGTCTTTCTTGCATCATCCGAACATAATTTTCAGAACATCGTCAGGTGCTGCTGCTAACTCACTGTGCACATAGACCATCAGGCATTTCTTCTCAATCTTCCAATCATACACAAGAGGAGGCAGGTCATTTCCCAGCCACAGCTCATCTTGGTGTTATATTCAGAGGAAATACTGTTTTACTGCTTCCTCGGTGGGAAAAAGACGATAGATCAGGCTTGATGGCGGCTCCGGATTTTAAGAGTGAATTATACCTGTGGCATTGGGGAAGGCCTCTTTCGTTGGAGCCCCATAACACCTCAAGATGCAGGTATTGCCTGCCTTTTGTACCTGATATGTGGTTAAGGAAGGGTATGAAAAGACCGCTGCTGCTTTCTGGACTTCTGACGACTTCGTACACAACTTCACAAATGCGATCCCGCTTTTTCGAAATGTGAAAGATGTAGTGTCGCATCCAGCTATTGTGTTTGCAAAAATAGCACGTCCTAAACCCAGTTGCTGTAACTCTTGGGATGAGAATAAAAAATCCTTTATCTTCCCACATCCAGGCTTTATGAAACCGATGCCCTTATGCACATCAGCTGTAGCCATCAAGAGGACTGTAAGGTCGACACAAAATATTAAGTATAACAACGTGCCAGCAAAATAAGTATCTGTGTCATTTCCGACATTATCACAGTCGTATGCCGTATCCACTATCAGAACGTCCACATCCCTTTCTGCTCGAAAGGTCCTACATTCAATTGTCCTCAAGCTACACCTTAAGTATGTTGATGAGACCATTTTATTTAAATTGTTCGACAGAAAATCATCTTGTTTGACGTTTATCTTGGTGTCTTCAGTGAAAAGGATATCAACCGACTGCGACTTCTTGAGTCGATAGCTCTTCTGCTGGTCCCAGTGCACAGTGAGTTAGCATCAGCACCTGACGATGTTCTGAAAATTATGTTCGGATGATGCAAGAAAGACTGTGCCAGCTCAAGTGTAGCAGCAAAAATAGCAAGCCTCAAAGGTCCTAGAGCATGCCAAACTTACCATTGGAACAGCATCAATGGGGTCCCTCAAATTGACTCCGAAGATTAAGAACATGAATAGCATCTGACAGTTTTCCCACTGGTGTTTGACGAATGAAATAAAATAGATAAAATATTAAAGTAACAACGTGCCTACAAAATGAGTATCAGTGTTATTTAGACGTTCAGTATAGAATAAGTGTACATAAGAGGGGTTGTCAGTCCGATAGAGCTAATGCATTAGTTTTGGAATAAAAACTTCCACAGATGTATTGCTTTGCCATGTTAGCCCTTTTTGTCCAGGTACGGGAATCAACATAACATCGAAATGAAACAAATTTGAAACAAAAATATTATCTAGTTATTTAATTATATATTTTTGAAGTTTTAAAATTTCAAACATATACAGCAGATGGCGCCACTATTTTAAAACTTTATTAATTAATATTTAAATAACCGGATGTTATTTTCTTTTCAATTTTGTGTTAAATTGATGTTATGATGATTCTAATACCTTGTGAAAATGGAATAACATGGCAAATAAATTGTTTTCCAAAAGTCGCGATTTCAAAACTTATGCATTAGCTCTATGGGACTTTCAGTACAATCTTCACTCAACACTGAAACCGCTTTAAAATTTGAAGGAAAATAGATAAAATAGTAAAATAAGATATATATTTGAAAAGAATTAAATTCTCTACCAATCTAGGGCCAAAATTTAGTGTTTCGGTGCATTATTGAAGAGTTATCCGGTCAAAAAAGAGGGAAAATGTGGGGGGAGAAGTGTTTTCTCCAAAATTACTGACTTTCAAGAGCGGATATCTCGAAAACTATACAAGATATTAAAACACTTGAGGGGTGCAGCTTGTAGCAAATTTAATCAGCTTTCATTTTGTGCATTACAATTAAATAGCTAGAACTCATAGTTTTCGAGATATAAGCGAAAAACCGAAAAATGGGACATTCAACCCCCCCTCCCCCCTTTAGCACAGGGGCTAGGGGCGGGGACTTTTGATATGTTTACCTCCTAACTAGTCTAAACAAAGTTATGAAGTCAAAAATTGTGTTCCAAAACTTTCCCTCTAGACCCTTTTTTCAGCCTTCGTTGCCTGGACTACCCTGTCTGTAAGATGTGTTTTTAGGCAAGACACACAAAAATTCAGGGATTGGAGTAACGTGTTACTTGTAACACTTACTTTTTTCTAGGTAATGATGAGTAATGTCGATGGATTTTTCAGAAAGTAGCTGTAACTTTTTTACTTTTAGCAGTAACGAAAATTCTCGTTACTTTCCGAATTCTGCCTGATGAAAGTTTTGAAATTCCACTCCAAAGAGGGGAACATTTCACATTCCCAAAATATGAGCTTTTCTTGGGAGGGAAAAAGTGAAGCATAGTTGAATTGTCCACTTTGGCTGCGAAAGGCATGACGGCGGCTTTCACACAGAATTTTTAAAGTACGTTTATCATGGTTTTCTTTTAAAAATGTCAACATATACCTTGATTTCAAAACTTGAAATTTCAAAAGTAACTGTGTTTCTTTACTTTTTGTGAAAGTAACTGTAACACGTTACTTTTCATATCAAGTTCTATAACTGTAACAGAGTTACTTTTTTACTCAAGTAATTATAACTGTAACATAGTTACTTTTTAAAAGTAACTTTCCCATTCCTGCAAAAATTTATAAAATGTTTATGTGATACTTTTGCTTTTCCCAGACTGCAAATTTTGCTAAACAGAATTTCCAGGCAACAACACTCAGTAAACACTATAGGGTTGCTTCATGGATTATCTGGCAATAGCTATACGGTCTTGTTTTCCTTACTCTCTAAATGTCTCTGCTCTCTATTTACTTTTGTATTGGTTAGTTGGTTGGTAGAGATAATCAGGTTTGTGTGGTGACCAAGCACACTAACCTGAATATAGGTCTACGAACCAACCAACTTAACCAAAACAAAAGTAATTAGAGACTGAGTAGGGAAAACAACACTGTGTGGCTATTGCCAGATCCTCCGTGAAACAACCCCACTAAAGGTCCCTATTAGAAATATTCCATTTAGCAGCGGTTGTACATATTTGGCAACTTCATCACTTTCATGCTTGAAATAGAAAGGTACCATATTTTCTTGATAAACATCAAATTGGATCATTAAAAATCAAAAAAGCTATACAAAGATCAGCCACGATTTGCATTATGTAGCCAAGCGACGAAAGTACCTAACTGTTCCCATTCCATAGTAACTATGCTATAGCTGGAACATTATATCATAGCTGTAGTGCTTATTTTAGGGTGGAACAGAGGAAGGTCACAAATCCGTAGAACTTGTGAGAAGCCCTGTTGGGCATGGTTTTTAGGTAGTAGAGACAGAACCATTAGATTTTGTTTAAATAGTCAATAAAATAACTATTTATAGTAGCATTTTTCAGTAGAGTTTTAAAAAAAATCAGTTAAATATACTTAACATTGTTTGAAACTTTTCAAATTTCATGAGACATAGTTTTTTGTTCATTTTCTTATTGGGAACAGCTATGATATAACGGCCCGACTTGATTCGACGATTTATGTTACATTGCATAGGTAAGCCCAAATATGGTAAACACTCCAGTTCATATTTATGCAGCAAGGTAAGGTTTGAATTATCGTCGCACTAGAGCTACACGAGGGCTATTGTATTTATATTTTATGCAGCATAGGTATAGCAACCTTACATTAAATGTTCAAGTTTGCCAATGAACAGACGGCTATTATATCATAGCTGCACTTCTTATTGTAAATAAATGAGAACAGCATCACATTATACAATGCATTGCAAAAAGTAATAAATCTCCTAAAAACTACAAATTGAAAAAAATTGAAACGAACTAAAATCCCCAACACCATATGTCAAGATCCCATACGGTATCCACCCATACAATTCACAAACAAAAATTAAAACTATATTTAATGCATCTTTTGACCAGCGAATTTCAATTTATATTTACCACTAATGTCCTTGTGATCCGTAATTTTTTCTTTAACTTGGAAACCTTATAGCTTGTCGTTAGTAAACGAGCTTTACCATAATAAATGTAACCATAAGATGGTCAAATGGTAATTGCATACCATTTAAAAAATGAAACCTTACGAAAATCTAAAGTTTCAAACAACTGATTTAGCAAAAATCATACATTTATCTAACTTTTTGGCTTTTTCAAATCGTTCAAAATCAAAATATGAAAAAACAAAAATCAAACCAAACACTGTTACTTCACTTCAGTTCAGGTTAAATTCAGTTTACGTTGGTTTGGGTACTTTTTTTTATTAGTGGCTATGTAAGTAGCTCAGTTTAGAATGAATGGGGACCATTCATGTGACGTCACGTAGTTGTTATGCATCAGCTCTTGACCCACGTGCTAATGTTGTTGGTTTGTAGACATATATTTTCAGGCTTGTGTGCTTGGTCGCAAGGACCCGCTTATAAACCATTGTCAAGTAGGACTACACAAGACACACACACAAATACATATGACAGATGTTGCCATCTGTCTCCACCTCCGCAATTTAGACATGTCCCTGAAGGGGAGGGAAATCTTCTCCAGGGACCTGTCTGCAGGGGCGGACTGGCTAAGATTGGCCCACTCGGCGCAGTCATGACTTTGGCCCACCATACCATAATACAGGATATCGATGTATATGTTTATCAACCCTTTCAGTCCCAGTGATGCCATTTGGCATCATCACTTTCAATATTTTTTTCAAAAAGTTTATGTCCCGTTATGCCATCCAAACACACATCATTCGATTCTTCACACTTTGTTCTATTAGAAAATATTTTACATTAATCTCAATAGAAGTCAGAACTACTATTTTTTTATTTAGAAAATAGCCAACAAGCGTTTTACCTGATTTTTAATAAGTTCACTTCAGTTCCACACATTTAAAACACAATTTAAACTATTTCGGTTTAAATAATTACGATTTTTTTTTAATAATATGGTCAGATACCTTAAAATATATTACTCGAAGTGTTTTTAGGTAATATATATATTTTTTTATTTTGTTGTTTTCCACAGTTAAAAAATTTTGGCATTGTTTCAAAAACCATATAATAAATTTTAATGAATTTTTTTTCTTATGGAATTCGTATATTTGACCTAAAATAAGCTTATTTTGTGAATATCAGATGTTTCTGTAGCGGGTTAATTAATCAACTGTTTTTATTAAAAGTATAAAATTCAATATGAAATCTAAGGGAGAAGTTATGTTATCTTTTATTATCCTTATAACATCTATATACTTTTATCTTACAAATATCCATCAAAAATCCTAGATAATTCCTTGGAATTACAAGATGCTTTTTCATAGTCGTACTTAAAATCTCTTTCAACATACAAAAGCATTAAGTCCTCAAGGCGATCTTGTCCCATATTTGAGAGAAACGATTTTTTATGAGCTTCAAAACTGAAAAATAGCGTTCACATGAAACTTGTGTGCATGAAGAAGTCAACATATATTTGTACGCCCTGTGCAATGCAGGGTACGTCGGCCCAATTAGGACCACATATTGGGCTCAATTTGAAAAAAAAATCAGGCCCTTTTTATGTATAATATATATAAGAGGCCTCAGAGGAAAAGTGGGTCCCTGCGCCCGATTTGAAAAATGTCGGCCCTTTTATATTTAATATATATAGGGCCCCCAGAGGCCAAGTGACCTCTGAGTGGGCACAATTTGAGCAAAATTTATAGGCCCTTTTTTATACATAATATTGTACACTCTTAAAACAAACACTCCTAATTTAACTCAGTCTGAGTAGATTTCACTCCTCCAGACTGGAAAATGCACTTCTCCTTTTGGAGTGGATCCTTTGTGTGTTAAACCTCCGACAGGATCACTCCAAACGAGTGATTTTAACTCAGTCTGAGAAAATATGCATGCCTTTACGGTGTCGAAAATGCACTTCTCCAACTGGAGTGGATTTCACTCTTTTGTTTTAAGAGTGTAGGGAGCCTCAGGGGCAATGTGGACCAATAGGCCAAAATAATAACCACATTGGACTCAATTTGAAAAAAAAATTTTAGGCCCCTTTTATATGTAATATGTATAGGGTGTTTCAGAGGCAAAGTCGGTCCCTTGGCCCGATTGAATAAAATGTGGGCCCCTTTTACGCTCAATGGTGTGGTGGCCAATGCCTTTTAGACATAATTTAAGCCTATTTCAAAAATATCATTAATATGCTTTCACTTATTTTGAATGTTTTAATAAGGTAAACGAATATTATCATAATGTTCTTGGCCCACTTGACAGTTTGGCCCACTCGGCGATCGCCGACTAGCCGCCCGGGCCAGTCCGCCCCTGCCTGTCTGTACCTATGGGAAACTGCGCAATGACCGACCACAGGACTTTCGGACCCAACAGATTTTACGAGCACGTACTCCGCATATACTCGACAGACACAAACATCCATGCCTGAACGGGATTCGAGCCCTGGCCCAGCAGCTCCAGAGGCCAATGCCTTAACCACTACGCCGCCGGATCGGCACGTGCTAATGTTATCCTATACAGCTATCAAAACACGTGCTTATGTTTTCCTACTACTCAAACCTGTCTCACCGCTTTTTTTCATACAGCGATTTGGAATTGAAGCTCAGGTGGATATGGCGTGAATGTCCCCCATTAGTATTTACCGATTCACCTTAGGGGCAGAAATATTTGATCATCACTCTTCTGTCCATTTATCCTATATTTTACAGATCCTGTCAATGCCTAGACAGGGTCTTTAGGACTTTAGGCGCATTATTTTAGGGGGCCTCAAATTTGCTGCGAACATGTATATTTTGCTCCCCATTTCACAATGGGAAGGAAATGGTCATACTAATATCATTTTAATGCTAACAATATCATTTTAAAAAGAGCTCCCTAAAGTATCTGGTCCTTAGACCGCAACTTATCATAATCAGGCCCTGTATATTGGAATGGACTACATTCTTAAATCACTCTGCAAGACTTATTTAGATAAATTTTGGCTAACAAAATGTGATTTTTCTCCTGATAAAATCTTGAAGAAGAGTTACCAATGGGGGGAGAAAAGGTTGATGGTTAATTGGAGAAGAGGTTTCACTATGCTCAGTACTGTTTCTGAGAGGAGAGAAGGTACAAGGGTTAAACAAAATAATGTACACACTTGCTGTTTATTTTAATTGTATACATTTCTTTGAAACTAGTTGGAAATATGTGCAAAATGCTTTTAATGACTTGAAAAACTTAGGCGGTAGAAAGGGGTCAAAGATCAAAAACGTTTTGAGCCCTCCTGATCTTTTCTACCGAAACTAAAGCTCCATAAGAACCAAAGCTTCTTTATAAAAATTACCATTTATCTAGAATATTTTTTTTAAAGCAGTAAGCATTAAAAAAATTGAAATGTTATAACATTGTTATTAAAAAGTAGAATATTTTCTTTAAGCTTAGTCCGTCAATCAATTTTACAGAAGGAACCACGTCTCACAAACAAGTAAGATACGTAAACCACAAGTCGCGCTAACAAGATACGTTTTACTTAAAAAAAAAAAAAAACAGTTCAGGCTTTTCCATTTATTTTTATTAAAAAAATTACTACTTGCGTATGCACGATTTTCTCACAAACCTAATTACAATGTCCAAAACGTATTAATTAGGAACTTTTGCAACAATTTTGAAGCATGCAGTTCTTTTAGTTCAAGCTCTAGGGCGGTTTCAGACAGACGGACCAATGTTCAAAAAACCCTCTTTTACCAATCAAAACATACATCACCTTTTCGTATTTTCAACCTCAATCACATTATTTTCATTACCTTATATTTCATACTAAGTAATTTAAATTACAAAAGTTATGATGAGCATTATTAATAGAAATTGCTCTCTTTTGGGCATATATCAAAGTCAGGAGAGGGTCCTCACAAATTCAAAACCAAATGTTTGAAATGAGCAAAAAGAAATAGCATTTGAGAAATTTTTTGTTGACCTCATTTGAATTTTGCGTCCAATAACTTGAAAGAGAAACACCAAGTACATAATAAGAATGATTGGATGAATTAAGAGAAATGAGCTTTTTTTGTCTATTGGCTGCTGCTTATGTAAACACTATCATGTAAAATAAACAAAATTACTTCTTGTAATAAAATAAATGAATGTTAAGCAAATATAATAAATGAAACTAGGAAAACAATAAACTTTATTCAGGATTCTTCAACAGACATAGAAATAGCTAAGAAGAAATAATACATAAGCATCACTGGAGACAACACAATTGCACACAAAAATATACCAAAAAATTTGTGCATTTAAAAATGCAAACACAGCACATAAGAGAGGCATACTTGAGCTGGGGAACAAATTGGGACAAGTCTGAATTTTTTAACTAAACCACCATCTGTTGCAATATTCAACAATTTTCATAATGCATTAGACAGGGTTCCCACTCTTATTTCAAAATAAAAATCAAGGAGTTTTTAAGGACTTGTCAAGGACTCCACAATTTTTTTTCAAGGACCCTTAATCATAATGCGTCCATAACTATACCTATTAAATCGACCAAACATTTAAATAAAATAGTGTTCGAAATATGGCCGACACCAGTGTTATGGCCAACTATATCAGAGGAAAACACAGAACTATTTGGCAAAAATATAAGTGTTTATATAAAAGCAACGTTTTGTACCGAATGCCAAAGTGCTATATGTGCTTCGTTTAGAGCCGACCTTAGCAATGTTTTACGAAATGACTTCTTCAAAATATGAAGGTAAAAAAATAAGAAAATCAAGGACTTTTCAAGAACAATTGTTTGTCAAAATCAAGGAGTACTAAGGGGTACTTTTTTTTTATCAAAAATCAAAATCAAAGACTTTTCAATGATTTTTGGTAAAAATCAAGGAGTATTAAAGGGTCCTTGAAATTGAAAACAAAAATCAAGGACTTCTTAAGGACTTTCACGGACCCGTGGGAACCCTGTTAGAGTAATATTTAAAATATAGATATTTCCGATTTGTTTACCAGCCCTGGACACAAAAATTAATACATTATATCGCACACATTACTGAACAATATAAACTTGGAATGCAGATTCAAAAATAAAAATAATTAAGTACAGTTTTTATTTTCTTAAAGTTTTTTTTTAAAAGACGCTTAAGGGAGTTGTGAGTTACAATATGCTAATTTTATTAGTAGTAAAGAGTTTATTGATTAATGTAAAGGCAAACAAGCAAGAATAAGTAAAGAATTATGCTTGAATACTATAAAGCTAATGTCTGGATATAGTAAAAATAAGTCTGACTGTTTCAGAAAAATATTGAAAGCAAATTTTAGCACTGATATCTTCCACTTGCACACACTTGTATTCTTCACATTTTTCCTGATTTACAAGTCGGGAATCGAGTGATCCATGGTCTTTTTGATAAAACTAGAAGCCGTGCTGAAAGTAAATTAAACAAGGTTATAAAACAAATATAGCTTTATATTAAATTTATGGAGAAAAATCAATGTATACAAAAAATGCATCATGATATAACAAAATAAGCTTTGTAAAGTCACAAAAAAAAAAAATTAAATGTAAAATATAAGTAAACCTTCACTGCAATGTGTGCCATAGACCCATAAAGCAATAAGCTCAACAAGCAATGAATTGATAGAAAAATTCTATTAAGGAAACCTACCTAGGCTAATTAAAATAGCTTTTACTTTTTTTTATTTGTTGATTGATTGGACCTGTTAGTTTTCATTAACATGCCATTGTAACTGCCTTAAAGTAGTGAATCTCTAGTTATTGTTTTTCACATTTTATGTTTTCAGATAAATCTGTAATTCGAGCTGCAAATAATAAAATAAGAATTGTTTTAATAATTTTTCAAGTAAGCTTGTAATCATGGAGTAAAGGGTCAAAACACATTATATTTTGTTGAATTTGTGCATGTGTGTTAAGAAAAAAATGTATAATACACATATATTGAAGTCAGTTACTTTAGCGGGGGGGGGGGGGGGGGGGTCTGTGAGTCAAATATATTTGAAGGAATTGAAAAGAAAGTCTGTTTAGATACACATTATTCCTAAAAACCAAGTTTTTTGCTTTAAATTTTTATCAGCAAACAATAGCAAGATAATAAAAAGTTATCTTCAAGATAGAAACAAGTTCATGTCTCTGATTAGATTGGGAGGGAGTGGAAAGATTGTACTTTCAGGCCTCTTCAGTACTAGAAGTATAACTACACTGCTCAAAACAATTAGGGGAGCACTTTGCGTACTTTTGTTAACCCTTTCAGTTTCAGCGTTTTGTTTTTCATTCTAAAATTTGTGAAATAGATTCATTATGCATCTAGAATAAAATGGTAAAAAACAGGCTGAAAAATATTAATTTTTTTAAACTAAAATTTAAGGATGGGGGGGGGGGGGGGAGGAATTGGAATAAAAAATTAAGAATAAACTATAACAATAATTTTTTCAAATTTTTATTTGCAAAAAAAAAAAAAAGAGTTGAAATCAATTTTTTTAACATCTGAGAATGCAAACGTGAAGAATTTAGGGTCAATTTATTTCATTAATTTTTTTGAGTGAATTTTATATTACCATGTTTTTATATTTTCATTTGATTAAAACAAATATTATTTATATCCTCAAAAGACATGATTCTTCCATCTAAGGATAAATTAGTGCAAGCTCAACTTAATGAGAAAAAAATCGCAAGCTCATGATTCCAAATGGAAACATTGGGGTTGAAAGAGTTTAAACCATGCGTTCTACTAATTGTTGTGAGCAGTGTACTTAATTGGAAATTCTGGAATGTTTCAGCTGATATAATCCTCTTGTTTCCATTTTTTTCATACTGCTATTTGATAAGATCTTTCGATTTTATTATCACAATGAATATTGGCTTTTTAACTGCTTCTGAGTTCTTTACAACATGCAACTTTTTTTTTTTATCTGATCAGAACACAGAAATAGATGAAAAAACTTTTCTTTTTATTTTAGGCAAGATTTTTTTAATAAATGAGTTGAACAACCAACAGCAAAGTAAGAAGTTGACATTTTAAATATTTAATAACTAAAATATTCTTAGAAAACTTACTTTTGAATACCAAAACAAAAGCAATTGCTCTATGGTCATGTTTTGATTTTTCTATCAAAACATGACCATAGAGCTGTTACCACCCACGACGTGAAATAACCCTATTGAGAATACTTTATAATCCGGAATTTTTTGGTATCCGACAAAATTGGTCCCATTTAGGTTTTACTGAAGTAGTTTTTAATTAATAGCATCTATTCACTTTCTTCCTTTATTGTTTAAAAGTGCACAATACTTGATGAATACCATCAAATAAATTTCCTACACTATCAAGCATTCTATAAACCCCTCTGTTCTATATTTTATTGGACTGTCAGTCCCATTGAGATAATGCATTAGTTTTGAAATCACAACTTATGCAAAAGAATTGCTTTGCCATGTTATCCTATTTTCACCAGGTATGGGAATCATCGTAACACCCATTTAAAACAAAATTAAAAAGAAAATAGAATTGGTTATTTAATTATTTATTGATTAAGTTTTAAAATAGTGTCTCCATCTGCTGTATATTTTTGGCAGTTTAAAACTTAAAAAGTCTATAATTAAATAACTAGATAACATATCTATTTCAAATTTGTTTCATTTCGATGTTATGTTGATTCCCATACCTGGGGGAAAGAGGGCTAACATGTTAAAGCAATACTTCTGTGGAAGTTATGATTCCAAAACTAATGCATTAGCTCTATGGGACTGACAGTCCCTCTTAAGACCTGATCTTACCTCTTGACCATGTGGTCATACACAAAGGAGGGCATGATGGTCACAGTGACTGGGGAGTGGGCCTCTCGGATTATGGCGGAAACTTCTTTGTCCTTCAATCCCACTACGTTCTGACCATTAATCTGAAATGAAAGAGAGAATCAGAGAAATAAAGCGGCATTTTTATGGAGCAGATTATGATAAGATCTTATAGGATGCAGCCAGTATTGTGATGGTGTGTCTGAAAATTTGCCTGTTAAAAATTTATTTTACATAAGGGTAATTCCATGCAAAATTATCCTTTCTGAAGTGCAAGTCCCACGTGTGTAATAAGTTATTATAACTACAACTTCTGACATTAAGTGAAAAAAAATTAAGGAATAGCTAATCACTTAATAAAACTAAATAATGTAACATACTTTGCTTAATTCCATTCATTCTTCAAGTTTACAAAGTTTTTAATATCCTGTTAAATTGTGACTTACACTACAGTTACATGGAATTAGACACAAACTCAAGGTATTAGAAGTAAAACTCGAAACGGGAAATAATAATAGTGTTTGTACTTCAAAGGTATAGAAAAATTAAAACTTGTGTATGAACAAAACCTTTTTTCTTTTTGTCAAAGAGAAATGGGTGTTTTAAAAGAGTAATGTCTAAACATGATTCAGTGAGCTAAGCTTATTTTACTAAGTTCTTTTTTTTAGTACTTTCTTTTAATAGCTGTTGATATAGCTCAAAAATCTGAAAAGTCTAATTGAATGAAATTTACGTTTAACTTAAGACTGCCTGCATTCCTTTGCCCCTAAAGATTATTAATTCAATAATTTCTTCAAAATAAGCTTAGCAGAAATCTTTGCTTCATTGCTATGCTTTCAATTATAAAATCATTATAAAAGTAATTTAAAATCATGATATTTTTTTATATCTTGAAATATGATTGATTTTAATTTGAAGAAAAATAAATAATTCAACTTTTCCAAAAAAATACTTTGCATTTTTGTAGTTCTGAATTCATTTGCATACTGCAACTTGAAATGGCAGCAATATCCCCAAATATTTCTATTTGAAAATAGGAATATATTTGGAGATTTATTTTTTTCCAATGCAGTCAATAGCCTTTCAGCAAAATTAAGAGCAATTCCAATTAATTTGCTCTACAGAAAACCCAGAATACCTACTATTAGTTTAATGGTCAACACCGTTACAAACTAAAACTTATAAACTTATCCCAGATTTCAATAATTTCTCTAAAAATAATTGATAACTTCTTTTCTTACCTCCAGAAGATTGTGGTCGATGAGGACGCCATTTCGAGCAGCAGAGGAATCCTTCACGATGTTGATGATCTTCCCGTTCTTGAAGCCAAAACCAACTGTTCCTGCACTGTCCTTGTGAACTGTGATTGTCCTTTCGAAAGGCCTAAGGGAAAAAAAAAATTGTCAACAAACAGCATATTATAAAAAATTTCATTGTTCACCATTTTTAAAAATTATTTGTTTAAGGGGGTATGGGACACTTATCTTTTTTTTTTTTTAATATCACAGATATCATTATAATTTTTTTCCACAAATGTATACTAAATATACTAACACTTTTAGATTGTCAAAGGTAAAAATAATTAATTTTGATTTAAAAAAATAAAACATGTCAAAAAGTGACATTACTTATTTTTGTTATAAGTCAAAAAATTATTTATTGACAAACAAAAATTTAGCATTTTTATAAACAGGAAAATGTACTTAACAAACTGTCTTTACCGTTTTTGTTATTTGTCAAAGTTTTTCTTAAAAAAAGTATTGAGTTTTTTAAAAATATTAATGAATAGAAAAACAATTTATTTACAACTAATCACTAAAGACAAATTAAAGATATTTTTTTGAAAAATGTTAACACTCTATGGGCAGTAGATTTTGAGTTATATCAATTTAAAGTAAAAAAATCATTGAAAACATGATCAAGGAGAAAAACCGCTTTGAAGTTTATAATTTTTTTTAAGGTTTGTGTCCTATATTCCCTTGATCAATTTATACAGGCAGTACAGTAAAAAAAAATCATAAAGCCTACAGTTTTCACGTCACTTGGTGTTTTCAGTAACGCAATGTGTTCTGCCAATTTAATCAGCTTGTTAACTTTTAATCTACTTTCTTTCAATCCAAAGATAAAAAACAAGAAGTATAACAGAACTAAACTAGCCTACTTTCCAGTTACTTTAATATTCACAGATATTCTTAAAATATAAACAGATAGATAAAATGTAGAAAAAGAGTATGGCATTAGATTTACAGAGTTTTGAGAACCACATTATACTTTTTGTCCATCCTTCTAGATGTCCAATGACCATTACTATAACAATTACTTCGAGTATGAAAGTTAAAAGGAAAGCTATATATTTTTGTTTTTTCAGAACTTTTTTTGATATATTCTTCATATGAATTTTTTCTACTTTTTTATATGAACTTTTTTTTTAATTCAGCAAATATTCTGAATTGTTATTTGCATTCACAGAATTGGAACTGCTTCACACGCATTTCATTTTAGAAAAGGCTGATTGAGCCCCATTTACAAAAGAGTAGTATTTAACTTTTAGAATAGAATTAATCATCATTAAGGGGGTTAAGTACCCTAAAATCGGTGAAAAGATCAAAACAAAAATTATTGGCTTAAAATACTATTACAACCTTTATTAATAATGTCACAAAGTATCAAAACGATTGGAAAAATATTTTTGACATTAAAAGCCATTTTAATGTCATGGCTTCGTAAGGAAATGGGTTAACAATAAAAACTTCAAACGCGTTTTTCTCAGAACTTGATTTTTTGAACTTTGATGTACCTTTTCTCAAAAACTATGCTATGTTTTCACGCAAAATTTTTTTGTATGATGTAATACATAGTATAGATTAATCTGAGGTTATAAATTTTAATAAAACTTAAGTGAAAAAAATTTTATGGGGCAAAAAAGTGAACAATTTCATGATTTTTTGGGTACTTTAAAACTTATTTTATTAAAAAAAATCTAACAGTTATTTACCAAAAACTTTTAACCTCAGATTAATATATAAGGTTGGTACAACACACACAGAAAATATTAAGATGATGTGATCAGTAGTTATTGTGAAAAGGTACATTGTAATTGGCCAATTTAACATTACCGATATACAACATACCGAACCCCCTTAATGAATTTAATTATATATTTCAAAATATTTTATTTAAGGAAAATGATTGGAACAATAACATTTAAATATGCAGTTTAAAGGTTTAGATACCCTCAGATTAGTTAAATAATTTATTATCAAAAAGAAAAGGGAAACAGTACTAGTCTTCTAAAATTATCAGTTTTTACAATAATTTGCACCATTATTTTTCTTAAAATTGTTAGATATAAGGGAATATCTTAACAAAGGTTTTCAAGCAATTTAAGTACTAAACTTGTATGACATACATAAAATTGTTACAACAGTGAATCAAGTAAAACTCCATAAGCATTATAAGTACTGTGAAAAAACACATATTAAACATATAACCCCTCAAGACCTAAGTAAAATCATGTTTTTTTTTTTAAAGAACTCTAATATTGTATTGACCATCGCTCAACTTCTTTTTTTTTAAAGAAATAAATGACTGATACCTGTTATCAAAGGCTGAAAACTGATATTTGGATCTTCTTTTATCGGACCAGGTCCATTTCGGACCTAATTAACGTGTTAATTGTTAGTGGGGAGGTTTTTAAAAATGTCTCCAAATGGGGACACCAGGTCGCAAGACGTCAAGCAGAGTAAATCCCATACCTATCTCTAATAACCATAGTAATGCGGTTGGGGTCTGCTTTCTTGATCATTTTGTGCACATCATCCATTGAAAATCCAGCGACAGTCACGTCGTTTATCATCAGGATCTGGTCGCCAAATCTAAGGCCAGCCAAAGCGGCAGGGGTGTTCTTTTGGACGACTATGATGAACACACCCTAACAGAAAATGTAACATGCACAATGGGTTTTTCAAGATAAAGTACAAAATATAATATACCAAAAGAAGAAACATTAAAAATATTCATGGCATAAAAAGAAGGTTCACAAAGAAAAACAAAAGTTTAGCAGAATCTTAATTTAAAAGGAAAATTGTAAATGAAATCTAAAGCAAAAATTAATTTTTTTCATAACTTTATTTATAATTATTTGGTTATACATGATATTTTCTTACATAATATAATAAGAGCAAATTATTCTGAATAGGTATTGATTAATAATATTCAAATAAATAAAAACAATAATAAAAAATATTGTAATGATATCTTTATACATTAACATTTTTAAATAATAATGGCAATATTAAATTATTAGAATGACCCAGTAATTAGATCTCAGCATACATACTTGCTAAAAATGTATCTTTAATTAAACAAAAAACAGTAATTTTTTCTTTAGCACCATAAAAAAGTATTTTTATTCAGATAAATAATCCAATCTTTTCACAATACATATGAAAGATCCAAATTGAACATTTTATGTTTATGTAATACAAGAGGCAGAATTTTATACCCTTCCTCAAGTCATTTTTTAAAATTAATCCCTTAATTTAAACACCTATATTCCTGTTAGACGATGCCATTTTTGTTATGTGACATATAAGCACCAAAACATTATTTAATCTTTTTAACTTCTGCATGAGTGTTTGTTAGCATAATGAACTTTCAAAACTTTTTTTTAAAATCATGAGCAGAAAATAGTTGACTGTTGATACATTGTTGAAGGAAGCTTCCTTAAATTAGTAGTTTAGAAGTTGTGTACAGGAAGCTGCTTTCAGAAAGAACCAAAATAGCTTCAGCTGATGAAAGGCTTTGCATGCAAATTTTTGTATTTCATCATTTAAGTTTCCATATGTGCTATCTTACTTTGCACAACGGTAGAAATTTACTGTATGATAACCCTTGGCGAACTTTCCAAAATCGCACCAAAAGTCGACCAAAAATCCAAATGAAATGAGCAAATAACAGTCAGATAAGGTTGCAGAAAATGCCATCCTTGCAAAGTCAAAGAATTCGAATCATCAGTCGAAGTCAGACAGTTGCCACAAAAAATTATCGCCAAATCCCAAAAAGCCAAGACATCTCGCAAAGTCAATCTGATCCTTGCACAACAACGAGATATCGCATGTGGGAACTTAAGTGACGATTTTTAGAAGCAAAAAAATGACATAGCCGTAATTGCAATTTATGACTAGACTTCTAATACAGATAACTGTTCATTTCCCTCAGATGTGTATGTTATCACTTCGTTAGCTGATAAGCAGTCATATAGATTACCTGTTTGAGGGCAACTTTGCTGTCACACTGACATAACCAAAAAAAATGTGCACTGCCTTATTTTTATTGAAATGAGTTGTTAACAGATTCAGAATTCACATATTCATATGAACTCCTGTTTCACCTCAAATTTTACAGTATTAAAAAAAAAAACAGGAATAGGACCTAATGGCCAGTTTGCTAAGTTAACCTTGTTTTTTTTTTTTAAATGCACATGAATCTTATGACCTTCAATACCCAGAATATGTAACTTTAAAAAGGTGCAGGCTTTCTATTTTTTATGATTTGTGAAAGATGCTTATCGCATCATTTGAAGCAAAGTTATATGTTAATTATTTTGAACATAAATAGTGATGAATGAAATGCAATAGTTTAAGTACAGATATGAAGAGATTAAGTTGGACTTTTTGGTTCAACATTCTGATGAAGAGGTTAATTTGGATGTTAAGGTTCAACAATCTACTAAAGAGGTTAAGTTGGACGTTAAGGTTCAACAACCTACTAAACAAGTTAAGTTGGATATTATGGTTCAACATTCTACTGTACAAGCCAAGTTGGATGTCATGGTACAACATTCTGCTAAAGAAGTTGTAGGTTGTGGTTCAACATTCTACTGGAGAGGCTACGTTGGACATTATGGTTTAACATTCTACTCACTGAATTTGGATGTTATGGTTGAACAATTAAAAGTAAAAGTTTGACGTTATGGTTCAACATTCTACTAAGGAGGTTAGGTTAGACGTTACAGTGCAACGCATACTGGCCAACATTGAAAATATTACATTTCTGATTTGGGGATTTAAAACGAGAGAAGCCCCTTGAGAGGTTCCATTTTGCATCAACTCTTAGTTACGAGTGGTTTTCGCTGAATCAAAAGCCCCCTAAACCAGAACATTTACAATATTTATAACTAAATAGTATGGCTTAACCAAACAAGTTCGCAGGTATGCATTCTACTGAAGAGGTTAAGTTGGACGTTGTGGTTCAACAATCTACTGAAGGAGTTACAGTTCAAAATTCTACTCACCTTATTCACAGGCTGCACCCTCAGTCCCACTCTACCATTTCCATCCTTGCACAGGATAACTTCTCGCAGCCCGTGGGTCACCTGGGCCCTTTGGAGACCCGCAGAGTTACCAGATAAGGGAGCCACCATGTTGGTGGGAGAAGGAATAGCAACTGTGTGGTGCTGGAAAAATAATAAGGATTAGTTAATTGATATAAAATGAAACATTTAGAAAACTTTAGAATGTTTAATAATTCTTTTTTAACTAAGTAGTTTTGTAACTAAGATTGCTATAAATAACTGGCTTTAACTGCATTATTAAACTTGCATACTTAAAATTACATTAAAAGAGAAAAAAAATTAAAATCCCAAATCACATTTTCATTATTCAATATCTAACTAAAAATGAATGATGGCCAAATATTAAAAGTTTAATATTAAGTTTATTTTAAAAAAAGGTGTTACATAATCGAAATGGACTTTTATTTGCAACATTTTGAATAATTAAAATACTAATTAAAAAATAATTTTGAATAGCTTTCTAGGCTAAAATTTTGAATGAACACCAATTTATCTATTATAACTAGAAAGAAAATCATCCAACTTATTATAAGCATTTATATACATGTAAGCCTTCAAAAAAGGATGGCGGACAAACACTACAACCAAGCTTCTTATCAATCTCTTATGATTCAATCTTACGATCCAAACTCAAGCATTTTCTCACCTGGGAAGCTGGCACCACTGCCTGGGCCTGATGCTGGTATCCAGCTGGCAACTGCAGTCCCATGTACTCATCCAGCTGGGGATAGAGGCTGGTATATTTGTAAGCATCCACAGCCTGGGACACTGGGTATTGGGGAGGGGCACTGGGGTAGGAGACTGGCGTGGACTGGGCTGCATGGGCAATCTGGGCCTAAGGTAAGACAGAAATAAAAATTAGTATAAGTTTCTTTTTAGAGATACATTATCTTCATGAGCATCTTTATAGAATTACAGATAATATCTTCAACTTTCTTTGTTTTAGTACAGCTAGCATCCTCCTAGGACAATACAAGGGCTATGACTTATGACATTGAAGGGGGGGCTCTGTTAGAGCCAAGCACTGCGACCAGGAATCTATTGTACTGTCCTCAAGAAATAAATCCCTCTCTCCTATAAGAAGAGCCCCATTGCCGAAGCAAAATTCAGCAAGGATCTGATAGGAATATCCTGGAGTTTCCAGGGCTCAAGCAAATGTTGCCCTAGATGCTTAAATCTGTGCGCTGCATAATTTTTGCAATCATAGAAAATGTGAGCGACCGTTTCGTCTTTGTCTCTACAGCCCCTGCAGGTGGGGTCATCAAGGATCCTGATAAGGGTAAGGTGCCTTTTAAGGGTGCAGTGGCCAGTGAACCTACGACCCTGCGTTACAGCTAAGCCCGAGAAGCTCTTTTGACGGGAGCTGGAGCAACCCGAGTTAAGTTCCTTGGCTTGTCTTTGATTGGTGAGTCTACGCCACTTGGTATACTGTTGATCCCTGAAAATGGATAAGACAGTACCTCTCATAATGTCACTGGAAATACCAAGAGGACTCTGGACCAACAAATAAGGTGCTAGAACCCGACCTGACCAGTTCATCAGCCATCTCGTTGCCTGGAGTTCCTGACTGCACAAGGGCTATTGGTGATAGGTTTTGCAATTTGAAAAAAGAGCAAGTGACTAGGTTGATACCTGAGCGACACTCCACGCGCAACCTTATAGCTACATATCACAAGGCTTCAGGACTTTCAACTCCATAGACTTATCAAGCACATGTCCTAGTGTACTAGGCGTTCCTTTGTGGGACTTTGGCTACAGTTTCTGTTTATAGGAAAGCTGTATCGGAGGAATTGATCTGATGCTTCGCTGAAGCCAATTGCATTATGTCTAATGTTATACCAACTAGGCAATTAATGTTTGAAATTAATATAGTAATCAATAACATCTCCATATAAAGAGGCAACCTTAAATGGAAAAACAAGTAGGTTTGTAACAGAATCTGTCACTTAACCCGCTTCCACACAACAGTTGTGTTCAACAGGAAAAATGTCGCCAAACACATATTAATTCCATTATAAACCTTAAAAAGGTTAGATTTGGCTTGTTTCATTTACTATATTTCAAAAATTCAATAATTATTAATTTAATAATAAATTCCATAATTATTATCGTTTGCAAAAATTAATTTATCTTTAAAAAATCAATATATAACATTAATCTCTTTTTTAAATCGAACCAAAACATGTAATATAAATAAGAGGTAAAAAGGCGCCAAACACAGCCTTAATTCTATAATAAATTGCTAGTCTCATTTATTTTATTTCGAAAATTCAATAATTATTACTTATCGTTTGCAAAAATTAATTTATAATTCGAAGAATAAATATGTAACATTCCCTCACTTTTAAATAGAATGAAAACATTTCATATCAACATACAAAAAATCCTGTAGTGAAATATATTTCATGTGCCGCAAAATAAATTTATTTTAATTTATTGTCTACAAGAATTAAAGTTTCTCCAGCGATTGCTGCTGTGGCAATGGTGATTTAATTCTATTAAAAGTGGCTAAATTAAAAAAGTAAAAATTCTACAGATAATGTCACTCATTTAATAATAAGCAAGTAATTGTTACTTTCCACACTCCTTAAACAAAGCATGTTTCAGGTATAGTATTGAATCAAGATTATGAATAATATATACTAAAATGAAGAATGCTGTTTACTAAATTCTGTAAATTTTAATCCTTCTTTGGTGCTTGGCGCGTTTTCAAAAACTTGCCAATGTGAAATATTTGTTGTTGTCGTTTAAATTTTTCATGCTGATACATTAACAATCGTTCCAATGAATGGTATTTTGGTTGCTTGATGACAAAACCCAAATCGAGATCCTCCATTATTTCATAACTGCTTCGCACAATACTCCACATTGAAATACAATTTAAGTTTGCTTATTTAAACATACTTATTATTATCATAATGACAAAACACACAAACCCTAGCCATTTGATCCACTTTCATATCTTCTAAAGAGGGGTACAACGACATCTTGAATCAGTTGGAACTGTAAAAATACACAAAAAGGTTAAAGCAGCTAACATAGTCAACAAAAAATTTCACGTGTGAGAACTTTTAATTTACAGACAACTTGAAAATAAATATATATTGCACTGTCATAAAAGTATAAGAAAAAAGGGACTTTCACAAAAGAAATGCACATTAATTCTTCAGTTTAAAATGTTCATACAATTTTGAGTTATTATCTTCTACTACATCAAATATTATTTGAGACATTTATCGATAACCCCAATGACCAACATCGTTAAGAAAGTAACAATTATGAACACATATGGTTTAAACCGCACAACTTAATCAAAGAGAAATTCCGGATCAAGTGACATTTTACTTTTGTTCGGCAAGTGCGATTTACATGACATGAACAACACAAAAGAACAAAGATTTTTAACAAATGCCAATTAAAAAACTTACTTTTGTGTGGCACTGAAATCAAACAATACCTGTCAAATTCTCGAACAAAAAGAAGGACCCTAATCAAATATTCCTTTAATATCAAAGGGCTAATCACGGGTTTATTATTTATCAGTTGCGGAACAAAAAGGCAATAATATTTTTATTTCTGTTTTTATCAAAGTGGAAGTTGAAGTGTGTAATTTTGCGGCTGCAAACTTGTTGCACTTGCCCAGGAATAGTCACGTTTTCACGATACGCCACGTCGAACAACTGTATGTCTGGAGGTTTACAAAATTTTGAAGTTACCGACTCGGTTTACAGGAAACTTCATTACAATAATTATTAATGTACTTTTTTACTGAAAATGCTAATTAATGAATAATACTTATAACTAGTTAAAATTACCTGTTTAAAACAAAATTAGTTATAATTAATAACTTTCATTAACTTATTAATTAAAAATTAAATTATTTATTACAAATAAAATAAATTTTATCATAAGAAGTAAAATTTCTTCATTAATGATGAACTTAAACATATGGTAACTATAAATAAACACGCTTAAACATTTCGGAACTTACTGATGATGTATTATAAAGTTAATGAGGATTAAAGTTACTGATTTATACAAGTTAAGAAAGAATTTCACGTTATCGGTAAGTAAATCTAAGGCTGGCATTTAAAAATTAGTTACTAACAAACAAGCTTCAAATGATATAGCTACTACAAATGACATGCAAAAATGATAACAATTATAAAATACAGATAATGAATAATTACATAAACTATATAACAAATCTTAACTTACCTCAATATCATGATTAGTGAAGACTTATCAAAATACGCGACTTATTTTGCAAGAATTGAGTAATATTTTGGTTACATTATATAATTTTTGAACCAAAATATCATTTATTTCAGAGAGGGATATTATTAATAGATGTGAAATACACTTCTAACTATTGGAGTTTTCTAGGGTTTTTTAAGTTCGACAGTGAATGACAAGTACAGAACGAGCTGCTTCCTTGCGTACAGTATGCGTTTATTTTCCAAAAGACCCCGCGCTTTCTAGTTAGTCACAGAGAGAGAAGGGGTGTTGGTGTTCATCCTACTAAAATTATATCAGAGTTCATTCTAGAATTAAAAAAGGGCAGGGCGCTTCAAACACAAAAAGGGCACTTGCAAAAAGTTTAGGGCATCTAAAAATGCGATAAAATAATTTTTTCGGATTTTTAGAAAATAGAATATACACTCACACTAAAAACGAGCCAGAACTGCAAACAGATCTCCATGAGTAAGGTGGAGGAAATTATTAATGCTACTAATCAAGCAAACATGGGTTTTGTTTGCATTCAGCTCTAGCATTTAAAATTAAAAGCATGGTTCATACACTTTTTCCAAGTTTAGTAGAACTCCAATTATTCGAAGAGGTGTTGATTATAAGAATGCCAGAAAAATTTAACTTGGCCTACCTGTTACTGTTCCTCTTTATTCAACGTCATGTCTAGTATTTTTTTTGTACCCACAAAAAAAAAATACTAGGCAGGCATGACATCCAACAGAGACGTACAGAAAAAAATAGGCCGAGTATAAGTTATAAATCGCATATAAATTTTAGTACACTTTTTCCAAGATTCTAACAAAAGTTGAAAGAAAAAAAAACTATTATAAAACGATATAACTCAAACTGAAACAAAAGCTATAACACAAACAACATCTTATAATTTGGATTTGGTTAAACCGAAATTACAACTTCATTATCTCACAGCCCAACAATATATTTTGAGTAATTGATGAAAATATATATTTTCTCCAATTAGCTCCAATTATCCAAATTTAAAATTATATGAATGTGGTTAGGTTCCAATTCCAATTGCTTAGATAATTTTAGTTCTACTGCATACTATTCAAGAATTTTTTCCAGAAAAATTCAAGAACTTAATTACTAACAAAAATTTGAATATATTAAGCGTGTATAAGCCAACACTCCATAAAAACAACAACTAAAACTAATCTGAAACCCCGGTAAAAGACGAAATAAAAAAAAAGCATAAGTTTCAAATGTAAACAAAAAAATCTTAACATTCAAACTGCTCTTGTGATCACAAGGTCACGACTCAAAATGATAGATCAGAAGAAAATATTCTGGTTGGTCCAATAAGGCCTGAACCGGAGCTACAAAAGTATTGAGACACTCTTTCCGATCACGCAAACGCAGAGCCCGCGAACTGTCAATCATTGAGTAGGCAATGTGACGTCATCGGTAGATTTCTAAAAAATTACTAGGCTGCAAAATAATCAAATCAAGAAGCATGAATTGCACATTTTTGGTCCGCATGAAGATGATCCTCTTTCAATGAGGGATTGCACCCGTTGGCCGTTGGTCAATATTTGAAGACATCTTAGTGTAATATAATCCTAATTCATCCTGTAAATTTTAATTAATTTTTTTACTTTTATTATTAAAATCCATTATTTAAACTTGTTATTTATCGAAATTTAAGTTTAGTTTTCATCGATATAGATAATGAACTAATTTTTTTTAGGTTGTGGAAAATTTTAAGTCTTAGGGTTAAGCCGTTTGTTAAAGCTGATCCCCTTGTTCAAAGCATGATTTTTGCTCAAAATTCGCTATTGTCTATCTGATTCTAAAATTGATTATCTTTGGCATTTTTTAATGATTAAGTTTAGAAAAACGGGTTTAAAAGTATAATATAACGTAACCTGGGTTAAATAAATTTTTGAAAAAGAAAGTTGGATAAGCGGAATTTTTGAAAAACTCGGGAAAACGCGGAATTTTTTTAAAAAAAAACGGCAACGAGGGCGGGATTTATTTTGTAAAAAAGGGCATTCAGGGCGGTATTTATATTTAAAAAAGGCGGGCAGGGCGCAGCGCCCCGTGAAAAACGCCTAGAATGATCTCTGATTATATATTTGATCAGTTAACAAACTTTCTAAATTTATTTATAATTTTCAAATTTTTTAAACCATAAAATATTGTCGTTTGTCCAATTGCGCTTTATAACTATTCCAAAATCCGGTGCATTGTTTAGGATCACCTCAGAATTGGTCTGAATTGAGTTTGGGCAGTTTAATTGACTTTGGGTTGTTGTTGTTAAATTACCCTACCTGGTAAATACGGTTTTCGAAAATATTATTATTCGTTCTTCCTATCAGCTGCCCCTTTATTATTTTTATTGTTAATTTTAAGCCAAATTTTCTTGTTTTTTTAATTCGAAGAATTAAAAAAAATTAAAAAGTAGGTATTGACATGCTGTCGATGTCCCTCCGTCCGACCGTCCGTCCGTACCCCCTTTCCAAAATCGGTTCTATCAATCCGATCTCAAAAATTCTTTTTTTTTATTAGGAAGGTATAACCACAGACACCCAACTTTCACACTTTTTGTCCGTCTGCCTGTACGATTGGACGGACATATATCTACTATTTGTCGACGAATTTCCCATTGAATTATAATTGAAATTCAATTTCGAGTCATTTAAATCGCTGTTGCAAACTACAACGCTACGGACAAGTGAGATACGCCAAAAAATTCAGCGCATCGAAATGAGAATACATTGAAAATTTCAGAAAAGAATTCGAATTCTAAGTACTTCAATTATTTAAAAAACTTCAAAATTTAATGCTCATTTAAATTTATAGGAAGCCATTTTTATTAGAATTAAATCACCATTGCCAACGCAACAATCGCTCGAGAGACTTTATTTCTTTTAGACAATAAATTAAAATAAATTTATTTTTGCGACATTGATCAGTTTGAAATGACGTCAAATATATTTCACTACGAGATTCTTTGTATGTTGGTAAGGAATGTTTTCAGTCTATTTAAAAGCGAGAACCATTACATATTTATTCTTTGAAATACAATTTTTTTCTAACGATTTAGGTAATAATTATTTTTAATTTTCGAAATAAAATAAATGAAAGTTGCCGAATTTTAGAATTAATGCTGTGTTTGGTGCCTTTTTTTACCTGTTAAACACAGTTGTGTGGAAGCGCTTTAAGGGACAGATTCTGTTACAAACCTACTTGTTAATTTACATTTCTTATTTTAAGTGTATTTTGGAGTAGTTTTATGGTTTTTGTTCTACGAATAATTAAATATTTATTTATAACTGCAAATAAAGCACGCAGACGAAAGTAATATTGACTTTATTTGCGACAGAAAATTAATGAAAATAGTTGATTTGGCTTTAAGAAGTTGAAATTATAGCTGGATGCTGTGTTTGGTGAAATTCTTCTTCTTCTTTCTAATGTATATAAATTTAATGTACAAACGGTTATTGATGTCACTTACTGTAACGAACCTAGTTTTTTCAAGATAATAATTTTAGCAAGTATTTAAGCAACAGGAATGTAGGCTATTTTAGTTCTTTTAGAACTTCTTGTTTAATCCATTCTTAATCCATTAAAAATGAAAACACCTTTCAAGTTTCATGGAAAAGATACTCAATATAATTATTTTAATTATCGATAGACAATTTGTTCAATAATGTAAATTGAGATCAAACGTTAAGGGGGAATGGGCACGCTGTACCGTGTGTCTCTAAACTCAAGCGCCTCAATGTTAATCCAATGGGGGATTTTCTCTGCCACATTTCTCCGGTTGTATTGAATCTTTTTACAAACGTTTTTTTTTTAAATAATAAATGTAGATAAAATACAGGTCCCTATAATCCCACTTTTTAAAATTGTTTGAAATACTTTTTGTAAAACTATTTATTCAATATTTAAAAAAAAATATTCGAACTATAATTTCAAAACGTGGGATAGTCGGGATCTGTAAGTAAGCTACATTTATCACATAAAAAAATCCGTAGGGCTGGTGAGCCAAGTCGGTTAGGCACTCGCCTAGCATGCGAAAGGTCCCAGGTTCGGGCCCGGGCATCGCCAAAAAATAACTGCTTACCTATAAACGGCCCGTGCAGCCGAAAATGTCCGACGAATAATACCCCGTGTAAGGGAGTGCACGTTAAATATCCTCCAAAGTCCCGACGCTGCGTTCGATGTCGCCCGGTTGCGTTCTGTGCCTATTCAGGTGTTGGCTCGTCACTTAACTGTGGTTCTAAAATACGACGCCCGTCGCCAATAGCCTTCGTGTAGCTCTAGTGCGATGATAATTCAAACCAAACCAAAATAAAAAAAACCGTTTGTAAAAATATTTAATACAGCCGGAGAAATGTGGCAGAAAGAAATAGTTTTTCCCCCATTGGATTAGCATTGAGGTACTTGAGTTTGGAGATCCCCGGTCCAGCGCGTCCATTCTTCCTTTAAAAAAATCGAACCGCTTGTTGTACTAAAAACATTAAACGAAAATTCAAACTCTCCATGTATTAAGTGACTAATTCTTGTTCATTTAATAGATCAACGAGTAAAGTTTTGATATTGTTATCATGTGTTTATTATCGCAATAAAAACATCAATGGTAATTTTATATGATGATAAAAAATCATGAGCAATTTTTTTTTATCGAAGCATTGCTTAAAATCACTGAATTACGGTTTCTAATTATCATCGAAAGTTACGGGAATTGCAACGACTTTAATCAATATTTTGCGATATGCTGTCACTAACTAAATCTACAATAACTATTTCGCAATCTGTGTGTTTTATGTTGAAAAATTGTGAAGTCAATAATCATAAAACAACCTCTTTTAATTTTTTTTGTGTGTTTCTGCAATGAATGTGTGTACAAATCAAAATGCCTTAAGCATAAGTATAAGTGAAGTAATTATACTTATACACAAAAAAACTATAACTTTTTGTATAATTGCTACTTTTCCAAACAACCTCTTTTAATTTTTTTTGTGTGTTTCTGCAATGAATGTGTGTACAAATCAAAATGCCTTAAGCATAAGTATAAGTGAAGTAATTATACTTATACACAAAAAAACTATAACTTTTTGTATAATTGCTACTTTTCCATGACTACGCAATACATATACAATTTGCATCATACCTCTATCTCAATTTATTATTTAATTTTGAAATAGCTTTCTTATTTGTTGAACACTTTATTTATTCAAATAATACTTTTAACTAAAATGAATAGATTTTTTCTCGACTTTTAATCATATGAGAATTTTTTTTTAAAGTTTTGCAAATCAAAATGTATCAACACTACAGATTCCTAGATTTTTTGAATGATTAAAACATAGCTGAATATTTCAAGTTAATGAAACTAACATTATAAAATGATGAAGAATGAAGGAATGAAAACACGGAGTTTGGACGTCACCTTGAAACTCTTCTATAAACAATATACGTTAGGTTATAGATGAAATATTTTAACTCACAATAGAGATGTAACAGGTGACGTACCGTCTTCAAAGAAGTGGTACATGCCGGGATATATTCCTGTGGTTAAATAATCCGGTACATTTGCGCCTTCAAGGAAGCGACTTTCAATTTACCACCCAATAGATCAATGCACCCATTACCGGATGGTTGGGGCTGGGGAGCCTAGTCGGTTAGGTATCCGCCTAGCATGCGAAAGGTCCCAGGTCCGGGTCCGGGCATCGTCAAAATAACTGCCGACCTATAAGCGGCCTGTGCAGTAAAAAGTCCAATGAATAATACCCCGTGTAGAGGTAGTGCACATTAAATATCCTCACAAGTCCCGACGCTGCGTTCGATGTTGCGTTGGGCGCAACTTGACGTCACTTGACTGCGATACTAAATTACGACGCCCGTTGCCAATTGCTCTCGCGTAGCTCTAGTGCGACGATAATTCAAAAGTATAAACATATTCAAACTAAACTAAAGTCTGCACCTCTTTTCGTTTTTTAATAATAGGTACTAACATAAAACAAGTTCATATCAACAACCCTCTGAGCATGCGCTTTTTTTCTTGAAAAACTTAGGACGTCTGAAAGGTACTGGGAACTCGTATACCAAGTTTGAAGCAAGTAACTTTTTTTTCTTTCAAGATGTAGAGTAGTTTTAGACAGACAGACGGACGGAAGGACCAATGTTCAGAAACCACTTTTTTAGAATCAGCAGCACCCTCTAAAAACGCGTATAGAAAACACAAAATCTCCATTCCAGATTTTCGACCCCATCGCAATTCTTTCAATACCTATTTTTAATATTAGGTAATTTAAAGTAATAATTATTTCTGTCTTGTATTTTCCTTTTCATTTTTTAAAAACTTTTCTTTATTGATAAGAGCATAAACGCTAATTACAGCCATAGCTGTTTATGTATACAAAAAAAAAGCTAATTGAAAGAATGATTTAAGTATGTAAAAGGTTCGAATCGTGCGCAATGTTAGTACCTTCGGGAGCTATCATTGGAACATCACGAGGCAATTTCCTAATTGAAGAGCTTAGTGGAAGAACGTGCCAAGTGACAAAAAGGCGAAAGCGAGAAAATGAGCTTTAAAATTTTTCGTTTGCACTCAGATCTGTTGAAAACGGTACTTGTAAATCGTAAAAAATGCACTAAACTTAAAGGTTATGAAAAAGATGAAACTTGTGATCATTAAAGAAGTTAGTAATATGTTTATTGACATGAAAATCTAAATTTGTTAAAAAATGTCACTTAGCACATTCTTCCACTATAAGCTCTTCAATTGTATTCCAAATCTTCTTGTAAGTTATGCATTTTTTCAAAATGTAGCAAAGGAAGGTATCGTATAAAATTTGATCTGGGACAGAAGTACTCTATTTATCTTATCTATTTATAATTTTTTTTCTTTGCCAGAAAACGTTTGTATCATCAACAATTTTATCTCTTTTAAACTGCTATCTTTTTGATAAAAAAAATATTTCATGTACATTATGTGAAACCAACCCCTTTAGTATTTGTTTGGATTAAAAAAAATAATAAAACTAACCTTTGTTTGCAAGAACATAAATAATACATTTCAAAAATATTATTCGATATTTGCGCACGTGTCTCAATTTCTTTTCATTTATTGTATGAAGAATATAATTAATAATTCATACTACTAACTTGTTGTAAGGAGAGATTTTACCACAAAGTGATATTTATTCTGCAAACATCCCATTGTTTAATCGATATAAATTAAATTGGAATAATTAGCAAATTTCAGGTTTAAACTCAGATTATTTCGTGGACTCAATTTAATGTTATGATGCGCAATTTTATAGAGAATAGTTTGAAGTAAAGGCGTTGTAACTCTATTCTGATGGTGCCAAAAATAAACACACGGTTATTTGGATTTCTTCACTTTATTTTAGAGCATAAGGTGATAGAATTTTAGCCAAAAGCTCTGAACAAGGATATTAATGTCTTCTTTTTTTTCTATGTTAAGACTTTTTATATCAAAGTGCAGCATAATGGCACAAGTTAGTGTAATAACAGAAAAACCTAATAGGAAAATTTATAATGAATATAATGAAGAAAACAATGAAGAGAGAGAATATAATGAAGAGAGAGAGAGAGAGAGAGAGAGAGAGAGAATGAAGAAACTGTGTAAAGAATAATATTTTTTAGTTATTTTTTAAAATGACAACTTTGCTTTGAGAGAAGGAACTAAGTTGCCAAGAATCATAGTTAGGTTAGTCTCATGGTTTATTTTTGTAAATCTTAAGTTTAGTTGGTTAGTTACTGAAAGTTATAATCTTAAAGTTTCGCGAATAGTAGTTTTAGCAAATACACACCCAAGAAATTACTTAAATATAAAGTGTCTGCTGCCTCGGTGCTTTTTAATCTACTTTCTTTCTTTTAAATTTGAAAATTCTTTTTTTGTTATTTTTTTTAAGAATTGAAGGTTTTATTTTATATCTAACTTTAAATTTGAAAACGATTTTATTCATGTGTTTCTCATTTTATTACTCTTTGTTTACGGAGTGACAAAAAATTACAATTTTGATTTGAACTTTCCCATACCGTCACATTATTTACACAACCAACAATAATACTTAACCAAATAACTTCACTACTTGCAGCAGGAGGTCAAAAACTCAACCTCACCTTTAATGACGTCACAGCTCCTCCAAAACTCAACCCACTTCTGTGCTATAACTCTCCTTTCTATTCTACTAATGGGCATGGAATTTTGCATTACTTCGTAGTTTTTCAAAACATACTCTACTTAGTTTCTGAGTTTTAGAGTTGGGTTAGGTTAGGCTGAATTATCGTCTCAAAAGAGATACACGAGAACTATTCAGAGTTTTAGGGTATAAATTAGAACGAGTCTTAAATTTGCCATTATTTAAAGTTTCTGTTATTACTATTTTGTTCACTTTTAATTTCACGTATCGCAGTTGTCGATAATATTTTTCGGCACGTACTAAGTGATTCTAATATTTTCCACACATCTTGTTATCAAAGCACGGAGCTAAAATTGATAAATTTTGGTAATTACTTTCTATTGTATTTCAAGCAATACTTTTTAAGATTAAATAAGAGTAAAACGAATATTCTTAATCTCTGTTTGCTGTAATATCTGATTAAGCTCATTCAAACAAATTTCTAAATGAATTTAAGAAGTGCTTAAATTTATGGAAATAACTTAATTAAAACAATCAGTTCGAAATGAATAAAATTCATTCTTTTTGTTAACCAATCAGCATCCATTAAAGATTTACTGTTGCCAAACTGAAAACAAGATATAAACATAATTTGGACTTTTTATATTGTAGAAAAAAGGTAATTGAAATATGTTATTTCATTTCGTATCTTTGATGAAGCATTATTCAAGTGCAGCTTTTGTTTAAATGAAAAGGGATTATAAATTAATGGATTTATTTTTTTTCTACCAGAAGAATGCATAATTGAATTTCAAGTTTATTCTCTACATTAAAGAATCATTTTGCGGATCAAGAAAAGAATCGTTAATTGGAATCGCGCGGTTTCCGTCCACATGGCATTTTGTTCTTTTAATTTCATTTAATAACATAGTCGTTCTCGTCTGATTTTCAGTAAAGGAATTCTATTCGTTTGTGCATTTATTATTCGGCATTCTTCCAGAACGCTAAAAAATTAATGACATTAAAGGAAATGGCATAACTTAAAAATCTTCTTGTTAGAACGTTTAGGGGAAAGAAACTGTTTCATGGCCTAAAGTGCTAATCTTTTTCAAATGTTTTCATTATTAAAGACAATGAATATTTTAAGAATTTAGCGTATTACGTAGTGTTTTGCGAAAAAATAATTAGATTTCACTACTTTGTGAATTTATTGTAATTGCAGTTTTAATTCAATGCGAACGATAAAAACTTAATTTTTATCTTCACCAAAATGTTATATTTTATCCATCGGACAAATTAATTCTTGTTTTCGTCATTTCGTATTAAGTTGAATTATGTGTTATCAAGGCCTAGTTATTAAGTTTTATATTTGTAATTTAGTTTAGTTGGGTACTTAAATTAAATTTTATCTTGTGAAAACAGTTTATTGATCGGAGAATAAAAATAGACAAATGAAACTGGTTTGTGGTCAAAAAAAGGTTTAAAAATATCAGAATGGTTTTAAACAAGGTTACTAAGAGAAATATTAAGATTACAAACAGTAATGTTAAGGTTACAAAAAAATTATAGTTAAGTTACAAAAAGTAATAGTAAGCATATTAAAAGTAATAGTAAGAGAATTAAAAGTTATAGTAAAGTTTACAAAAAGTAATAGTAAGATTACTAAAAGTAATAGTAAAGCTACTAAAGTAAGTATCCTTACTGTTACTTTAGTTATTAAAGTTAAAGTAAGACTAGGTTACTAAAATAATAGTTTTATTATGGGATCAGCTAAAATGTTTTTAGAAGTTTTAAACTGGGTAACATAGAAAAGTTTTGTTTCTTAAATTATTGTACTTAAAAAGTTTCATTTTTCACCTTACGTTTTCTTTATCTGATAATTCATATGAATTACGTTTGATGTTTCTCATCTTTGCAGTATAAGCTACATTTCATCATACATTTTTATATATGCTAAAATTTGTATGAGCATAAAATGAATATGAACATGAAGAATACCAAATGATTTATTTTCACGAAGTTACCAAGAAACAATACTTATTATTGTTTGATAGTTTTTTGAGTAGAAAGGTTTTAAGAATTTAAGAAACGCTTCTGAAAGGAATAAATGTTTATTTAGAATAAAAATTCTAGTTTAATCAGTTAAAATTATGAATTCTACTTACAATTAAGCTTTTCAAAAATTAATAGTTTTTGCTATGGTTATCTTTTCAGATTTAAAAAGGAAAGACGAAAAGAGATTAATTTTATTAAGGAAAATTTTGTAAGTTAAAAAAAAGTCAACCAGGAATATCTCATGTAGTACAGAACGGATTAAACTATAGAAAATTTAGTTGAAATCATTGCATTTTTGTTACGTAAAACAATGTTTTATTGAAAAACTTGTTATTTGTTTGTAGAATAAAAAAAAATATTTCAAATCGATGTTCTATCTTATCAATTATGTAACAAGTAGCGCCAGAACGCCTCTATGCTCAACGCTCCTGGTACCATCCCAAGTTCTGACATCGCTAAAAGAAATAACCCATGCATATGGGACTGCTACACCTTAAATCTGTTGTGCTTCAAAGTCCCAATGTCCCTTACAATTTTTAATTGAATTATGAGTTGATTTGAATTATCGGCGCACTAGAGCAACAAGAGAACTATTGGCGACAAGCGTCATAATCTAGAGCCACAGTCAAGTGACGAGCCGACACCTAAGTCGGCACCCCACGCAAATTTTAGAAGCAAAATCGTACGCAGCTTTGGAACTTAGATCCATATTTTACGTGAATTATCTTTAACTAATTAACTCCCAGGCACTACAGTCCATGCTGAACCATGGCCTCTCTTACAATACGACTCCAAAGCCGTGAATTATCTTTACATAGGATATTATTCGTCAGACATTTAATTTTGGCAGCACGGGACGTTTATAGCTTGGTTAGGTTAGGTTAGGTTTGAATTATCGCCGCACTTGAGCTGCACGAGGGCTATTGGCTAAGAGCGTCGTATTTTAGAGCCACAGTCAAGTGACGATCCGGCACCTGAATGGGCACCCAGCGCAACCGTGAAGCCGTTAAGGTCGGCAGTTATTTTGGCGATGACTTTCGCATGCTAGGCGAGAGCTTAACCGACAGGGCTCCCCAGTCCTTTGTTTATAGTTTGGTAGTTATTATGGCAATGGCTGGGCCAGTACTTGGGACCTTCCGCATGCAAGCCGACTGTATTTCCAAATATTCATAGGATTTCGTTGGGTGTCAGCTCAGGTCGGTACAGTCCTGCACAAAAGTTTAGACACAGACGCAATTCATGAAAAAATCGTCAATGTTACTATTTTTCAGTAGTTTTTTTAAAAATATATATTCTTTAGACAGCATGAAAAATAATAGGGTAAAAAATTTTGCCCAAAAATATAGATAAATTTGACTTCCATCAACAAATTAAAAATGTCCATACTTTCCTTGCCACAAAAGTATAGGCACAAGTTTCAGTTTTATGCAAATTCTATACAGGAAGTGATTGCGTCATCAAAGGGGAGGGGTTTTAAATTGCTTTAAAAGGTTGAAGGTAATTTTCAATGCTTAGAACCATTCTGAAGTCAAGTGAAATTTTGTATGAAGAGATTTTAAGGATATGGACATTAAAATTCAGAAGTAAATCCGTTTCTGATATTTCTACTGAATTTAGGCGTTCAAAACGAGGTATTTATAGTGTGTCAGCACGTGGTGATCAACATCCACCAAAATCGCGGTCTGGAAGACTTCGAATCATCAGAAAACGAGAAGACAGACAAATAAGAAAATTGGCTTCAGACAAACAATGCTCTTCAAATCAAATTAAAATCCCAATTGTGGCTTAACTTTTACCAAAAACTATCAGGAGGTGAATCAATGAATCTGGATACTTGATAAAATCTAAGCTTATAGCGCAGCCTAGCTTGCTATCTCATCATTAAGATGCAAGACTGCAATGGATAGCTGTAAGACATGTGTTGTTGAGTCCACTGCGGTCTTGCATCTTTAAGATGAGATAGCAAGCTAGGTTGCGCTATAAGCTTGGATTTTATCAAGTATCCAGATTCATTGATTCACCTCCTGATAGTTTTTGGTGAAAGTTAAGCCACAATTGGGATTTTAATTTGATTTGAAGAGCATTGTTTGTCTGAAGCCAATTTTCTTATTTGTCTGTCTTCTCGTTTTCTGATGATTCGAAGTCTTCCAGACCGCGATTTTGGTGGATGTTGATCACCACGTGCTGACACACTATAAATACCTCGTTTTGAACGCCTAAATTCAGTAGAAATATCAGAAACGGATTTACTTCTGAATTTTAATGTCCATATCCTTAAAATCTCTTCATACAAAATTTCACTTGACTTCAGAATGGTTCTAAGCATTGAAAATTACCTTCAACCTTTTAAAGCAACTTAAAACCCCTCCCCTTTGATGACGCAATCACTTCCTGTATAGAATTTGCATAAAACTGAAACTTGTGCCTATACTTTTGTGGCAAGGAAAGTATGGACATTTTTAATTTGTTGATGGAAGTCAAATTTATCTATATTTTTGGGCAAAATTTTTTACCCTATTATTTTTCATGCTGTCTGAAGAATGTATATTTAAAAAAAAAAACTACTGAAAAATAGTAACATTGACGATTTTTTCATAAATTGTGTCTGTGTCTAAACTTTTGTGCAGGACTGTATCAGTTAACTTCAGGTACACAAAACTTGTGAAATTTATTTTTTTCAAAGCCACTTTAAATGTTTGTAAAAATGCTTATAAGGATTCCAGAATCAAGAAAAAAAGTTAAGAAAAGCTCATTTGTAAACAAAAAAATATTAAGGGATGGCAGTTTTTTTTAAAGATGCTAAAGAAACCGGTCTAAGCAGGGCCTGATTTCCGGCAGGGCAAATGGGGCACGTGCCCAGGGCTTCCCACTTTAAGGGGGCCCCAAAATTTTCTTCATCAACATTTATGCTCAATACAACTGCCCAAACTTTTTAATCTGAAGTAAACAAAAAAAAAATAAATTCATGAACAAAAGTTTACTATGAAATAGTGTTTATAAACTCTGAATTAATCGATTCATAAAAAATAGTTATTCTGTGGGGATAAACCATGCTTTCCAAGCTAATTACTTCGGCTATTTTTTTATAAACACCGTAAGATAAGAAAATACACACAAATGTTTAATAAAGGTATGTTTTGGGACCCCCAAATTTGTTTGTGCCCAGGGCCCTTTAAGTTGTAAGTCGGGCCCTGGGTCTAAGCCAGCTTTACGAAAATAAGTATTTTTTAATGAAATCGAAGTAGCGGAAAACGGTTAGTTTTAAAACTAGTTTCAGTTTTCCATCCCGTGATCATTGTGACGGTAAGGAACGGAAGATAAAGGAACAGAGTGAGGAAATTCACGATTTTCCGGTCTTTTTTGTGTTGAAACTAACTCCAGTTTATTAAAATTGATTTTTTACTCCCTATATTTATAAAAAAAATTTCAATTAGGGTTAAGGTTACAAGCAAAAGTTAACTTTAACCCTAGAGAATTGTAAGGAAAGCAATGAAGCCAAGCAGCTCATTTTACTGAGTTTTTTTTAAAAAACTTTTGGGCTTTTTGGTAAAGTATAGCAAAAAAAAAAAAAATGCGCCTACCAACTGAAATGTGAGTTTTCTTAAATACAGTTTTCATGATTGAAGAAAAACTGTAACTCCATTCAGTGCCTCTCTTTACCACTTAAGCAATGAGGTCAGTGAATGTACCAAAACTTAAAGCTCTAGATTAGCGGTCGCCAGTCGCCAACTGGAGACTATTACATCGAAAGTGGCTACCTAAAAATCGAACCCCAGTCGCCAAATGTGGCGATCACAATTTTTCCTTTTTGTTCAACAAATAATTAATACTAAAGCTGCATTTTAAAATAATAAAACGCTCCGATTCGATTCTGTCGGGAAGAAAGACTTGATGACAGTTGTTGCTCATCGGTGAAATTTTCCATCCTCCTCCGTGTGACGTAAATGGAGCTGGGTAATGAAAATCTTAAATGCAAATTTGATTTTTAAATTTTGCTTTACAATTTCGGCAATCTACAGGTGATTGATTCACATCTGATTAAGATCTCAACTATTCATTAAAAAAATTTTGATCTGGGAAAATTTCATGAACAATCGTGGGTCGTGGGCAACGTCAAGAATTCTCCGAAACTAATGGTAGTTGAATTGATTGTACATAAAATAATGTTCTCCTAACAATAATGGCCAATCACATAATACTACATATTTTGTATGATACTTTTTTTACTGTCAATTGTATCATATCAAAAATGTCATTAATAAAATTTTCTTTTGTGGAAAATTGCACTTTCTTTTTGTCGTATATACTGAAATTTAAAACTGGCTACTAAAAATCGAAATGTGGCTACCATTTTTTTTCACTCTGGTAGCCACTGGCTACTATTAAAAATTCACAGTCTAGAGCATTAACCAAAACCCATGGTCAAATTTAGGCGAAGAAAATTACACATTATAAACATTAAAAGGTAAAAATTTAAGGACGGAATTTGTTAAGATATAGTATTAGTTCAATCTAAAATCCAAACGAATGTAATTTTTGCTCACAAATGTGTGAGTTTGAGCACTAAACTAAAAAATTGACATTCGGGGCATTGACGGTAAGGAATTTTCTGCATTGTTTTGTGTCCTAATTTTTTTTTGTAGTTCCTTTGCTTTAAAATTTCATTTTGCATTTATATAAGGACCAGACTATTAGTATTAAAAGAAAAAAAATGAAAAGAAATATTATTTACTTCAAAAGTTATTTGCAATTAACATAAAATTAAAATAATAAATATGGTAAATTACCCAAACATTAGTTAACACGACACAGAATAAAATATTTTACACTAGTAATCTAAGCAAGGCTTAGGTGATAATATTAGCGCAATTTAAAGAATAAATAAAAAAAAACCTTTCATTAACTCTTCTTCGTTGCTTTTTTTAAATCATTTGTGGTCCTCTATAAAATGTACGAACTCCGTCAAGCTAGTAGTGAGAACATATGGCAGTGCATGTGCAGGGAAAAGGGTCCTCAAGAAAAATTTCAAGAATCTTCGATCTGAAAAGATGCATCTTGATCTTAAGAAAGTTGTGAAAGATCAAGCGGCTCGTGTTAAAGAATCAAGCAATCTTTTGCAAGCTCTAAGTCATGACCTATGTGGATACAAGCTGAAATGTGGTGTTCGTCAATGCCGCTTTCCCCGATGATGAAGTTTAAAGAAAGCATGTGATGTGCTGAACAAATCGTATTGAAAATGTTTTCTTCAATTCACGTTAACATGTTATTGTATTTTCTGGAAAACCTGGTAATATAAAATTTTAATTTTTTTCTAAATAAAGAAGTTTTTTTTTTAAAACTTGAGTTGTCTCTTATTTGATAAATTTGGTGTGTGAAACTTTTCAACATAATATTGCTCTACAGACGACGTTACACTCAGAATGATTTCGTCATATTTTACAAAATTTTTATCTTTTAAGGGGACGCATTACCCAAAAAATTATTTCTAGAAATAATAACATAAACTTGTTAATTATATTGGTTTTATATAATGTTCACTCTAAATAAAAAATGTCTAGCAATAAAAATGAATATTTACAAGTAGTTTTTCATTTATTAAAAAAAAAGCCAAACTTTTTTTAAACCCTCTCCTCCCTCAATTTTAAGAATAACTTCACCAAACTTTTGTGGTTTCTTTTTAGTACTATTTGTTCAAGAACTGTGCATGGATTTAAAAATGTGAGCGACAGTTAAAAAGTAATGTGCATTTACAGTGAAAATCACAAAAAAATACAAATTATTGAATTCAACATTTAAAAAAAAACTAATCATAGAAGACTTTATTCCATGCACAAATTTGTGCATAATATATGTAAGAACACAGGTAAAAAATTTCAAAATTCTAACTTAATTAGCAAAAAAGCCTTGGGGATTTATTAAACACAAGAATTGAAAAACGTGAAACAGAGAAAAAAAGGTTGAAAGCAGACGAAATAAGTATTCAAACTTATAGGAATGACTCCAGAAAATATTTAATAACTTTTTTCCTGCTCAAAATATCATTATGAAACTTTCAGTAAATGTTTAGAAGAATATTGTAAAAAAATAAAAGGTAAAAACTGAAAAATTGACATTTTGACCAATTTTTGGGTAAAATGACATCATAAAACAAAATCATATTTTAGACAAATTGGTTTATCCCAACATTTGTAATTAGTAAATATGGTCAAATTTAAAGAAGATTTACCACTTACTAATTTAACTCAAACTTTAGAAAAAACATTTTTCATACATGAACTATCACATTTTTGAAGGAATCAGATCTTTAAGTCAAGTTTTATGAAAATTATGTTATTTAAAAAGATGTTCAATTCAATGCCTGTGTCTGTCCCACAAGAACGTTTTTTTTTAAATCTCTTTTGGTTTGTTTTTTGGAAACATTCCTTAGACCTGATTGTAAATGAATACTTTTCCATAAGATTATTGATATCGAATGTTCTCACTCTTCTCTTTCATTAAAATGATCAAAGAAGAGGGCGTATTGAAATTCTCCTATAATACATTCCATTATCATTTAATCATATTAATATCATCTATAATAATAAAAGAAAGAGTCTGTCTGTGTGTATGTCTGTGGATCGCAAAAGACCTGCTTAGACTGCTCTAAAAAATTCGAAATTTTTAATATAGATTCCTTTTAATACCTACGTGTGCACCTGATTCTTAGATTTTTCATATTTGATTGAAATTTTTAATTAATATAATTAGTTTCAAAAACACGTCAACCACGTGGGATTGCGGGACCATAACAGGGCTTGAAAATACATGGTCCGGGCCGAAACGGGGACTTGACGCCATCCTCTATTAGTTTGATTGAGATATGCGCTCGCCCTAGGGCTGCTTCATCCTCTATTAGTTTGATTGAGATATGCGCTCGCCCTAGAGCTGCTTCATCCTCTATTAGTGTTTGCTCTTTTAGGTGCGCATGCGCCAACACGAATTTAATTTTGTTTTAATTTTGAGTGTATTTTCACAAGGGGTAAGTATGCCTCTAAAAGGAAGCAATGCGAAGTTAACGGGTTCCCAGTAAGGTGGGACCATACTGCTAGTAGGGGAGAGAAGGGGAATGGTGCCACCTTAAGGGAAATTGAATTTTCATGCAGAATTGTGTTGCAATTAATGTAAATTGTAATGAGCATAGCATACTACAGTTCATAACCTATCTTGTAGGGATTTTTTAAAATTTAAATCTTTAATAGAAACTGAATAAAATTGTATTTTTCTAAAGCTCGCACAGTGGCGGGATTACCCCGGTATCTGGGGTTATGACGCCACATCAATAAACAAAGCAAATAATCTATAAATAATGAAAAATTACATAATAAAGCAATACATATGGAGCTAAAATAGGTTTCATTAACTTTGGAATGGTAAATTGTACAGGATGCAGCTCTTTTATTAACTTTCTGTGTGCAACTAACTCTGCAGGTTTTTTTAAAGCTTCGTTGGTCTATTTGACCAGTTCAGTTATTCTTTTTCGGAGACGTGGCATCTCTAACGAAAACTAATGGGTTGTAGGGCCAATATATGAAGTTTCTATTTTACGGATCGTGCGGCCATCCTTTTGCATGTGGCGGCATAACCCCAGAGTGATATGGCGGCATTACCCCAGTAAGACAAAATGGCATAGACGGTTGTTTAAAGAAAGGTAATTAGCCTAGCGTCCAAACTAACGACGTGATGAAATAGCCAAATAATTACTCTTTTAAATTATATATAACTGATTTTTCTGACTTAGAGATAGCAGTCACTTATCGCTTAATTTCAGAAAGCTCAAGATTAGATGAAAATCACTAAAAACCGTATTTTTCAAATAACTTTACACCAACTCACCGCACGGCCATTAGCGTCTATACTACAAATTACTTTGTTTCCTGCTTTATGTCAGCGCTCACAGCCCCCCTCCCATACACACCGCTGGCGAGATACAAGGGGTGGCGGCATTACCCGAGGTGGCGGGATTCCCCTGCTCTCCCCTATATCATATTAATTCATACAAAAATAAGACTTGGTTCCTGGATCTTTAAATAGGGCTTGCTAACATGAATAGCCCATTTGTTCAGCTGGTGATATAATAGAAGAAAATATTTTCGTTCTGGGAGTTCGTTTCTCAGCTGTAAATGTACTTGCGGGGTAGAACAACTTTTACGTAATTGAATTGTCGCTGAAAATCATTGAAATAAATGAATGCTACAAAATGTATGAAGCTATTTTATTTAAGTCTAATTGCTGATACTTTGTCAACTCTGGTAAATTATCAAAATGTAGTATAAACGTGAAACATAGTTCAGTTTTTTTCGGAATATTATCTGTTAGTTACATAAAGCTAAGTTCAACACTTATTATATTATTGGATTATTCAGTACAGAGCTCTAATCATCCAAATATATATTGGATCGGTTCCTTTTCTGAAAATTAAAATTTCATAAAGGATTTTTTGTAAAAAATGTATATTTCAATTTATCACTCTTTTTATATTGAAATTAAAATAAACATATTATTTTTAAAGAAATATTAAAATGAAGTAGAATTTTTTATGTTAAACGAATCAATGGATTAATCGAGGGAGCAAAATGATACCATTGTATTATGGATAGTCGGAGTCTATATAATTGAAGTTTAATTGAAAATTAGAAATTAGTTGATTTGGGTAAAGGTTGTTCACATTTTCTATCTGCATCCATTGCGATATTACAGCAAAATTAAATGTCATAAGATTTTTTTATTTTGTGTACTTAAGCAAATTTGCCAAAAGTTGAAATTTTTCTCGCTAAATCAGCAATTTATCTTATTCTCCTTCCTTTGGTCCTCAACTATTAACTATTAATAATCGTTTAACTAAAATAACGTTTATTTTCTAAATATAATAACTTAAATATTTCTTAAATGTAATAACGTTTTAATTTCATTTATCTCGTAGCCACACAATAATCCCTTACAGTAAACCGATTTAACTAACCCTCATTCAGTGCTTCGACACTTACAAAGCATTGGAAATTCCTCTTGTCGTGCCTTACGGATTTCCAAAAAGTCGGGTGACCAATCAGGTGCGGGTGTGAGTCAACACGTGAATTATCAAAACGCGGGAGTGGAAAACCCTCGCACTTTATTTCATCCACGTGCGGGGAAAAAGGGGGACAGAGGGAAAAATGGGTAGGGAATTGTTTGGAGGTACAGATCGTCAGTGGGCCAACTGAATCGGTGAGTGCAGAAACCACTTCAGTAAAAAAAATCCGAAAACTCGTTTTCAATGAAAATAAGCGTAGAAAGGCAAGATGCATGTTAGGTGCAAAAACTACGTTAGTCTGTTGAGTAGTTCCGTCAATACAGGACGTTTGTTACGAATGTTTAGTGCAGAAATAGAGGAGGAGTTATTACATTTTTTCTAAAAATTTGAAATTTGTGACTGACGTTGTTTCTGCACTCACCGATTCAAATGCTCTTGGATTTTTTGTATAAAACTAAATATCTTCACTTCAGAATAAGTTATTCTGAACTAAATTTCTATTTAAAATATAACCAACCACATTGTATTGGAACTAATCGAAGTTTCTATGGTCATATTTTCTAAATCAGTTAAATGCATTCAATATTAATTTTAATATATATATCGATTCCATTCTAAAGTGGACTTGGTGAAACACTACGTTTTATTTTAATTAATTTGCGCCATCTAAAACATAAAGTTATTGCAAGTTTATTAATTAAAGTTATTGTAAATAGTTGTTGTAAGTTATTTAAAGTTATTGTAAGATTTTTAATAAGAATTTTTACCTACGTTTTTTTTTTAATTCGAAAGAATTGAAAAAAAAAGTAGGCATTGACATGATGACGATGTTCGTCTGTCAGTTCGTCCTTACCCTCTTCCAAAATCGGCTATTTTTTTCTTCTGTAAACAAATCTTGTTTAGAAGTGGTTCTAGGTGACATTTACTATTGCAACCTATTTGTTTACTGATTAGAATTTCAGTAACAATGTAACTAAAAGGAAAGAAGGATATTTATATTTCCTTTCTCTCAAATAGTAACAAAATATCAGGTTGGTGGAAAATTTGTGCACTAATTTGCTCTCTCCCTTTAAGTTTTGTTACATAGCAAATACACATGTTAGTGCTCACAGTAAGAGTTTTATAGAGGTTTTCAATTGTCTGCTAACACTGTTCGGTAGTATTTTGATAGACGGTAAAGATTATTCAGATTTTTTTCAGCAAGCGCAAAGGATACAATTATAAATTTAAGTTTAAAATTATTCAAGAAATATATTTTTCAAATAAGAATAAATATCCTCATATTTCTGTTGTTTCAAATGGCTATTAAGTACCTGTCTGATGAACTTCAGTTTGATAAAATAATCAATTTACAACAACTTATTTTTTCATATCATCCCCAAATATTCTGCCAAGCATCGTTCCGATGAATAATGTGAAGGTGATTTAGAGTTTCTAAATGGATGGACTTCTTGTTTTATGCTCTCATGATAAATTATAAAATTCTGCACAAAAGTTTCGGCATCATAGACTAAGTTAATTTAAAAGCAGGAAGGAAGGAGGACAATGGGATTAAATTAAGTTAATTAAGTAATCTTTAAGTAATAAGCCTCGCTAATTCAGTAGATGACTTCACAAATTTTTACAATAGATACTGAAATTTTAATTATAAGTTCAGTAAGTTTCTGTATGCTCTTCATGAAAGTTTCTAAATAAGGAATTAAAAATTTTTCAGTAAAGTAAAGGTAAACCAAGTTGAAAATAATTTCTTTTAAAGACTTAAATTGCACTTTAAAACTGTACTTAAGGCTTATTTAATTACAATAGAGCTATACGAGTTAATGTAAGGGAAAAATGTTTATCACGCCAAATTTTAATGAACTTTAAATTTTGTTTCGAAATTAGCATCTCTTTATATTTGTCGTTAGTTTTTATGTCAACTCGAACATTTAAAACAATCTTAACTTAACAATTAAAATCTTTAAATACAAATTTTATTTTTAATTAAAAAATAAGTTATTAATAGTTTTCCATAACAGAAATAATATATCAAATAATAAAACGAAACTAATAACTCTTTGTTTTCAAATTATTAATGAGTTATATATTTAATAATAATGCATATTTAATAATTAATGAATTATTATATTTTGACTCTAAAAACACAGTTTGATGCATAAAAAAGCATAGAAAATTAACTATAAAAATCAAAACATAGTGTCTTTGTACGAAGGACAGTCAAAAATGATTTCTTTAAAACACCTATTAAATCACTAATTTTCATATTAAATTTGGTATGATAAAGAATGGTAAAAAATATCCTCTTGACGATAAACTGAAATAAACGTTCATAATACGGCGGCTTAGATTTAAAAAATATTTACATGCACTTACTTTAATTTGTAAAAAGAAAATTTCACTGAGAAAGACACTATGTTTTGAATTCAAATTGTAATTAATAGTACAAATTACTTATTTAAAAAGGGGACTATTGCTTAGAATAGTTTGTTCTACACTAATTATGATTAATTCTTGGAATCACAACCATTTATTTTATTTTATCAGTTGTTTTGCGATCTCTAAAAAATAAGTGTTTTAAAAAATACTCCTCATAAACTAAAGTTCTACTCTTTTAAAATGATCTCCAAACAATTCATAGATAATAGTTGGTAAATTTATAAAAATTATAAGTAATTCTGCAAAATTTTCCACTGCAGTGTGTGTAATTCTCTTCCATTTTCTTTCTTTTGTTTGCTAATCTTGAAGTTTTGTGAAAAGCTGCAACTTAACACAAGTATGCAGACAATATGGATTGCTTTTAAAAGTTTTTAGCCTTATTATAGACTAAATTTAAGTATACAAAATTAAAAATTGAGCATTAACGAAAAAATGAATTATTGAACTAGAAGTTGTAAAAGAACAAAAATAATCTACTTCCCTGTTATTTTAATACCCACTGAAGTTCTTATAGAAAAAAATAAGTCTTGCAACAGCAATTGTCACCTGCAGCCCCTTTCATAAGTTTTATACAGCTTAAAAGTCAAACACAGCATGTAGTTGTTATTTAAAATATTTAATTTTAACTAAGTAGCATAAAAGACCGATCTGTGATGTCATAAATGGTTTTGATTCGACGATTAAAACAGAGTTTGAGTGTGTGGAGGGGGGCGATACCGAGGGACATACTGACATCTTCTCTTCGGCATGTTTTGTTTTCTTTTTTCCAATTACACAAAGAGAACTAGGTTAAAAATATAAAATAATTGAAATTACCAGTTATAAATCGAGTGCACGAAAACTTTCACAATCTGATAGTTTAATTTTACAGTTAAACTGCGTTTAACAAAAATCACTCTTTGTTACTAAGAGTGCATAGAAATCAATAGTCTGCACAAATGTCTTAGAAAAGATTTAACCAAAACTTTTAAAAGTTCAACCTTTATGTCCCATTTAGAAACTACTTTGCACACTGTGTATGAGTATCGTCTTATGCAACATTGCACTAGTACAATGCAACAGTTCATTCCAAAAGATTTCCCAACAAAGTACGAAAAGTACAAAAACAAGAACTTTATCAAATCATTTCCAAGTTCCGGATCAATCACCTGCAGAAGCAGCACCAACTCCCCTCAACTTCCACTCTTTTCGAAGGGGAGAGAGGAGGGGGAGGGGGAGAAGTTTCTGCCCCCCCCCCTCCCCCTCTGGATACGCGCTCCTCTCCTAAAAGTTTACTTTCCACAAAAGCTCATACTTCGTTTCATACCCGCGTCACAGTTGACTCTTCCTTCCATCCCACTGCGACCAGGGTTGCCGAAATTTCATCAAACTCGCCAACGACAAAACTATTTGGCAAGCATAAAAAAAATGCACATTTAATTCGATATTTTACCCGATTAAAGAAAAATGTCAACTTGATATCATATTCATTTAACGAGAAATTCCCTGTACCAATCCCCGGGATATTTGATCGGCGACAAATAAGTTTTCGACAGCGGATGAAACTCGCCAAACCGGCGATGAGTCGCCAACGGCAGATCGGCCCGTGTCCGACCCTCGCAGATCAATAAGTTACGCGTGCCGCTCACTGCGCATGCTCCCAGAGAATAGTTCACTCTGTTGTATAAGCTTTTCCATTGCCAGTCTCCACACACTAAAGTTCACTCCGAAACCCCATCCATCTGGCTATTCTTCGCCAGCTCTTATGTCCTACTAAAAGTTTGAGTCGAAAACCCGATCTGTAAAACTTGTTTCTCTACGATAGCGAACTTTCGGCAGAGAAGCCAACCTACAGGGTGTGTTTGGAAAGTATCAGACGATCGGGGATTCGGAGATGATCGCCTGCTGTTTCTTTCTTCAGCAACTCGGATGTTCTTCACAAGCCGTTGCCACCGCTCCGTTGTGAAACTCTTCTTTCTCCCATTGCTCACAGGTAGGTGAAGAGAAACAGTTTGTGTAAACTATGGCGAAGTAAGGGTAATTACCATAGAGAGAGACAAACTTTTGTTTGTTGGTCTTTCGCTCTGTGACTTCCGGATAAGTTTTGTGTTAAACGTTCAAACGAACTTACTTTTGAATATTATAAAACTTTCACTGTACTTGTAATAATTAAGTAAACAGTATTTATCAACTTGATTAGTTTGTTTTGGTATTTAAAAAGGAGTCAAGCCAATAGATAAGGATTATTTGTTTTTAAAACTTTTATTTTGTAAGTTTCAAAAATTTAATTAAGTGAAATTGAAAATGAATTTGTGGAGGAATAAAATAACTCAAATGTTTTGAATAAATTATTTAGATAATTCTTTATAATAAATTATGTGGGAAGTCAAAAATTTTCACAATTTATATTTAAAAAAGTAACTTTAATTTTTTTTTATGACGTGCCTAACTTTTCACTTAAGCAGCCGTGAGTTTTATTATATTTATCTGTAATAGTTAATTCTTAAAATATTATTTTATGTGTGTTCTTAAGTTGATAGTTATACTCTCTTTATTTTATTGAATAGTGTATGAATTACTTTAATAAAATTATTAAAAAATTAAATATCATTAGTATTTACCTCATCATAAACATCGATGAACTGTCGAATTTTCTTAAATAACCTTTTGTTATTTTTTCTTGGTTTTAAATGTCAAAGTTCAAAAAGTTTTTAATTATAGTATTTTTAACATACATTTTAATTACTTATATATTTTTCTCATACCAAATTTTTCTTTTAAAAACTAAATTTATTTTAATTAAGTCTACATTAAGTCTAAGAAACCGTAACTCTAAACAGATTATATTACTTTAATTTTAATATAAAGTTATTTATAAATATTTTTAAAGTAACTTTACAACACTTATTTAATAAATTTATATTCACCTTTTGTCTTAAAAAATGAAATTTAAACTTTAAAACTGATTTTTTGCTCTTTTAAAATATAAATTTTATGCTTATAAATTAAAAAAAAACTTTGTTTAACAGGTTTTAATTTTATTTAGTGTAAATGAATTTCCTTTTTTATAATGTGTATTTATTTTTTGCAAACGGATAAAAACAGTGAAGTTTTCTTCAAATGATTACATTTTTCAAGCAAATGAAGTTCGTTTTGAAGTTACTTTTCAAATTATACTCGCATCATGAAACTAAAGTTTTATTTGTTTTTTAGTTTTAAGTTTTAAAAAATATCTAAACATCTAATCAGCCACACAGTAAAAATTAAACACCGAAAAAAAAACTCCGAATCGGTTTCTATACTCAAATTGGGCATTAAATGCCACAAAACACCCAAAACGAAATACAGACACCCATGTTAGGCATAGTTAGCCAACCACAACCTGAAAAAATTCGTTATCCACGTCAATAAAACAAATGATCTACGTAACTAGAACTCAAAATTTACTTTTTTGAGTCTAACTATTACCGATTTCAATTTAATAATGACAATGATCAGTACGATATGTTTTCTTTCTGGGAACTCTACGGGAATTGGTCCTTCCTTAATCTGGTGGTTAAGGCCTAGATATTGAACTTTCATAAGAGTGGGAAGGTTCGAATCTCACCTACTTCCAGAAAAATTGCATGGGGGAAAAAACCTGAAATTGGATTAAAAAGATCCAAATTTTGTCGTAAGGTACTTACTGGATGAAGTAAAGTTCAAGACAAAAACTTGTAAAAGCTTATCCATTTTGAGTAAACTCTAATATGAATTTTTCAATAAACTCAAATTTGACACTTTTTTTAAAAATAAATCTTGGGTCACAAAGAAATAGTTTCCAATTCGGACTATTGCTGTATCCCGATACTTATAACCAATTTGAGTCATTTTTTTCCTGTTTCAATTTTTTTTACAATTACTAGAAATTATTCTTGAAAAATTGTTTTCTAACAAAACATGTAAGTACTATAAAATATTTTATCGATTGATATATAAAAGCAAATACAAAAATTGTCGATCAACAACAGGCCAGAGGCCCAGCAAAGTTTGTCCAAAATAAATCTAATACTTTAGCAGCTTTCAATGACCATCAAGATTCTCTTAAAATCTTCTACTCTCTTCGAATGCACAACATAATCGGGTGAAACATTCCACTCAGTGACAACTCTATTGTAAAAATATTGCTTTCTGAAAAAATAATATTACTGTACATTTGCAGGTCTTTTGGTTGTATAGATTCACAAAAACCATTCAGAAGTTGATATTTTTCATTTAATAGAAATATTTAGTAATGAAATCTAACACTTAGTTTTACAAACGTTCACAGTTCTTTCCTTAAAAGTTAAAATTTCATCAAAAATAAACCATTTTTTTTGGCAAATCATTGATTGCTCTTCATATTGTCGAAATTAAGTTCGTCTAAAAGGTATAATATTTTGTTTGTTTTATACCAGAGAAGTAAAACTCAATAACAAATTGACTCAGAAATAATTCCTTTAGATATTTTTTTTTTAATTTACGAGCTAGAATAGATAACCTTTTAAATAATAGGTTGATGGGGTAATGCCTATAAAATAATCCTTGCAAAAAATAAAATATATATTTTTTGTATTCGAAATACTCCACTTGTATGTGTAACTATTAGACACCGTATTTATAATAGATAAAGCAACATTTATAAAAAGTAATGAAACTAATTCTACTTAAGTCCTTACTTAGAGTCCTTGAGGTTTTTTGAAAACAAAATTCAGCGCATTTCAAAAAAGAAATGGTAAGATGTAGGGAAAAATTTTGATATTTTTCAAGAACCCCAAATGAACGTTGCACATAAATTTTAAAGAGGAACCGCAAAAATAGATTAATTAATTACTTCAAAATACAATTGTAAGTAATATAAATAAAAAAATGATTAAAATTCCATAACGAAATACAGTTGAATTCACGAACGGAAAACCAAATAATCAGCTTATAATATCTAATTCACTATCCAACACACACAAACAAAACACCCTCAACCGTTGTCTCAGACACAAACACAATTTGCACTCGATAGAAAACACGTAATTACAATTACCCGGAGAAAATTAGATACTCTAATTAAAAGTTAGTGTCACACCTGTTGCTAAGGGTAAAAGTCGCATATCGAGGCAGGAGAGAAGAGAGAATGGGGGAAAATCGGGCATTTTCCGTCGAATCGATATGTGTGCCCGAAGTTAGAGAGGGATTTAGAAGGCCATACCTCTTAATTTGATACGTTCTTGTAGTTGCATTCATTACTTTTTGATGTAACTAGGCTTGTTCATCAGTTAATGTCACTTAGAAAATGGTGGAATTTCTAGGGTTGCAACTTTGATAGGAAAATGCCGTTTTGAAGAGTCGATATGAGTAGTGATGAGGTTCTCCTTTTCTTAAAAATGATTGAATAGTTACCGATAACTATACTAACCATAAAAAAAAGATGTTTATTCCTTAAGGGGGAATGGGCGCCCTGGACGGCGGGTCTTTAAAGCAAAGTGCTTCAGTGTTAATACAAAAGAGAAAAAAAATATTTGCTTTGCCACATTTCTCCGGCTGTATTGAATAATTTTACAAACGGATTTTTTATGTGATAAATGTAGCTGAGTTACAGGTCTCGACAATCCCACTTTTTGAAATTGGTGCTAATATTTTTTTACTATTCAATAAATAGTTTTACACAAAGTATTAGAAGTGATTTCAAAAAGGGGGATTATAAAGACTTGTAAGTTATAAACATTTATCATTTAAAAAAAGAAACATTTGTAAAAATACTCAATACAGCTGGAGAAATGTGCAAAAGAAAATAATTTTTTCCTATTTGATTAACACTGAGGCTCTTTAGTTTAGAGGCCTGTGGTCCAGCATGCCCATTCCCCCTTAATTTAAGCCTTCGATAATTCGCTATGTGTTCTTGAAGTTCAAATTTGATTTAGAAAAACAGCATTTTTAATTTGATTCTGTTTCAATAAGCTGTTTCAATTGCATTCATTGATGCATGATGAAAATATGCGAATAATAAATTAAATTTAAATGTGTCAGATTCTGTCTCTTAGGAAACTAATGACTTCAAGAGTTGGAAATCGAGTTTCGTAAATTCAGATTTTGAAATGTCACTACGAGCAGCGTTCTAAATTATTTGACAGTAGTCATTAAAAACTAAATACACATAAACTAAATGATAATTTTCTCACATACTTAATAAAAGAAACAGAAGAAATTATTAGAAAAGAAGACTTTTTTTAAATACTATACACTTTTTTTAATATGATTAGTCTTAAGACAATAACAAGTAAATTTGAAAACGAAAAATAGAATAGAATTAACATAAATTATAAAAACAAGTTAAAAAAATCTCCAATATTTAATTTGTAATTCATAGTAATTAAATACCTCTTTTTATTTATGCATTGTATTGCCTGACAAAGTTACATATCCTAGAAAGTTAAAAATATACTAACTAACTACAATTTGATTTTTTAGAAAAGTTATACATGAAAATACAAAAATGACAAAATGGCGTAAAATTCTTTTTCTGCTTTATTTAAAGTGCTAACTCAATAATTTTTTTAGCCAAATTTAAGCATTGCAAAGCCACTAAAATATTGTTTAATAACTACCGTTATTGCAACTAAATTTATTCTAAGCGAAAAACTTTTAAATTGTTCAAAAACGCTAACAAGTAGAAAATTAAAAGCCATTTTCATAATATTTTCCACAAATTAAGAGTATTATGCAGGTTAGAAATTACTTTCTTCAAAACGAAAGTCACACATTTAACTGTTCACTGCTTTAAAATATTATTTCATTTCAAAGTAATATTAATTTACATGTTTATTTTCGACGATTCAAACATGTCAAATATTTTTTCTACATCGGAAGTCTCATATTTATCTGTTTTACAACTTTTATTTCAATTCAAAGTAATCCTATTTTACGTGTTTCTTTTGAAGTCAACAAATCTTGGCATAATTCTAAAGGATTTATTGATTTCCTCTTTCGACCCTTCTCATTTTACAAATTGATCAGCTTACAAACAAAAAACCACAAAAAATCTTCCTTAAAAAAACTTTTAAACTTTCTTCATTACCAATGGAAATTACTTTTTTATGAACTCCACCAAACACCCCCTTGCCTTCACTTCAGTTTTCATCAACCCCGACGAACTTTTACAAAACTACTTTTCCAGGACCACCGATTTTTTTTTCAGAAAACTTCTCTCTCTCCCCTCTTCACAAAAAAACTGTAACCGTGATGTTAAACCTCCAGGGGTTTTTCTACGATAAACCCTACTCCCCCTCTCCCCCCCTCCCGTTTAATTCCGGTCGACCAATCGGCGATTGCCAACTGGTGTTGTAATGGGGCACGCGAAAGCTTAAAACATCTAGTTCTTCTTAAGTAATTCTTTTGACAGATTTTTTTTTATTAAAAACTTTTCAAAAGAATTTAATAAAAAAATATGTTTCTTCAATGAGTATTGTAATTTGGTCATTAATGATTTAATTTTTTTGGTAATTTAAAAAAGTAATCAGAAACAAATTATCGTATATTTATTTTCTTATATTCTTACATATATTTCATTAGCTAATTTTTTTAAATAAACTTATTCTGAGTTATCCTAAGCATTCATTTAAATAAATAAAGCTTATTTTAAACAGAATTTGCATTTAAATATACTTTGAAAACATTTTTACAAATTAAAATAATGTCGAATTTTCAAATCACCGTAAGAAAACTTAGTCGGTTTGAACATTCTCTTTTGTAGGTATCGAGCCCATGACAGGATCTGTATCACAGCCACGTATGCCTCGTGAATTTAAACTAAATAAAAAATATTTTTATTTGAAACAAAGTTTTTGCTGTATAAAACTTGTGAACACTTAAAACAAAACAAGTAAACATGTATACTGTTCTTTCCACTCAACCAGTATCACACACACTTAAATGTAGTTACATTGTTTTCATCCCCCTCCCAACTACCCCAACTCACGTGGGGAAAAGGGGGAAAGATGAAGCTGTAGGGAAGATGCAGGGAAGAAGTTAGGAGAAGAGGGGGAAAGAGGGGGAGAAAAGGTTTAAAAAATCGATTAAACGGGGGGTCGCATACACATTGAGGGAAAAGTGCACTGCTCAAAAGGATTTGAAAGTAAAGTTAAGTTGAAAGTTTATCCAGCATAATTAAAGTTAGTTTTTGATGGCAGCGCTTTTACCATCACTCTGTGAAGGTAAATTAGAAGGATTTGTTTACAATATACATTAGGGTGGGCCGAAAAAAACTTTTTATTTTATTTCGGATCGCTATAGTGCGGAAAAGTTGCCATTGGTAAAGACATGAAAAATGCACGAATTATTATTTTTTTATTACTATATCTTCCGTTCGCGCAATGCCTTTAAAGTTGGCGAAAAATTGTTAAAAACCGTAATTTTTAAAAAATATTTTAGATGTTTTTAATAATGTGCCATATCATGAATTAACTACTAAAAGTATGTAAAATCCATATATTATAGCACTTATTAATAATAAATACTATAATAATATAGTATAATAAGTTATTATACATTTGTGTCAGATCTTCCGACCACTCAAAGTAGTATAAAATTAAGAAAATTCATATTTTTCGCTAAATTTCAAAGTTTTAACTTTTTGTAAATTTTAATCATACAACATGATATAGAAAAGCAATTAAAATCATATATCAGGTTTAAAAAAATTATGAAAAATTACGGTTTTTGACAATTTTTGCCAACTTTGATGGCATTGCGCGAACGGAAGATATAGTCACAAAAAAATAATAATTAGTGCGAAGCCGATGCATCTTTCTTTTTTTTCGTCTTGCGCACTCTCCCCACTTGTCGGGACCTTTTAACTAAAATATCTTCCTGATTGTTCTACTTAATTTTTGCAGTATGAAATTAAAAATATTGAATTAGTAAACAGTGAATAAATCACCAATTAAGTTCTTGAAATGTTTTTGGTATTTTTTTTTTTGAAGATTAAACGCACCGTGCCAAAGGTGGTAACTAAATAAACTGAAGAGTTTGACGTCATCGCATCGACCAATCAAATCGTTTTTCACTGACGATGAATAATTTCTGTTTAATGAGCAGGACGAATGTTTATTCAATGCAGATTGTATAGATGAGCATTCCTGCATTGGCAGAATCCTCTCATCAGTCTTGCATGTTTGTTTGAGGAGCAAACAAAGAGGAATTGCGTAGCAATGCTAAGGGGCTTGCGAGCGGTAGCGAGCAGGGGGCGGAGCCCCCTAGTCTGATTAAAAAATAGTCTCAATATGCAGACAACAAGCACCGATTAGCCTTCATATAAATATCGAATAAATACCCGATTACCCTGCCCTAGTGGCCGTAATTTTTTTCTCCACTAGTCAATTTTGGACGTCCGCCAAGCAGCATACGACGTCGCTTTAAACGACAGAAAAGGCCCATTAGGGCCAGCAGATGAACTCTTTATCCATTTGCTGAAAGGATTTGCGATCCAAAATAAATGTCTATTCTTAGGGCCGAAGAGTTATTGGGAGAATGGAGGAATCTTTTTGCGATTTGTATTACAGTCGACGATGTTTTGTGATTTGTTATAAATGATGATTTTCTAACTATTGTTTTGTTTGGGAATGTTGCTTGTTGTTGGAGAAGTTTGTTATTTTGGATTGGAAAGAAATATTGATGAACTATTCATTTATTTTTTGTGGTTGAATTGGGTTTTTTATAAGTTAGTTTGTAAGTACATAAAGATGCATTTATAAAATATTGATCGACAATTTTTCGATTTAATTTTTTAGGTGAACTGAATTTGAGAAAAAGTTTTTTTTATCAGTTCGTAAACAAAATAACAGAAATATATTAATGATCATGATAATTATTATTTTTAAAGTTTTTAGTTGAAATGCACTACCTCATGTTCTTGTTATAAAACGTCGGCTTGATAAATTAAATTTTAATATTGTTAAGCTGAACAATAATTTAAATATTGAAAATACAATTGTTCTACGAGGATAATTAATTACATATATTTTCAAGGTTAAGCCTAAACAGCTAATATAAATTTATAAAAATTTATTTACTTGTAAAATGTTTTAAAAGCTTGCTCTCGACATGTTTTAAATTTTTACTTTTTCAAAAAAAAAAGCAGTTTAACAATTATTTTTCATTTTTATCCTAAGCAACAGACATTCCGTTCCCGAATTTAGTACGCGAACAAAAACTTTTGTGGAAAAATAACCAACTTTCTACTTTTTTCTAACGTCTCTTTTGTACTTTCAAGTAGTTTGGCTGAATACAAAAGTGCGTTTTCAAACTTTTTATGGAGTCTTCTGTATTTCATTTCATTAGTTCTGTGTCAGTTTTTAAAGTAAGTGTTTTGGAGAATGAAAGGATAAAATTTCATCATTGTTTTTATTTAAAGAGTTTTTTAGCACTTAAAGAAGCAGTTTTCCTTTTTTTATGATGAACTACTTAAAACACTAACTTTTAACCACTACTTTTTTAATAAAATATTTAACTTTGAAAATAACAATTAAGCTAATAAACTATTAAGGATTTGTAATTACAAGCGTTTTATAGTAATAGCAATTAAATGTAAGAAACTACTAAATGTAAGAAACTACTAATTTTTATAGTTTGTTTTTATTAAACACATATAATGAAGATCGTAGTTAAAAAGATATTCTAAAGACGCAAACTTATTTAAATGAACACAATTACATCACCTACTTTTAATTAAATTAAATGAAAAAAAAATGTTTAGATTTATACGTAAATGTGTAGAGTTACAAATTCAGACTTCATACGAAGTGTCAGCGTAGAATTTTTATGTTAAAAATCGCAAAAGTAAAAATATACTCATTTAATTGTTAGAATAGGAATGAAGCCAAGTTATTTTCTTTTCAAGTATCTCTTGCAATTTTACGATTAGAAGAATCCATGACGAGAAGGATTGAAAAAATTGGGATGATTTGATTTCGTTTCACTTTAGTTATTCCCTTTTTATTTTTTTTTCTCTTGGAGGCCTGTCAGAAGCACTTACGCATTTCTGGCATTTTTCATCTCCTGTTTTAAAAATATTACTCTACCTTTGTTCGATCCGCGCCATATTTTTTCCCCTTCTTCGTTCTTCCAACTTCGAACATTCCGCTTTTATTTTGCAAAAAAGGAACTGATTTTGTTGTTTCGTGAAGCAGACATCGATTGTTCTTATTGTTTTATGTTGTTGTTCTTTCCTCCTCTTTGTTGTTCTAAAAGATATTAGAGGCGACAGATTCCACTTCGAACAAAAGATAGAATTGGTTCTCGTCTTCCATCAAATGAGAAATCGTTTGCGTTTCCGTAGTTGAAATATTAGTTTTGAATTCTTTCTTGTTGGTTTTATAGAATTTTCTTGGATTCGATATATTTATAAACATCGCATTTGAATACGAAATCGATAGTTTTGCGTACCTGAATAGATTATTCTGATCTTCTTCGATTTTTTTTATGTTTGTCCATCAATTACATTTGAACCGGAGGAATTCTTTCTCTTAGTTGTCTTTTGAAACATTCGTCTCTTTTTTTGAACTTAAATAAATTTAAAAAACAAATGCTACTTAGTTGAGTATTTTTTTATATAAATATTTTTTTTCGAGATATAAACTTTAAGTAGTTTTTAAGATCTGTTTGGTAATTTTAAGTGCACGTAAAAATATTTCATTTGTTTTTGTTTCCCAATGATCCTATTTTACTTATTGAGTAGTAACAGTACCCCGCGAATTAAAATAAGGTATAGATTGGTTAATAAATGTGGTGGCAGGGGACGGAGCCTATAATATCATACTACCAATCATCGAAATCATCAATGAAATCCTGGAATGAAAGATGGAATGACTATGTTACGTGTATCATGCTAATTTCATTACAACAAAATAATATTGAGTGTGCCTAGGATTTTACCTAGTATTTTTAAATCCGTTTTTAGAGATTGTTATTAAAATTAAGTTTGAAAATGTCTTTTTAATTATTAAAATAGTAAAAAATAAAAGCTTTAAAATCGATAATAATGTTCGGAATGGTATTTAAATAATAAATTGGATTTTTTTCCTCCTACTCCTCGGACAATTCGCGAATAGCATTAATACTATCAATTTTCTGTTATTTGCTTTAACTTATTTATAAATATCATCCTAAATTTATATTAGAAAAACTTAGTTTAATATTCAGATTTCTATTGCTTAAAAAGCTTAGTTTAATAATTAGATTTATTTTGCTTCTGTAAAAACATGGTAAAAAATGTTTCTCAATATATTTTTTATAAATTAAATTTGAAGAATATAAGATTGAAATAAATAAATGACAAAAAACAGTTGAAAATTAAAGAATCTACCAAATGAAATTTCGAACACGAAGTAAAAAGTATTTGCTCTTTGGAATACTGACATTCATAAACAAATGAAGTGAAGGAAACTTTGATTTGGTAGAAAAAAGTCAAGAGTTGTTAAGACTTTCAAGATATATTTTTAAAAAGAATTAATCAAAAACTACTTTCTTTTAGAAAATTGATTATCTTTCGACAATTTCTTTTGAATGTTTCTGCAATTAGTAACATCTTTCACTACTTTTTTTTCACTTTTGTATTTCATTTTTGTTTTTTATTTTTATTTTTCAGAAAGTAACAATTTGATTTCATCTTTAAGCATAAATAATTGTTATGCATTTTTACAAAAGATATCGTGACTTTTTAACATTATTTTAAATAAATTTATTTTTAGATTCTACAAGATATTTCGGGTCCTCAATCAATAGCTTTTAGAAATATTCATCATTTTATTCAAAGAATATTGTTTCTTTAAATAGGTATCTTCTCAATTTTGTTACGTGGAATACGTAATTAATTTTTGTTTTTACTTCTCCTTAAAGATATTTGTTTGGATAAAATAGTTGTTTTGGACTGAAAAATTGATTTGACAAGACTGGCAGCTTAGCCCACGCTAGCTTCATGTAACGTTACACAGAAGACGTTTACTTCTATTTCGCGGTGGAAAGTTACTCCTTAAATTTGGTATAACTTAACGTCATTAATCAGGAGTAACGTTATACACTAAATATTTAGCTTAAGTTTAACGTGCATTTAGCTTGTTTGTATGTTCGAAGCACTTTTTTAAAAGTATGAACGAGAAAACAAAAAATATTTTTGTTTGTATGTGAGGGAAATAAGTATAGCAAGTAAAATTTGACATGCATACCAACTTTTAAAATATGGTAATTTTATGAATGTTTTTTTACAGTTTTTTGTCAAAAACTTTAATGAGGCTAGAAAAAAAAACTTGTTCGACCTATTAAGAAAATAAAAACAATAAGTTAAACTGTAAAAGTTAGTCTAGGGAATCTGTCTAATACAAAAGATTTTCTTTAAAAATAAAATTTTTATTAGTTGTCTAAAAAAAGACAGTCCGATTTTCAACATTTTTACGATAAGATTAATAGTTCAAAACAAAATAAAAGATATATATTTCTTCCAAGTTTTTTAGGCATATTCTCTAGACAACCATTCTTAAATTAGTAGAATTTTTTTTAAAATCCCCTCAATATTTTGCTGAGTTACCTTGTTCAAACTGAAGCTATTTATTGAAAAACTGAAATGCGAGAAAAACGCATTTTAAATTTCAACATAGGTTGGTTCTAGTGATACTCACTTTTACTAAATTAATAACTACGTTCGTTTTAATTGCGACATAGTTAAAACGATGATAGTTTTAGAAACAAGAAAACTTGGGTAAGAATATATTTTTTTTTCCTTCAAAAATGACATTTTTATCGTGTAAGCCGGATACCATAAACTAAAAGTATTTACTTGCTTACATCTTTTATTTTTGGGTAAATCAAGAGAAGTGTTTTTTTCATTTTGTCCACGAAATCTGTCACCTTTCACCACTTAAACATAACATTTGTGCAACAAAACCTTCTTAATCGACGACTTTTACAAAATCCGAAGTAAATAAACACATCAGTATTCCGATATTCACAAAAAAAAAAAAAAACCGAAAAGCAAATGTAAGCATAAGCGAAAGTTTCGCCTTAAAAAATTGTATGAATCTTTTGAATTGCGTAGCTTGACATGTTTCTTTAAAATTAAAAATAAGCGAAATTTAAAAATTGATAAATAACTTTATTTGGAATTTCTGCGCATTTTTGAAAATATATGTTTGAAACTTCATCATTTGGTTGGCGTAAAAGTCGAGGTTTGAATTTAAAGAAAAATCGCTTCAAGATCAAATATTTTCATACTTATGGACTTGATTTTCGAAGCATTTTCACAAATGAATGTTTTTTAAAAATATAATGCGCATGTCTCAAGTCTTTAGTGGCAACAGACGTGTTGAGTGAAATTAAATTATCCTCGATTGGCAAATCAATGTTATGTAGGCCAGGACATTAATCGGAGGACCGATTGAAGGAAGTCAAGGAGTTAAAGCTTGAAGTAGATACGTCACTTGAAACAAGCCAATACTGAAATAAAAAAAAAACTTCCCTTTTAAATTTATTGGCATTTCAAAATGTATAAAAAGTTAAGTAAAGCAAAAAATATTTACTTGCTTTCATCTATTCTAGTAGAATACCGAAAAATGCTTGCACGGTCCTTTTATAAGGTACCTCTCTTAAATTTGTAAAAGAAAACGAAATCGAAATCATTTAACTGTATCTGTATGCACGATTTTAGAATGCCAGAATAAAAAAACTTTCAAAGCAACAACCCCTTCTGCGTCAACGTCTTCTACGAAATCCAAAGCAAATAAACACATCAGCAATTTCTATCCACAAAATAGCTGATTCTACGGGAAAATTCCTGTGCTTTGAAATTTCCACTTAAATTACCAAATCCTCGACTTTCGGGATTTTCCTTTTTTTTGGTAAAGCTAAGAGGAAGAAAGTGTGTATATTTTCTTTGCTCGAATAGAAAGTTGGATAGTTTTGATGTTATTTACTTGTATCTTTCACTTCCGGAAGCTGTGCTTGCAAAATGCCAGACCAAATGAATCGTTTTGTCGAAAAAAAAAAGACAATTTCCGTAGGAGCATTTCCCAACATGCTCTTTTCCTACTGTATTTCAGTCAAATAAGAACCGTATTTGGAAATTTTCCAAGTAAGATGGGCTGTTTTTATATTTAGTTATTCAAATATAAACTGCATTTTACCCCATAGCCTCATTTAAGGGGAAAACTAACTGTGGGAAGAAATCTTTTTAGAGTTGAAAAATTTTGAAGGTAAATTTGAGCACTTGAGCTAGTTTAGACTTTTTTCAACTATCTTTTATTCAAGTGGATTTGTTTATTTCGTAGTTCTAAAGTACTTTGAAATGGTAGCATCGGCAATTTTTTGGGAATTAAATGAGTTTATTTTGCTTTAAATGCTTGTTTTGTAAATAAAAAGTGATTTCAAAAGACATTTGAGTTTGGTTTCATGAGTGTAAAACATTTTCAAAGTCAGGGTTGAAGCAGAAAACTTGAAAAGTTCCTTTAATCGCATTTTTGCAGAGTTTTGCTTTTATTGATTTAAACTTTAGACTCCAGCTTTTAAGTCAACTTTCCTTTTTTGCTTAGTCAGAAATGCGTGTTATTGCACGAAAAGCATAATTTAATAAGAGAAAATCCAATATAGGGGAGAGCAGGGGAATCCCGCCACCTCGGGTAATGCCGCCACCCCTTGTATCTCGCCAGCGGTGTGTATGGGAGGGGGGCTGTGAGCGCTGACATGTAGCAGGAAACAAAGTAATTTGTAGTATAGACGCTAATGGCCGTGCGGTGAGTTGGTGTAAAGTTATTTGAAAAATACGGTTTTTAGTGATTTTCATCTAATCTTGAGCTTTCTGAAATTAAGCGATAAGTGACTGCTATCTCTAAGTCAGAAAAATCAGTTATATATAATTTAAAAGAGTAATTATTTGGCTATTTCATCACGTCGTTAGTTTGGACGCTAGGCTAATTACCTCTCTTTAAACAACCGTCTATGCCATTTTGTCTTACTGGGGTAATGCCGCCACATCACTCTGGGGTTATGCCGCCACATGCAAAAGGATGGCCGCACGATCCGTAAAATAGAAACTTCATATATTGGCCCTACAACCCATTAGTTTTCGTTAGAGATGCCACGTCTCCGAAAAAGAATAACTGAACTGGTCAAATAGACCAACGAAGCTTTAAAAAAACCTGCAGAGTTAGTTGCACACAGAAAGTTAATAAAAGAGCTGCATCCTGTACAATTTACCATTCCAAAGTTAATGAAACCTATTTTAGCTCCATATGTATTGCTTTATTATGTAATTTTTCATTATTTATAGATTATTTGCTTTGTTTATTGATGTGGCGTCATAACCCCAGATACCGGGGTAATCCCGCCACTGTGCGAGCTTTAGAAAAATACAATTTTATTCAGTTTCTATTAAAGACTTAAATTTTAAAAAATCCCTACAAGGTAGGTTATGAACTGTAGTATGCTATGCTCATTACAATTTACATTAATTGCAACACAATTCTGCATGAAAATTCAATTTCCCTTAAGGTGGCACCATTCCCCTTCTCTCCCCTAATAAGTCGCGGGAAATGCTCAATAAAATTTTTGAAGATTTTTTTGTATAATTAAGCGCAAAAGTTTGTTTTTAAGTAAACGTGTCCAAGATCACGGGTTCGAGTCCTGGCTGAGTCGTCGGATTTTCTGGATGGGGAAATCTTGGGTACGCATGTCATATGTTATGTGGCATGTAAAAGATCCCTGGAGGGCTCATTTAGCTTGGGTTCTCTCGGCAAAATTAATTCTCGGCATACTTTAACATCCACAGAGAGATTCATTGTAATCTGCGAGTCAAAATTGGTAGCGAGAGTCGCCTAGATGGTGCCACAAAAACATGATTATCAGTTCTGGGGAATATGCCAAGTCTGCAATGGCTTGGCCACAAAATTTTGCCTCGTTAGAATAAAAAAAGTATGTTTTTAAAGAAAAACAGAAGACACTCATTCCTAAGCATTTTGCAACTTGTTAGCATTTCATCGTGTTAGACATGACGTGCATATTCTCTCGTTGTCAGATGTATTGTAAATAACACATTTATGATAAAAACTTCCGTTAATGTGCGATTTTTTTTTATATTGAGTGGCAGTTAAAGTCCTGTAGTGTTACACACCCCTACTTTTTGTGTGCATGACTTGATACCGGAACCAGAACAATTTTAGAAGTTAAAGTCTCAATTATTAGTATTTTCCAATACTCAAGCAATTACAGATCCTTTTGACAATTTTTTCCGCACGAGGATATTCTACTTTAGACGATGTGTACACTCTAAGACACAAATTTACCACGATTGACGAATATCTCATAGGAACATTTTCCAAGACAACATTTCGTCAGAAATGACGAAATTTTCACGAAATTTGTTCTATCATCTAAACGATGCGCATACTCGTGTAACAAGTTTACAACAATTCGAAGTTTAATACAAGTCGAAAAAGTGTACAATAATTGACGAAATGTTTGCTTGGAGCACATTTCACGACCTCATTTTGTCAGAAATGACGAAATTTTCGTGAAATGTTGGCTTTCTATTCTAAAAAGGTAATGAAATTAGATACTCACTCATCCAACCTAACCATCACACTTATTCCATTCACCTGATATGATGTAAAAAGAGAACGAAAGATGGTTTGACGATCAATATCGAACTTCCACGAACGAAACAGGAAAAGTTTTCTTCAACGGTTTTTGGTAGAAGAAGTTTTCTTTCGTTCTTATTGGATTCTTTTGCAATGAGGACATTAGGAGAGAGTTCATAACATTTAGTAGACGGTGCTTTGAAAGGCCATTTGGCGATCAATAGTAAATAAAAGAGATACCTTTGCTTTGAAGATTAAAAGATGGGCGCTTCTGTTAGGATTTAAAGATTGATTTAAGAAATTATTGTAAGTGTTTTTAATGTTTCGTACAGTTTATTTTTAGTAATACAAAATATTATATTCGGGGTGAGTCGATTAGAACTGAACTAATGAATGGGCCTATATTACTGTAATTATTGATCCTTATAAAATTATTCTTTAGTAAGTATATAACTGTTTTAACAAAAGTGGAGTTATGAAGACAAAATGTTAAGGAAACAAACTTCTTTTTCTAATCAGTTTTTGGAAGGAACAAAAAAAACTTATTGTTGCTGGAGAAAACCTTCAATAGTTATATATAGGAGTTTTTTCGTATGGTTAATTAGAGAAAAGTTGCACTAAAGTGATGTTGATTTAGGAGTTAGTTTGAATTTCAGTCATACCAGGTTGCTCGAGGTTTTTAGTTAAAAAGATTTTGTAGAAAATATCATAATTTTTTTTTGTTAAACTAATTAAACATTAGTATTGCGACATAATCGAACGGTGTGCCAAACAATGTAAAGAAACTGGAATATTCACAATTTAAAATTTTATACTAATGCATCTTTAGCAAAATGATCATTCAAATGAACTAATATTTTAACTTAAAAATAATTTTTTGTTTTAAAATTTCCAATGAGAGACTGTTTTATTAAAGAAGAATAGTAGATTAAGTTATATATTCAAATTCTACAATATTTCATTCATCCGGGTAGAACTACAATACGTTAAAAAAATCTTCCACTTATATTTGTATGTCCATTATATCCCGAAATACATCTTATCATTTTTTAAACCCCCACTTAACCTCATAGCAACCCATTCAAACTACGATCCGATACAGTCCACTAAAAAAGCGCTCTCTAAAAAAGATCCCGTTTCCATGGTAACACAGGGATGTAGAGCGTCAAAGGAGGATTTTATGGAATCACTTTTCTCTGTGTATAATATTGCCGAAACATTTACACTCTAGCGATTGGGAAACAATCGCTATTTAGAAAGCGATTCCTCTGGCACTTTCAGGGAATAGAGGAAAGGAGTGAAAGTGTTGTTATGAAGTTGGATGTGAATGGTTGAATGTTTTGTTTGTGTGTTATGGCTGAAGGGTTTCATAAGTCTTAATAAAAAAAAGTTTATTATAATATTTCGATAAATTTCAGCAATATAAGCCAATGAACATATAAAGTTTTAACCTCTTGTGACCAGGCGTCCCCATTTGGGGACATTTTTTTAAACCTCCCCACAAACAATTAACACCTTAATTAGTTGAAAACTGAAATTGACTGGCCCGATAAAAGAAGATCCCAAAAATCTGTTTTCAGCCTTTGCTTACAAGTATCAGTCATTTATTTCTATAAAAAAATGGAATTTTAAATTTTTTCAAACTTTTCAAAAAGTTCTCTAGGCAGTTAATTTTTACGGCATTTTGCATTAAAAACACTGTTAAAATAATCTGTTAATCACAAATGAGTGATACGGCCTTTTTTGTTGCATTTATAGCACAAAAATGTGTATTTTTAGAGTTTAAGGCGTGTCCCTAACTATTAAACATACTTTAAAAAAAACTTTGTAAAACATTCATTTATGTTGTTTTATGAAATATAACCTTTTATGCCAATACAATGAAATATTTGTATTAAGTAGACCAATAACTCACTCTCTTGTAATTGGAAAGTGATTTTAGAAGAGATTGCATGGCTTTATTGTTTTCTTTTAAAGTGAGAGAAAGAAAAACTGCGTAGATAATTTTCAAACTTTGAGTTTCTACAAATCCTTACCCTGCCATTAATATACAATATTAAATTAATTTTTCTGTAAATTTTTTTGTCATAAGCTGTATCTTTGAATAAAAAACTCTTTCAAATAAACCTTAATCTTAAAAAAAAAAAAAAACTATTCGAAATTTCAGAAGATTCTCATTTTTCTTTTTTACAATATTTTGCGGTACGTAATAATGCCATAGGGTAATAATGCCATAGGTGCCGTAATATTCATGCACATAAGGGTTATTTATTACAAAATAACTCAAGTATTTATATGTTTATTTCTTTATTGCTTACAAAATTTAAGCGAAAGAAAAAATGTGCAAAACAATTTTCGTTGTATAATTATTTATTTCAAAATACTATTCAACCAACTTACTAAAACAGAGTGATAATTGTTTTGGTTGGTTGGTAGCCATATATTTACAGGCTTGTGTTCTTAATCAGAGACCCTTATAAATCTTCATCAAATTGTTTTGTAAAGTTAATATTTGTCTCTAAGAATATGGATTTTTGATCGTTAAACACACGCCGTTAATGCTTCAATAAATTTTACTGCTACATCGATATCAAACCGAAATATCCTTCAAAAACTCAAATAATTTTAATAATTTATTTGGTAGATTTTCATGCATAACATATTTTTAAATATACTTTCCTCGCACAAGCTCGCAACAATTTTTTTTCGGTCACTTATAAATATCATCTCTTAAAATACAAAATATAATGAGGAATTAAAATTAATGTGAATATATCCCAAGGGGGAACTTATACTTTTTTCTCCTGCTGTAAGTTGTTATTAAACATACGTGAAATATGTAAAAGCTATTTTTATATTCATTTTTGTATTTCACGGGATTTTGTTCTTCAACTATTTCTGTCCGCAAAGCTGACGTTTTGATGAATATTAGGTTTTAAAATGTAATCATGTATTATAATAATCTTAGTTATTATAAGAAAATATATAATCAATGTTTTATTACTAAGGTTTTATAAACTTACATTTTAAATTTCTTAAATCCTTTATAATCAAAATTCAGATAAATGTGAGTATAATCTTCGAAAACAACTTATTATAACTAATTAGGTTGTTTTTATACTTTTGGGGAATTAATAATTATTTTCTCTTTTATTTAGGCTAGCAGATGCTGACTGCCTTTTAGTAGACCGTGCTAGGCTCAAAATTGAAAACAAGGTAAGGTATTTCTTTTTAAATAATAGAAGATACTTTTGTTATTTTAAGTACTTGAGAAATAATCATCATATGTAAGCGTCCCAAAATACTTTTCAACAACATTGCATAAAGAAGGCCGTTATTTAAAAATTTGCAAATATATATAACTATGAAACAATGCATTTTTAAAAAAAATTAGAACTATTAATAATAAATATCCAAGAATGTTTATTTTAAGTTTTTCTACATTTAAAAATAAAATGTGCCATACAAAATGAAAATTATATAATAGTTACAAAATGTAAATATAGTAATTTTAATTATCCAATTCTGTGTTTTTTTCTGTGAACTTACTAATAGTTAGTTACTTAGTCGCCAGAAAGTATGGGGTGGCATGCATCAAATCCGGTAGTTCCGATTTTTTGCAGACTTTTTTATGATGTTGACCTACTGAATAATTCAAGTTTGAAACCTCGAGCGCCGAACGCAACTTTGTCAGAAATAAAAAAACACGATTTTTTTTCAGTTTTGGCGATTATAACCATAAAGGACTAGTTTTTTGGTGAATCTTAAAAAAAAAGTTTTTTAAGTACATTAAATTAGGTTCAATGTGATAATCGAACTGTCTCCGTAGACCCAATACTTTCCAAGATTAATCCCTTCAAAGTTTGTCATTTTTTTCGAACTTAGCAATTTTTTTGCAATTCGTTTTGAATGAATTTTGTCTCGGATTATAATATCGTAGCCCTGAACTTTTATGATAAGATGTTTAAAAAGAAAATGAAACACACAATTTTGAGTACAACAATAGATAATAAATTTATTTGTCAGGAAATTGAGTAATATTCAAAATCAAAAAATTAAATTTATTTAGCCCTCCTGGAAGGTCCCGGTTGAGGTTCATCCACATCTGGATCGGCGTATTAGGATGGTATATCCCCATGTCGTTTTGAATGAATTTTGACCCAATAGTTTTTATTATATACCTGATGTTTCCTTATTCGATATCCCAGAAAGCGAATATATCTCCGATATCGAAAAGGTGAGATGACTTGTTGGTACAAGACGTCGTCGATTCATCACAATCCTCTGATGATTATATACAACCCTAATACGTCGACCCAGATGTGGATGAACCTCAAACGGAACCTTCCAAGAGGGCTAAATTAATTTAAAAAAAAATTCAGTTTGAATATTGCTCAATTTCCTTACAAAAAAATTTATTAACTATTGTTGTGTGTCTATTTTTGTTAAATTATATTTATACCAGCATAAAAGTACAGGGCTTCGATAGCATAATTCGAGTCATAATTCATTCAAAACGAAGTACAATATATTACTAAGTTAGAAAAAAACTGACAAATTTGAAAGGATTATTCTCGGAAACTACTGGTTCTACAGAGACAGTTTGAGTATCATACTTTAGCAAATTTAGTGTACTTCAAAAACGTCCTCTGTGGAAGATTTTTCAAAAGCCAGTAGGTTATAGGGTTATAATCGTCAAAATTTGGACACCCTCCCCCAATTTTTTCGAGTTTTTTTCGATTTTTGACAAAATTGAGTTCGGCGCTCGAGGTCACAAACTTGGATTATTCACTATGCCAACAACACAAATTAGTATTCAAAAACCAGAACTACCGAATTTGGCGTATACTGTGATGTATAAAGTTGCTGGGATGTAGTACACACACTAATAATAAAGTTTTATCAACAAATGTTATTCATTAAGTTTTCTACGTGTTTATTATCAAAAGTTGTTTTGATAACTTTACAATCTTTACAATGCAAATTTACATAAGTTTTATTTTATATTTTAGGCTCAACTGTATATAAATGAGCAAGGTAGGTCCCTTTGAAAACTCTTAATAAATATCTAGTGTCACACAAAATTAATTTCGAAAGTAATCAATGTTTTGGGTTCAGAGTCTTTAATATGAAGCCTTTTAAATTAGAAATTCGTTTGCAAACTTCAAAAATTAATTAACGTTTAGAGAGAAAATTAGATATTTTTTATTCTTCTAGTTGATAAGTTATTCATAGATTCACAAATTAATATGCTATAAATTTCGGAAAAAAACTTAAATAATATTTTGATTTCTATTAATAAAGATTTAAAAATGAATTAATGGTTTAAGATAGTTTTAAAATAATATGTACAACTTAAAATCTAAAAGATTAAAAAAAAATATTTTAAGGGAATTATTTTTGGATTACTTCATGACTTTGCTACTTATAAAATAATTAATTTCTTTTAGAAAATTCTATTTAGTTTTACAACTAAAGGGGGATATTTTTATCGTTTTGAAGTTTAAGTATTTATAACTTTGGAAATATATGCACTTAAAAAATTTGTGTGTTTTGATGAAGAAAATATTTGTCATGTACTATGCAGATCGAACCTATCGTAAAAATAAAAATTCTTTAAAATAGAATTTTTGCATTAAAAAATTACGAACGCGTGTTAAACAAATTTCAAAAACATTTTACAACAACAATTTTTATTTGTTACGTAAAAGCTCCTTATGTTATCTAATACCTACTATTTTCTATTTATTTTATGTTACAGCGACTATCTTCCGAATGCCAATTATATTTTCTCCGGATGTTCAAGCACTTAAACTAAATTCTATTTTAAATTCGAACTTTCCAATTTACTCTTTCATCTATTCGCCCGTTGATTTTTGTTCGGTAGATGAAACATGAAATGTAAAAGTAACGGCGAAATAAATGTTTTTCATATATATAATTCAATAGATAAGTATAATTCAATAGATAAGTAAAAGTGAATTTCTACTTAAATTTCTATACCTGCCTTCTACAGGAAAAAGATGACGTAAGTTGTGAGATAAAATGTCTTTAACTCTTTCAATCTCAATAATTCCATTTGGAATCATGAGCTTGCGATTTTTTTTCTCGCTAAGTTACACTCGCACTTATTTCAAATAAATTCTATTAAATTTTCCATAATTTTTTCTATCAAGTTATATATTTTTTCTATAAAGTTATTTTCTTTTTGTATCCCTAGATGAAAGAATCATGTCTTTTAAAAGAATTAAATAATGCCCGTTGTATTTAAAATGAAAATATGTAAAACATGGCAAAAATATAATTAAAACTTTTAATTTTTTTATTAAAGGAATCGGCCTAATTTTCTTCATTCTTGCATTTTTAATTGTTTAAATTTTTAATATAAAATTTTAATATTAACTACTTTTAAGCAATAAAAATCAAAAAATATTTTATATAAATTATTAAAACATTTTTTATTCCAAATTGTTTTCTTAAAATTTTAGTTTCGGAAAATTTAAATTATTCCCCCTGATTTTCATCATTTCATTCTGGGTACATTTGTCTATTGCACAAATTTTAGGCTTTGTAGAGTAAATTTTTAAAAAAAAAAATGAGATTAAAAGGGTTAAATGAAGTTGGTGTAACTTTTATCTAAACTCACGTATTTTTAAACAACTGCGAAAATATAATAACTTGTTTGTTTTTTGATCAGAAAGTTTAAGGGTGGCTTTTTATTTTTTAATGTTTTTCCTGTCTTTGTAGGTTGACGACTCTAGACCAAATACGCGATCAAGAGGTCCTGCAGGTATGTATCCATGTTCTAACTTACAGTAAAAAAACATTATGAAATTCAAAGGAGAGGAAAATACTCCAAAGCAAAACTAACAATCTACTTAATTTAAAATAAATTTTTATATAAGGGAGACCGGAAGAGAGCTTTTGAATATGGTATTTTTTCCTCACACTTTTACTTCCAACTCTTACTCTTAAAATGTTAGAAAAGGAACACATTTACAGAATTTTCAGTTCCTAATATAAATGATTTAAAAGGAAAGGGATATTTTGGTATGAAATTTAGGTCGAATATTGCTTGAAGTTAACTGTGTTCCTCTGTAATGTTTAAACCCTTCGTATGTTCAAGTTCCAAACGGAGAAATACACTAACAAACAAAAAGTAGGTACATTCAAAATTCAAATGTTCCTGAATAGCATTTAAGAATAAAAAGGGTCTTATAAAATGTAAATTGTATTACAGTTGTAAATTGTAATTAATTCAAAGAGTCTTTTAAAATAATTTAATAACTTATTTTATCTCCTCATTTTTTCTTTACTCAATTAATTTTTTAAGTATTGCATTTTCTTTTTTGTAGGCTCGTCTCAAGAAGCTATTTGGTAAGCAGAAATTTTTTAGCTTCCATTTTTAAGTATTTTATTATTATTTCTAGCCCCATCCAATTTTTATAACATTTGAACTTTTCTCTTGGTACTGACAGGGAAAACTTAAATGGGTGTTTTTGCTAAGAAGTTTTTTTTGTTCCCGGTTGTTTTTTATAATAATTTTCTTATAATCAGGATAAAATTCTACAAAAGAAATTGAGAAATCATTCAATTATTTCATTTCAAAAGTCAATTGTAGGTATTATTTACACAGCATGAATCCAAAATATAAAACGATGCATAACAAATATTCTGGGGCTAAGCAACTGAAGAGCTTAGTGGAAGAACGTGCTAAGTAACAAAAAGGTGAAAATGAGAAAATGAGCTTTAAAGTTTTTAGTGTATCTGTTTAAAACGGTAGTGGCAAACCGTAAAAAATACTAAACTTAAAGTATGCGAAAAAGTGGACATATGTTATCGTTAAGGAAGTTAGAAATATGTTCATTGACTCAAAATTCACAATCTTTTCAAAAATGTCACTTAGCACGTTTTTCCACTAAGTTCTTCAACCGTATTTTAAATTTGAGAGACTTCACGTAATTTGGCGGAAAATGTTGTGAACTTTAAGGCGGTATTAAAAATTTTCTCGTTAAGGATGTACGATTAAAAAAATACTTTTATTTAACTGTATAAACATTCTTAGCTTCACTTTTTTTTAAAATTAAAAACAACTTCAAACAATAATTTTAAAAATGGTGATAATTATGTTTTTTCTGAGCCACAAGAAAATGAAAATTATAATTGTACATTTTAAATTCAAATTTATAAATTTACTACCAATATACATTAAAAAAAAAACTATTTCCCTTTAAAAGGATTTCCTACTATAATCATGTGTCTTTAACCTTTTAGAAGTCAATTATTGGCATTTAATATGTCTATATCTATAAAAAATGAACAGTTATCTAAAAATAAATGTCACCGTTTCCATAAAAGTGTCATATAAGTCCACATAAAATCATTACATTAGAACAAAAAAACCTAACTCTAGAGAATTACCTTTTTGGAGAAGTGAAAAAGATTATTTTCGGATAATTCTGAGCAAAAAGAAAAGCATTTTCTCTGAAGCAAGTTTCTTTTTTGGACATTTTTATTTCTACGACATTCTTTTGTCGTGTTTATAAAGAAAGAAAACATTTTTCTTTTCTTCGGTTTGATTATTGCTGAAGCCGTACAGTTAGCTGTCATTGAGTTGGATGTAGTTTTAGTTTAAAAGTTACAGTAGCAAAATATATTTTTTTCTTCAAACAAACAAATCTCTTTCAATTCCTGTTGGTTTGTTGTAAAGCAGTTGAATTTTTTTCATTTGAAGCAAACAAAACATTTCCTAAAATAACGTTTAAACTTTTTTTTAATTGTAGCCAAACTAAACAAAAATCAATCAATGCAGCAATAAAATTAATCATTATTATTTTTTATTGTAACATTTTTGTATTTTAATGAATATTAGTCTAGAACAAGAAATTTTGTCAAATATTTTAGCACTTTTTATTAAGTTTATAGTAACAAAAATATTAAAGTAATAATAAATTCTACCTTTTTTAAAAATATCTGCTAAACTTAAAGTTGAGGATAAATTTAAAGCTCATACTAAGTTGCTTGTTTCCGAGTTACCCGCACTGTTAGCCAAACTGGATTAGACGAGTTAAATAAAAGTTCATTTATGATTTATTGAAAGCCAAGAATTTTTTAAACTTCCAATTACTCCTTTTCAAATCCTGTTGAACAAATTTTCCTACCCCTAATATTAGTTGGACTCTTTTTATGTAAGCAAACGTTAAGCAAAATTACCCACAAAAACTTTACGAAAATGTCGAATTATAAAATGGCTCACTACTGTTTACTCTTCCACTCCCTACAGATTTCTAGGTTTGTCACTTGATAAACAGAGACGAACAACAGTCCAGTATTAGAATAACTCTTTAGTAGGCATACCTTAATTTTAAATATTCCCAAATTTTTCTATATTAGCTCTCTTCCTTTACATATATTTATTAAACAACAGTATTTATTCAATTTTTACATCTGTAACAAGAGAAGTACATACATTGCAAGGAATAGAGTTCATTAGCCTATTTAACTTTCTTTCTAATTTGTTATTTTATTGTATCCTCTGGCGAAAAATGTTTTTTTCCAAAATTGTTAAATTGCATATACAGCAAGAATTGGAAATTTAAATTTTCAACTGAACAATCAAAAAACAACAACAACCAATTTTTTACAAAAATGAAAAACGTGTTTTAACGTTATATATCGGCAATAAACAGTTTGAAAAGAAACATCAAAACAAAACATTTATCAAATATTAAAAAATATACAAAAAAATGTTTTGTCATTTGAAAAACGAATCGCCCTTAAACTGGAATATAAGTCTGTATCTCTCAGGTGGTTTTAAAAATATGTTCTAAGAGCGATAAAAATGACTCCCTTTGCGTGTATCAATCAAAATCCAAATTTTCAAACGCCTAATGAAATTAAAATTCTTCCTTCAATTAAAATGAGACAATTCTCTCGGTTTCTGTAAATGACTCCGACTCAAACATGAAGAAATCTCCAAAGACTTCAGATAAAAGTTGACTGAGCATTGTCAAATCCAAACGGGGACAGACTTCACAACCCAAGTCATGTGAGAGTTGGCGCAACGATTTGGCGAGTATTCTACCTTAGATTATATTCTAAAATAAATGGATATATGGATTTATTCTAAAATAAATGCTATAGACAAGTGTGATAAGTCCAAAAATGCAGCGCAATGGAACTGGAGGTTATTAAAATATCAGAAAAAATCGCATTCGAAGTACTTCAATTATTAAAAACAACTGCACATTTTAATATTCTTTTACAAACAAGAAAATCCATTTTTAATTGAATTAAATAACTCATGCAACTGACAACAATAGCACGAGAAACTTTATTTATATTAAATAAAAAATTAAAGGAAATATATTTTTGTGATAAAATTCAATTTGGAATGATGCCATAATATAAGTAACTTTAAAATTCTTTGACAGTTTGCATTGTTTGCTTCGAAAGAGGCACAAGGAGTTCTCTTTTTTATTTAAAAAAGCAGACGTTATTTTCCCCTTTATATTTGAGCATTTATTAGTGATTGGTGAAGTCTTAATGTACTAATTATTCCTTTTGATGAGTTTTTGCATTGATTTTTTTAAAATGGCATTTAAAATTCCATTTGTTTGATTATTTTTCGTAGGTCATGGATTGTTTGAATGTCGCTTGTTGATATGAAATGATTCACTTATATTTAAGTGTGTTAGCAAAATAACAAGATACATTCTAAAGCAATATTTATTCTAAAAAAATTTGGAAACGATAATTAATTATCACTGAATTTGCGATGAAAAATAGTTTGTTTACTTTTAGCGTTTAAAAGTTTAATATAGAACTAAATGTTTTTGGAAGCTTTTTAAAATAATGAATTTTGCGTGTCTGTTACAAATTTATATTTCAAACCAACATGTTAGAAGCAATATCCACATAAATTTTTGGTGATTGTGCACTTACTGTTTGATTAACGGTGAACTTCGGTTTCTTTTAGCGATAAGCCGCCAAAAGTAGTATTCATCTTAACCCCCTTTGCAACCAGACTTTTTATTACGTCGTTGATAATTGTGAGAAAGAATTCGGATCGATTCTTTAAAGGAGAAGTTGCCGCTCTGCAACTAAATTTAATTAGTTGGTGAAAATCCATTATGGGGCTAAACGCTCCTGTTTGAAAGCGGAGTTGTATCATGACTCGAAGCGCGTTTCAGCGGAGGATTGAAATTAACGATGCAGTTTCCATTTGAGTTTTATGACGGAAATATTTGTTTAATAAGACTATTTAATTTCAACTTTTCGGGCTATGTGAGTGTAGATGAAGTAATTTTGGGTTACTATTTGTTTAGAGTGATTATGTTGTTTTTTGCGAAGGTGCGTAGTTGGTTTTCGAAAGTAGAGGACGAAGTTGTTTCGTTTGTGGATTAACTTATATTTGCTTATTATTTGTTGATAACTCGAAATACACATTTTAATTAATTATTTTAGAAAAGGCAAATATTAAATTTGACAAATAATTAATAATTTAGAGATAATTATGTTCTAAGCATTTTTATGATGCCTTGAAAATGAAATTATTGAAACTCAAATGAAAGATTGAAAGATTTTAAAATGCATACAGCCTTTTTTTGGGCTTGATTTGATTACACAAAATACATAATTTAATTTTAATTACACAAAAACGTAATAAATGAAAACAAACAAGTTGGTTTGTTACAGAATTTGTCACTTCCACCACTTCCACTCAACATTTTACGCTCAACAGGACACACACTAACACATCAGAAAGAAATTCGCCTAACAGGGCGTTTGGCAAGTTTTAACTCAAACTTTTATAAGCAAAAATTAATAATTTTCTTTAATCTTCTTTTGCAGATTTGATAATTAATCTTTATCGTTTGCTAATTTTTTGAACTTCGAAGAATAATGATGGACTTTTTAATAAATATCATTTTGCAGTCACAAGTTTACCTTTCGAAAAATAAATTAGTAAAATTTGTGTTTTTTTAAAATAAAAGCTTACAAAATAATTTCTTCATACATATATAATGCACCATCAAAATAACTTTATTGTGCTATTACAACAATCCAAATTAAATTATATCGCAAATATATTTTTTTTCAAGAATTTTATTTTTTATTTTCTCGTAAAGTTTCTCTTACGTTTGATGTAATGGCCACAGTGAAAATATTGAATAAACATGGAATTTGCATGTTATTTCAATGTAGATTAAATTTTTAGTTATTTAATTTTTAAATAAACTTCTAATTAAATTTTTAATGAAATTTGGAATGTAGCCTAAACTAATTTTTTGCTTCAAAATGACGTATCTCATTTGCTTGTGAGACTTGCGGTTCGTTCTGTGAAAGTGGGTGACAGACAGACGGCCTGACGGACGGACTGAACGATTATAAAACCTTCCACTTTTTACAATATAAAAGTATTGTGGAAGCTAAAAATGCTGATATGCAACTGTGAAAACACGGAGATATTTTAAAATCAATGTTGCCAAACAATGAACATTGGCAACATTGGTTCCTAAATATCTTTTAATAAAGATTTCATAATAAAAAGGTGTGATTAGTAGAAAAGTTAGAAAAATATCAAAACTTTATTGAAAATCAAATGTGGTATCAAACAAAGTTCAACAAGTGAATATCAAACAAAGTTTAATTCAAAGTTGCCTTGTGCCAAAATTTCTTTTTCTTTGAACTTTCTTAGGTTTGGAACAAAAAACATGTTTTCATTTTTGATTAAAAAATATTTGTTTAAAGAATGATTTTATTTTATGTTGTGGATCAGTATTTTATCTAACAGAACCTCTCCATTTTCAGTTGTCCTACAAGAGGCTGCGATGGGTCTGGTCACATCAATGGGAAGTTTACCAAACACAGAACGTAAGTGCAGAACATTTTTTTTTAACATTCAGCCTTTACAAAACCAGATATAAGCTTTATAGTTACGCCAGATACAGATTCATTAATACATGTGATATATCGTACAAATCTCTGTAAATATTTTACAAATCTCTCTAATATCTGTAAAGTCATAATGCTAACCAAACGAATCTCGATAATATTCTAATATTTAGTTCTTTCTTAAATACTCTCAGTTAATGTCTCACTAATCCATTGAACTGTTTCACGTTCCAATCGGCCTCAATAAATTCTTTCCCATAGAAATTGCAGACGCAGCAGAATTTGTTTTGACTTCTGATCCACTCTTCTTACAAATATTAAAAATATAGTTCTTTTCTAATCAGACCTCGATATGTGAGGTTCTGTGTGCTTTGGTGGCCTTTCTTGGACCCCTTTAAGAGCCGTAATGGCTTACGTTTGACTACTTTGAATATTTAATATGAATTAACAAAGATCTGAACGTCCTATTTATCTCCTTTTTAGGGTTAACTTCACAAAGAGTATGCTTCCTGTGAAATAGATGTTAAATTACTTCATACATACAAAATTTAAATGGGTTTAACGAATTATTTTACAACAGTTCTTTTCATCAGTAGCAAATCACGAGTAAAGTGCAACTTGGTTGATGGTACTTACAATACCATCACACTGTATAATCAATTTTTTAGTGTTTACTTTTTGGTAGTTAAGAAGCACACTTTTTAGTGTTTTAGGTTTTAATCCGAAAGGAAATACTTTGAAGTTTATTCATCATTTATTGGCATTTTTAAGTTGGCTCCTTCTTATTAATCTATGCTCTCTCCGAGAAAAATGTAATATCAAGTTATTAAACCATTTAAACTTTACAATCATTTTGAAGTTTAATCTGTTGTGCTATACGATTCAAAATTAAACATTTTTTAAATCTTGACATAAAAATTCTTATTAAATTTTGTGTTTTATGTCTTATATATAATAAAATGCAAATGTGCAAAATAACCTTAATTGGATTCCATGATCGAAATAAATTTTGGTAATATTTTATTGGGAAATTATTAAAGTAGTTCTGTTTTGTATTTAAGCCGCCCCGGTAGCGCAATCTTTGGGACGCGAGCCTTTGGAGCTGCTGGGGCAGGGCTCTAATCCCAGTCAGGCATAGATGTTTGTGACCGTCAATAAATGTTGTTATTTGTCTATGTGTTATTCCTTTCTTTGTGATTGTACAAATTCTTTCTGCGTCTGCCCCACTTGACGAAAGCTTATAAGTGTTTCTCTGAACAAGCACACAAGCTGGAATATATATGTACCATACCATACCTTGTATTTAAGTAATCGTCTGTGGCATTTTTTTAAAAAAAAGTTGAATCTCGGATCACATTAATTTTTTCCCCTCTCTCTCAGGGTGGCCGGCTGTCCTATGGCGGCCAAAAAGAGGAAACTGCTCGACAACACGAGTCATGACGTGGCCAAGACCCGGAGATCGGAGCACAGGTCTGTGGAGCGGACCAAGGGCGCCGAGGTGCAGAAAGAGGAGAAGAAGCACCCAGTCAACGGACGGACGGACGCCAAAGTGACGCGCCGGATCAACGGCCTCAGGAAGGACAAGGCCAAGAGTAAGTGTCTTCTTCATAGTTGAATGGTCTTCACTTAACTGTAATTCAAAATTTAGAAATCTTTTTTAAAGCTACTTTTGAAGACTATCAATAGACTACTCGAACAATTCCCAACAAATACTTGAAAATTTTGTACGCGCTCAATAGTCCTAGGCTAAATAAATAAAAATGTAATATGTGTCCAAACTTTCTTCCATCAGGGCAATGTGTTCGATTTTTTACGAAAGTCATCAGCTTTGAGTGGATCAACTGAAGCAAATAATGTTGGTATTAAATTGATCGAAATGTTATGTTTTGGGTAACTGGAAATCAATGAAAGCAGACATTTTTCACATTTATGTAAATTTGCAACTAAACATTGAAACATTAAATTCGGGGGAAAAAGTTTTCCAGGGTTAATTATATATATATTTTTCATTTACTTTGTATAATTTTCCGAATAATTTATCCGAATAACTAACAATAAAATTTTAATAAATGTTAAGCTTTTGTGAAGGTAAAAATAGCTTCGTAGAATTAAAATACTAAAAAATTCATTGTTAGATTTAATAATTTTTTTCTTTCCAGATTCTCCAACACCCTTTCCTAAAGAAAACGGCGAAAAACGCTCAAGAAAAATTCAAGAAACCACACGATCGGCGGCGAGCTCCCCTGTCGTGAACTCGAGAAAGACTCAAAACTCCGCCAAAGACGACGATTCGCCGAAACTGAAAGAGTTCACCAACAACAAAAATGTCGCCTCGCCGCAGCAGGGGAAATCGAAAGAGAACGATTCGAAGGCGACTCTCCAAAAGAAATCGAACGTCCCTCAGAACGAGAACAAGAAATGTAAAAGTGGTGCTAACAACAATAGCCCTTCTTCTTCTTCTTCCACTCCTTCTTCGATTCCAAAAGGAATCAAGTACGAAATGGAAGACCCGGAGGACAGTGACCCAGAGGATTGTTTCTACAAGGCGAAATCGGAAAGTGTTGTAAAGAATTGTGAGAGTACGGACCTTCCCTCTAATTCGGTTTGCTCCTCGAATAATAAATCTAAAAACGATGATAGTATTACTACAAACGCACAAAAGAAAGCCAAAGTGATCAAAAATGAGGAACAACCCGAACCAAAGACACTTAAAACTGAAAACAGTGCAGTGGATAGTAAATTACCGATTAACAACTTTTCGAATAGCAACCCCAAGCAATCAAAGCAGCCGCCAAGTCCTGCAAAGAAAAAGGAACCCGTCAAGAAGGACTTAAAGCCTTGCGAGAAGAAGAGCGTCGCCAAAGAGGAACAAGTTAAGCTCAAATGTCCCAGTGTCCAAGCTACAGAAGAAAAGAAACCCGTCAAAGAAAACGGTACTCTGTCCACAGATCCCAAACAACCTGTACAAACGACACTTGCCAAACCGATGCAAGTGCAATCTGCCAAACAGGAAACGATATTCGGGGTCCCCGTATCAAAAGGACCTAACAGCAATGTCAATTTACAAAGGAACGAGTTCCAAATCCGACAGCTCAACAACTCTTATACTGGAAATCAGCAGAAGAACAACAACTCCAGGACTGGTCAGTACGTGACCAGCTTCACTGCTGTTTGCATGAACAGCAATCCGAACTTACAGGCTGTAAAAGGCTGTCAGGGTGTCAAACCTCCCGGTGATCAGAACTTACAGGGTGTGAAAGGAAGCCAGGGTGTCAAACCTCCCGGTGATCAGAACTTACAGGCCGTGAAGGGATGTCAGGGAGTTAAACCAGCAGGTGATAAGAACTTACAGGGTGTGAAAGGAAGCCAGGGTATCAAACCTGTTGGGGATCATAACTTACAAGGTGTCAAAGGATGTCAAAGTCTTAAACCGACCGAAGGCTATAACAGAATCCACGTAGACAAAAATCAGTTGGTGGTGGTAAAGAGCAACAACCCACAAAACAACACGTTCTTAAATCGCATAAACAGCGATAATAAAACTTCCGTAAATTCGATATTGCCCAAACAGACAGTATATTCCGTCACCACCAGCGCCCCTGTTGGCAAACAAGCCACAAACTTTCGAACTAACAACTGCAATGTGTTTAGGTTCAACCAAGTGGACATACGTCCAGAAAACAAGCCTGTGGTCAATCAACAGCAAGGCTTGCTGCGTAATCCAACACCTGTTAGATTCAACAACACGAAAGAAACGTTCTCAAATATACCTGGTGGACTCAACAATGCAAATGCTTCAGAAAAGGTATTCAGTTATGCAATATAACCTTGGTCCTGTTCCCTTAGTTGTTATGTTCAGCACATAAAACACTGATTATTGTTAGACAGAAAGAGATAACATAAAGCTGGGTGCACACATATGGCTTCCTGATTCGATTTCAAAACCAGGAATCAGGAGACCCTAAAGCAAGATTTACATACCACATATTCTAACAGTCACACACGTTCATTCGTTTTTCGTTAGGAAAAAGACCTGGTATGTTTCGGAAACACATCTGTGCTTTCGGGTCATTCAGAAGGGAAACAAATCGAATGGTGTCATTCTAAATGCATCTCTCTAACATACTTTTGAAACATTGTCGCAAATAAACCGATTTTTTTTTCTGAATTTTGTTCTGAATTACAATAGCGTGCCTGTGCTGTGTCGATTGGACAGCATGGCTTTCACAAAACGCTATTTAAACCAACTGACAGTGTAAATTGCTAATACATATAAACCGTTTCACGGAATTTCGATCCAGGTAACCGTACGTGTGTGGCCAGCTTAAGAACTGTGTACACTATAGTAATAGCAAATAGATATATAATTCAAACGTATAACTAAGCCCACTCTGCAGTTGTGGACTTTCAAATAATTGACAGTCGTTAATGTGTTATTTGACACCAGTCCATGTCATTCAAACATTCTTAATTATTGATATTTCAATTTATAGAATATTTTTACGACATATTTAGTTTAGAAAATATTTTTACAACATATTTAGGTTAGAAAATATTTGTACAACATATTTAGGTTAGAAAATACTTTTATAGCATATTTAGGTTAGAAAATACTTTTATAGCATATTTAGGTTAGAAAATATTTGTAAAACATATTTAGGTTAGAAAATATTTTTACAACATATTTAGGTTAGAAAATATTTTACAACATATTCAGGTTAGAATTTTTTAAAAAGCATATTTAAGGTATCCGACTACGTTTGACACTTATTTTTTTAATTAAATTTTAATACTTATATTTTATGTATTTTTTTGTTCACCAACACAACTAGTAATAATAACAAGTCACATTTTTTATTTTAAATAAATATATTCTGTGTAATTTAAGATTTTGTAAGCAAATTGTGATGTTTTTTGCCTTTACTATAGACTTTATAACTAAAAAAATATTTAAGATTTTTTAAAAATAATAATAAATTAATAAATCTTAGTTTGATACCTAGGGAATAGACTACAATCTTAGATATTTATTGTACCAATAAAAGTTATGAGTTGTCGAAGCTAAGTTAAAGATATTTATGTCCTTTTTTTCTACCATTTATGATAGTAAGTGTTATAATTTTTATAATATTGCTTGAAATTACTAGTCTGTAGTCTATTCCCTAGATAATAGTGTAACAAATATGCACATAAAATTTGAAAACATTCAGTTAAGTACTTTTTGAGAAATATGGTTTGTCAAGAAGAAAATGTTCATTTTGCAGAAAATCAATTTAAAGTTTGAGGTTACATTCAAATAGCAGGAAAGCCTTCTTTTTGGCACATAAGACATTATTCATCTTCAAGTTTCATATTGTTAATTTTTCTTGTAGATCGCAATTTTCTACTAATGGTCTTTTTTAAGGGATTTGAATGCTGTTTTCGTATAATGGAGTATCAATGGAGTACCAATGGAGTTATAAAATATTTGCCGCACAAACAAAATAAAGAGAGTTTTAGAATCTTAAAGAGTGGTGCTTTATTTTAAGATTATAAAAAAAAATTCTGTTTTTTGCCGAAAAATACGATTTCAACGTAGTCGGATACCTTAAGTTGAAAATATTTTGTTTTGGTTCCAGGTTCCAGAAAACTCGACTGAGAAGTCCCACTTCGGAAGTATCTTTGAGAAGAAGTCTCCGGAAATTCCCGTCTCACAAACCATCAACACGTGCCACAGAACTCCCGTTCAGCCGATTCCCAAGAGATTCGAGATCAGAAACTCGATCCCGGTGTCCTCTGGACAGGGAATGAACTTCGAAACCAGAAAACAGGACAATCCGAACAACAACAGCTATATCAATAGCAAGAGTGAAACAGGTAAAAAGGATTTTCCTCCGCTTATGGGGAGGCTTTGCAACTTCACTAATAAACGGGTATACACACGGAGATAAGAACAAGGCGGATAATATTAAGTAGTACGAAAATGTGAAGCCGTCTAATAGGCGTTAATTGATGCTATACTCTCTCACACAAAAGTATTACAATTTCTCAACGAGGTTTCAATGCTTGACAAATAACAGAGTGCACCCTCTAGAAGGGAAGAGCATATGCTTTACAGCCCGTTACCCCGCTCGCCAGAAGAGACAGTCTTAAGAGACACACAAAGAAGGACGACACAAACACGTCAGGCAAATAACAACATTTATTGTCAAACACAAACATCCATGCCTTAAAGGGATTCGAACCAGAACCAAACAATTAAAGAGGCCAGCACCCTAACCATTGCACCGCCGGGTCAGTGGTTTCAATACTTAATGTCTACTTTTACCCTTTGGTTGGCAATTTAATTTATTTAAATGAAGATTTTTGCCAGCTTTACACTTTTGTGCTAACTGGAATTACTCTCATATAATATAAAGTTCTTATATTGTACTTCACCATATTCAACGTAATTTTGTTATCTGTCAAAATAAAGCCAAATAATTAGAAAAAAGTCTTTTGACGTTGATTAGGGCCCTTGGCGCAAGCGAAAAAGGGCATCTTTTGTGAAATTAGTTTTTGCATTGGTTTTTGACACGACAGCATCTTTATCTGATTACTTCTTCCGTTTAAATATATATGATTCCGTGATACAGCATGCAACTTGACTCCGGTGAAGAATGGGGTAAACTTTATGATAAAGGGGAATGGGAGCTGTGGCCAAGTTTTCAAATCGAAGTTTCCTTTCTCTATGTCAATACAATGTAAAAAATAAATAAATCTAAGTCAAATAATTTCAGGCTGTATGAATATTTTTACTGATTTTCGTTTTTTACATGATAAATGTAGTTGGCTTAAACGTTCCTATAATATCACTTTTAAAAGTTAAAAAAAAAAGTTTGTAAAATATATATTCAATACAGCCGATGTTATGTGATGAATGTATTTTGAAAATTATTTATTTCTATATTGGATTAACACAGAGAAAAGACTTTGGTTTGGAGACTCGGCTACCTCACCTATTCCTCTTCAGATGTAAGGTATCGTTTGAGATTTCGGTTTGTTACATGAGAATGCTTATGGAGATTTTGGATAAAAACATCTACTTCTTTCAGTTCCGCCAAAAGAGGAGCCACTCAAGTCGAAAGAGTACGATGTAGAGAACCTGATGAAAATTGAGGCCGAATGCGCCAACATTTTGGCAGCGTCATTCGGCACGCAACCTCTGGAGCCAGAGATGATATGCTACAGGAGACCGGTATGTGATCACTACTATAACATATTGTTATATTAGTGAATGATAATGTTATGAATAATAATTTTATTAACATTGCCATACCATGAATTATTACCATGAACCTGCAATTAAATTATAATGCTACTATTAGCTTATCATTACTCAAGTAGAATATAATGTGGCATAAAAGATTTATTACATTGTAAGTTTGCTTATCTATCAGACGGTTAAAAAATTAAAAGAACATAAAATTTAAAAAGTATATAATTAAAAATATAAATGTAAAATATTAAAGCTACTATGAAAAACCATTATAATGCGAATTTAAAATTACAAGACCATGAACCTTCAAAATAAATAATTAAAATATAAAAAAATAATAATAAAGTAATAAAGCTACTCAAAAACATTTAATAACAAAACAAATAAAAAAAATTAAAAGTTTATGTTCTATCTCTTCATTCTTCCAGATCTCCCCAGCCGACTCCGACAAATACGCCTCCGCCGAATCCTCCCCCTCCCCTCCCACCTCCTCCCCTTCCCCATCCTCCCGCTCCCCCTCCCCTCTGTCTTCTCCCCCCTCCTCCCCGCCCCGCGTCGACGTCGCGGTCGGGGACTCGAACCCGGGACCTGACGAAGACGACTTCCTATTGGCTGAAGGGGAAGGGGGAGGCGGGAGGGAGGTGTCCACCACCTCCACCAACACTGACTTCACTTCTTCGGAGAGCACGCAGGTGTCGGCCCCGATGTCGCCCAATAATCAGTCGCTATTGCAGCCGGGTGAGTGACAGTTTGTTACGCGATTGAAGTTGTAGATTGACGTTTGGGTTTATTTTGTATCGATATTTAATAATCGAATTTTTGATTCTTTTCTATAATATTCGAATTTCGATTCTTTTTTATAATATTTGAATTTCGATTCTTTTTTTTATAATATTCGAATTTCGATTCTTTTTTAAAATATTCGAATTTCGATATTTTTAACATTCGAATATATGTTTGGGATTATTATTGTTTTCGATTATCGAAGTTTATTGAATACTGAATTTGATGTGTGAATTAAATTGTACAATTTAATCTGAGTTTGAAGTTTGATTAATTGCCTTTGTTGATTCAATTTAGAATTCAAATTTCAATTAGTTTAGTTAGCATTTAATTTTTTTAAAATTCAATTTAGAATTAAAACTTGTATATTATAATTGGATAATTACTAAAATTGATTAATTGCTTTTGTTGATTCAATTTAGGATTCAAATTTCAATTAGTTTAGTTAGCATTTAATTTTTTTAAAAATTCAATTTAGAATTAAAACTTGAATATTATAATTGGATAATTACTAAAATTTGATTAATTGCTTTTGTTTATTCAATTAAAAATATTTGTATTAGAACTTAAATATTATAATTGATTTTAATATTTAAATTGAATAGAAATATAACAAAATAGAATAATGAGAATTCGCATTGGCTATAATTTAGAGTTTCAATTAATTATAGAATTTGATTTAAATTTACGATTTGAATAGTACTTATGATTTTATTTAAACTCATTTAAGAAATGTAACTGCATAAGAATTCGAATTAAATTTCCGATTTAAATTTTCAATTAATTTAGAATTTAAATTGACATTCCTTTTTCAATTAAATTTAGAATTTGAACTGTATTACAACTTGAATATTATAATTGAATTTAAACTTAGAATCGAATAGAGTTATAATGTAAGGGAATAATGAGAATTGGAATTTCTTTACAATTTGAATTGAACTTACAATTTGATCCAAAATAACAATTTAAATCCCTTTTCAAAAAACTTGTAAATTCCCTGCACTCTTAAAAAATGACATATACCCTGATAGTTAAATAATAAAATAATTAAATTCAGAAACCCCTATATCGCGCCTCGTTACATCGCGCATTCGGATATATCGCGCCTCGTATCATGTCTCCCTATTTTTTTCAATACGTACTTTCCTTAAAATCGATTCTAATATTGGTGGCTAAATCAATCTAAAATATTGGTGTAATGCAGTTAATAAACTTTCTTTCGTTGATATTTGCCGGGAAACAGGTTTTACGAGAAAAATTAAAGCACTTAACTTTATTGAATTTTTTACTAGAAAATAAGTGAAATATTATAGTATCACCTGTAAAATAATGTGTAATGTTTATAGTAATTAATATTATATAATAAGATCTTTCTAAATTGTGTGGTTTTTTTAGAGATTTAGTTTTATCTTTCAAATACACACTGTGCTTTAGCTTAAAACTTTGTTTTGAGCATAAATACATCATAATTAGTATAACATTTAGCAAGTCGATCGTTATATCGCGTTTTTTTGCTTGTCTACTGAGAAGCGCGATATAACGAGTTGGTGCTCTATAGAATTATCCAAGCAACAGTTACTGTTCGTTTTATTCTAATGACTTGTAACAATGACACCAGTGAGCTGCGTGGGTCCTCCGCAGCCGTGCATCAGCCGGTTCTCGCCGAAGTACGAGGTCGCCTCGTCGTACGAAGATCATCTCCTCCCCCTGCCCGACGACGACAACCCTCTCGTCATTGACGAGGGGGGAGACACCAAGGACTCGACGGCAGAGTCGCCTACGCACAACGGGTGAGTTATCTGTAAAAATACGGTGCAAAACACTTTATTCTACACTGTAAAAAAACTGTTGTTTTTACAGTTAAAAATTTGTCAACTTTGACGCCAGTTAATAACTGTCTTTTTTTTACAGTTTAAAACTGTAATTTATTTTACCTGGAAAGCTGTATTTTTTTTACAGGAAAACTGTAATCTTAACAGGGAGAAACTGTTATTTTAGCAGAGATAAACAAACAAACACTTTATTACAAATAAACACTTTATTAATCCAGAACAAACATTACAGAAAAAAAAATCGTCACAAGGAGGTAAAACAAGAACCCCGTATATGTGATTAAACTGTTAAATTAGACGTGCAAAGAGTCACGTGATTAAGATCATCGTTAAGCACAAATACCCAATACTAGCCCTTGCAGGTGGTTCAGTATTGGGCTCGCACGCAAGAGGTTCCTGGATCAAAGCCTGGACAGGACAGGTCCTTGCCTCTTCCAGGAACCTCTTGAGCAATACTGAACCGTCTGCGACAAAGTAATTACTCGGTAACGAGGGGATATCACATATACGGGGTTCTTCTTTTACCTCCTTGTGACGATTTTTTTTTCTGTAATGTTTGCTCTGGATTAATGAATTGTTTATTTGTAATAAAGTGTTTGTTTCTTTATCTCTGCTAAAATAATTTAGAGTATTGGGTATTCTATTTTAGCAGGGAGAAGCTTTTAAATTAACAGTTTTTCCATGTTAGAATCACAGCTTTTCCCCCATTGTTTCAATAAAACTAAGTATTATATTTATGTATTTAAAAAAGTCTCAAGGTCTAAAGCTACCTGTTTCTCTTTCTTTAGAGCCACCAGCAGCATCAGCTTTCATGGCGAGACCTCTTCCCTGATGATGAATTCGGCGTGTCTGGAAGCACTGACCGACGACATTTCCATGGGCAGCCATTCCGACGGATCACCCAAAGGTATACTAAATTTGCTATTCATCCAAAATTTTAGTTTTGAAAACTCATTTCGTATGGCCAAGAGAGCTTAGGTTAGCTTCAAATTACTTCGCTCTATAACTAGTTTGAGATCTTTCTTCCAAGAGCAAAGGTAGTGAAATATGAAATGAGATAAAAAAAATACTTTTCACTTTGGTTTTTCTTTACAGTAGTTTACTTTCAAAATTCCATCTCACTTACATCAGACGCTCTTTATATGAATAAAACGAAACCAAGACTGTTGTTGGTGTTCAGAAAGTGGGTTACAAAGACATGCAGCTCAGTTTAAACCGCTATCTTAACACAAGGTATCAGAAAAATACATCAGACAATTCAAATTAGAACCATTTGATAAAAAATCAGCATAAAAAGTACTTGCGGTTACAATTTTAAGGAACTCCAACATTTGACAATAGTAAACTGACATTATTTCGTAATATGCATTTTTTTTAAAGTTTGATCTTAAAATTAAAAAACATTTTTTACTCTAAAGTTCATTTTGGTATATACTAAAAAAACCCTCTTGTACTGTTTTTGGCAAAAATTTTTTTGTTGGGAACTTGCTTTTGAGGATTTAAGTAATGCTGCATTTTTTATGATAAATATTACAGTAATGTATTTTTAGGGACTCAATTTTCTTAAATCTAATGACCTTTTTTTTACTTTGCAGATAGCAAATGTCCAACTCCTGGTTGCAATGGAATCGGTCACTCAACTGGCCTCTACTCGCATCACAGGAGGTATATCCCTTTTACGAGCAATCTTCGATGGGGTCGAAAATCCAAAATTGGGATTTCTACTTCTTTGGAGTTTGATGATTCTAAAAAATGGTTTTTCGAACATTGGATTGTCTGTCATTCGATCTGTTCGAACTACATCTCAAAATAAAAGAATTATAAAATTTAATACACGAGTTCAAAGATATGTCGGGCATATTAATAAGGTTTTTGAGGAGATCGCTCTTGGTCTACTCGCATCACAGGAGGTATAGCAATTTTACGAGCAATTTTCGATGGGGTCGATAATCCAAAAACCAGATTTTTGCGTTTTCTTCATTTTTGGAGTTCGATTATTTAAAAAAAAAATGGTTTTTCGAACTTTGGTTTGTCTGTCAGTCGATCTGGGTTGGCGGCTTGTGTGCTTGATCAGAGATCCGCTTGTAAACCTTCGTCAAATAAGACATACAGAGAAAAAGTTTTTACTGTCACAGAGAAAGGAAGTACACCCAGGGCGAAGACGGGAATCGAACCGCACCCATTACAGCACGCAGACTGCTGACCAGCGATTCTAACCACTCGGCCATCTGGGTCCCCAGTTTTTTTTTCTGTCCGAACTGCATCTCAAAATAAAAGAATTATGAAATTTAATACAAGAGTTCCCAGATCGGTCGGTGGGTTTTAAAGATATTGCAAGTATCTTACAAACCCACTTTTTAATTAGCATTAAATTTACACAAATTTAAATGTCCATTACATTGAATATGCGTGTTGACTTACTAAGCAGTAATTGAAAGTCGTGTAGTGTTACACACCCTTTGTCTTTACTTTTCCGCATGATTAGTGCTACGAAAATATTTTATCTTTGCTAGTGCCTGGTTAGGTACATGTTTAATCTCTATATTGTGGATTTCTAAAACTGATTTTATTTACTAGCGTATAACTTTTCAAAACTTTTTGCCTGTGTGAAAAATAGAAAAACTGGATGAAAAAGAGCTAAAAGTTTTGTGTTGAATTTGTATTTAACCAACTAACCATTTTATTAAATATTCTTTATAGAGACACAATGATTGTTGCTGTATACTAAACACTCAAACTAATATGTAATAGCATAATCTTCTTTTTCCTTTTCTCTTAACTAACTCCTCCCTTCTTTTCTTTAAATCCTAGCTTGTCTGGCTGCCCAAGGAAAGATAAGATTACTCCAGAAAGTAAGGCTTGCTTGCTTAATCACATCTCAGTTTCTCTTTTAATAACTCTAACTTTTAACAAGCATTCTCTACACATTAACAATTTAATAAAACCAACAACTTTCTAAATCTAGTTATTTTGTATGAAAGATTGAGTCAAAAAAATTCTGAGTGATTTTCCATTTTGCACTAAGATTGTTAGTCTGTTGTAAACAACACATTTATAACTTAAGGATTTTTATAATTAACTTCTTTTAAGTTTGGCCTTAAAATATTTATTTCAAATTTTTTATCTGAAATTTATCATTATAAGATTTAAATATGACATAAAATTTAAATTATGTACAATTATTATATGATTGTAGACTAGCTAAATCAAACTACATTTCTTTTTCAGTTCTTGCCATGCACGAGACAATATTAAAGTAAGTAAAGTTAAGTTTTATTTTTCTCACAACAATCTCGAAGGAAGCTTATTGAAACTTAATTTTAGAAAGCCTAAAATAAAAAAAACAGATAGTTTTTGATATATAAATATACAATTTTTAAAATTACTTGAAGAATAAAAAAAAGGAAATATTGAAAACAATTTAGAGTTTTTAAATGTTCATTATCAAGTACACAAAAAAAAACTTTACAATTTGTGCAAATAAAACTTATACGAAGTACTTTTCTAAAACTTCCTGTTAAACGAGTACACACAAACAAGCATAATTGTGATAGTTATAAGGTTAGAGATTATTAATAATGAGGTTAACTTATTGTCTACAAACTATTCAAAAATAGATTGTATACTTTTTCTTTCACGTACTTTAGGTGCCCAACTCCTGGCTGCACCGGAAAAGGTCATGTGAATAGCAACAGAAATTCTCACAGAAGGTAAATACTAAGAACAGCATTATTTTAATTGTATGATATATTTTACTTATAACATCTTTTACCGTTCCACAAAAATGGTGCTACGCTACAAACTGGCTGTCTTCATGCAACAGCTCATAAGACTTTAAGCTTTCCCCACTTGAGTTAAACAAGTCAAAAAACCTTGTCATAAATTATTAAAATAAAAAACTCGCATGCGTTTTTTATTTAAAAAAAATATACTGTTCTGCTATCATATATAATATGCTTAAAATGTGCTTTCTTTGGTCTTCAGTCTTTCAGGCTGTCCGATCGCAGCCATGGAGAAGATGGTCCACAAGGAGCATAAAATGACGCAGGCCAAGACAGCCTCCACCACTACAATCACTCAGTGCCAAGGTACAATTTACATTGTATAAGACAGTTCTTACCCCTGTTCTATTTACAGTAAAAAAATTTGCTGACTTTTATTTAAAAAATTGTGTTTATCCCAGTTATTACAAATTGCGATAAAAAAATACAAAAATTGTATAGCTAAATAATAATGCATGATTGGCACAAAAATTGCGTTGAAGGAGCAGCACGTAAGTACTCTTCAGAAACGTGTTCAGCTTCTGCTTTATGTGTCTGATAAATAGCTATAGTTAAGCTTAAAAAATATACATTACGGAACTTAAAGAATGAATGTTATAATTTTTAGACACATTTTAGAAAAAAAATATAGCTTAATTTTTTTTGTCAATTGCGCCAGATAATAGCCGTCCGTTCTTCTAGAATTTAGTTGATAACTCATATTTGTGTTTGTTGTAAACATCCTTACTTGCATTGAAACAACACAATATGTAGGGTAGACTGACCAGTGAGTGAACAGGCCCCAGTGAAAGAACATTTGGTAAATATAATTAAAAAAATAAGGATTGAAAATCATTCCACTATATGGATTGGCAACACTGACTTCCTCCCATGTAGTAGGGAGCTATCTGACAATGGTTGGTTGTCCTGGTCATTATATCCTGGTGTTCATTCACTGGCGAACATGACTTAAACGTTCATTCAGTGGTTAGTCTACCCTAATATTGCTTTTTTCACACAACAATTGCATTCTACTTGTGCTGTTTGAACACAAGTTAATTTTAAGTGTAGTAATACCAAAAATATTATTACATCCCAATAATCGTGCCTCATTATTATTTTTATATATAAATAACCACTATTTGAAAAAGCATGAACTGAGTTTAAAAAAATTAATTTTACGATAAAATTTTATGCTTTACACTCTTAAAACAAAAGAGTGAAATCCATTCGTATAGGAGAAGTGCATTTTCGACACTGGAAAGGAGTGAAAATTAACTCAGACTGAGTTAAAATCATTCGTTTGGAGTGATTCTGTCCGAGTTTTGACTAAACAAAAGAGTGAAATCCACTCCAATAGGATAAGTGCATTTTCGACACTGAAAAGAGGGAAAATTAACTCTGACTGAGTTAAATTCACTCGTTTGTGAGTGTATACTCATAAAAATCTCCTTGTTCTCCCTGCAGCCAGCCTGACGTCAGAAGGCGGCGTGCTTCGCCCCATGTGCTTCGTGAAGCAGCTCGAAGTCCAGGAGTACAAGTTCACCCCCTTCGCCCCCCGCACCACCACCACGCTCTCCTCCAACAAACTGGAACTGGACAAGTTCAGCGTCAAGGCCCCTTCGGAGTTCGCCGCTTTCGACGTCTACAGACCCATCGCCCCTAAACCGAAGGCGTCAACGGTCGTCAAGACGGAAGCGGCGCCAGAAGACGTCGCTGCACCGCAGCCGACGTCTCTGCTGCCGCAGAGACCGACGCCCATTGTGGTGAAACCAAAGCCGCAGCCGGGAACGGCTTTCAAGTGAGCAAGTTTTAAAGATATTATTTACTTAAACAATGAAAAAAATGTTTAAATAAGGGGTATTTGGCTATCAGAAAAGTCCAGATACACATAAAATGATGTTTTCATGTAAAGTTGATTGCCCGTGGTGTGTTTAAAAAAAGTTAAAAAAAACTTTGCTTGACGTTGTTGTTGTTGCATGCCCCCGCAGGTCAGCAGTGCTAGACCTGGTCCATGATGTTATACACCTTAAAAAAATCCAAAACCATGGAAGGGTCGTCGTACAAATCCTGCTTGGAAAATCCCAGACACTATATGGTCAGGTGAAGCCTGCTCCGAAGAACAGTTTGCACAAGTCTCAAAGATTCTGGAGCCCTCTGTAAATTTCAAAGTTTTAGGTGGCCACTTCGAAAGCGGGCAAGGAGAGTTTGTTCCCGTCTATCAAAACCTAAAGCCAGGGAGCCTCCAAGACGGTAACATTGATACTAGGGGCAACTGGGGGGACAATCCAAGTGGTCCTATTCAAATCTTTAATCTTGGAATAAATCTCCGAAAAGGTGAGAGGCGTTGATGGAACAGATGCCTCACCAGCACCAGCCTTTGCCAAAGAGTCCGCGATCTCATTTCCCTCAACATCTACGTGGTAAGGAATCCACTGCAAATGAATCTGATGCGTTAAGGACAGCCGTTTTAACTTGTTAAGTATGGACACTCCGACATTGTCTCTCACATTTTGCCAGTCGCACAGATGCTGAATAGCACTTCTGCTATCAGACAAAATCCATAAGGGCTTCATCAATGGCAATCAGTTCGCTGCGAAAAACTGAGCAGTGGTCGGGATTTCTCCTCTGAATCCTTAAGTCATGGCCTTGAGTTTTGATGTAAATTCCACTGCCAGATCTGTTGTAATCGTCTCTACTGCCGTCCTTGTAGATCTGGACAGTATCAATTGGAATATCCCCAATTCTGTCGAGAGCTAGTTGCCTTAGGTAATCCGGAAGATCTGTTTGTTTGTTGACAGGCACTGCTTGCTTGCTTGACGTGGTAACTGCTAAGGCAGTGGTACTCCTCAACCACTAGTATATTTAAAAATTTATCTAAATCGTTAACTATTTCTGTATTAATAGAGATATTTTGTTAGATTTTCATGAAAAATTTAATAATATATATTTATTAAATATATTAGCTGCTCTGCACACAACTTTTATTAAACTACTCCTACAGGTGTAGAAAAGTCTTTTATAGTTAATAAACGTAATTTTGTTGGCTTTGCTGAGAAATACGGCAATCGTTGAAAAAATACACTTTGTACGTCTAATAGCTAAAAGCCTTTTTCAACTTATTAATAATCCGGCAGATATTTCAGAATATTACGCTTTTTCACCGTATACTTAGGGTTTGAAGCAATATAGGCCCATACGGGAAATAAATAGGAAGCAATAGGTCCAATAAGAAATTGAACCTGAGACTTCTTGTATGTCAGCAATATACTAAACCACCTGCTTCAAATTAATTTCTCATCCGCGAGTGCTAGTAATAAGCCTTTTATAGAATTGTTGGCAAGTTAAAAACCAATACAAAAACAAACCTGCTAACTGAAGCTATTGATTGCTTTAATATTAAGCCCAAACAAACGCTTGGAGAATTATTTGCCGGCAACTACGCTATGGTTTGAGAAGCTATTTGAAATGAAATCTAAACAAGGTTTGTAGAGCTGATAAAAAAAAGTTCCCACCAGTGGTTATTTCGGCCGTTATTATTCTAGAGAATCGGACCTTTTTGTTTTTGGTAATACAAAACCTTCTAAATTGATTGCAAGAACACAAAATTTGCATTCTGGGACGTCTTCATACAATACGAATTAAGATCTGAACTCGCCACTCTCGTCTATGAGTAGCTCTAATGTGAAGCTAATCCATTCCAACCAATGTAAAAACAGGTTTCAGGCGGCTTCAGGATTTTTTCTCGCCAAGCATTTCAACGTAATCCTATCTCTAGACAGGGGCCTCTTTGATTTGCCTCACCCTGCATTTTATGGTTTTAATGTCACTCTATTTTGTAAAAATTTAGGTACAGTAAGAGTCAATCTTGTTGTTCCTCAACTATAGCTCACAACTGAGAGGCAAAAAGAGTTGCCCGTTCATATATATATATATATATTTTTTGTGTTGTAGGCAGTTCTCGGTGGAGTCGTCGGCTATCAACCTGTCGACCAAGGGGGACAACGTCATGGACCTCTCCTCGCCACGCCCGTCACACACGCTCGACCTCAGCGCCACCACGCGGTGCCCCACTGGACCCATATGCACCAGGTACGATGGGCAGAATTATTTCCAAGTCGTATTGTATATATTCAGTGAAATCTCTTAGTGCTACCATCCTCTTGTCCCCCAATAAATCAGTCGTAAATGGAGGTTGGTCGCTCCTTGAGTACAAAAAGTGAACCAGCTAGACTGTTGAACTATCGTTTTACAACGTAATATTAACCAAAATTTCAAAAATTGGTCTATCATTACATTTATTTATCAATTCGCAAATAGTTATACACTAACTTTTTTTAACAAACTCTAGTACATATGTAAAAAAAATACTACACTCACTTTTTTTTAACAAACTAGAAAGTTCTAATTAAAACTTTTTAAAGTAAAAGGAAAATTCTGAATGTTTAACTTTTTTTTAATGTTTCGCTAACTACCTCTTTTTCTAATTTATAAATAATTTATGAAAAAATTAACTCATGTTGAACTAAAGTTAATTTTTATGAAATGGGGAGGGGGGGGGGGATTTGAAACTGGTCGTTTGGGTAATAAGAGCTGGTCTCTCCCAGAGTGGCTTTTAATATTGAGCACATAGAGGGAAAAATCGGTGCCTTGAAAAATTGGTCGTAAGTCGATGTGGTCGTTTAATGGAGGTGGTCTGTCGTAGAGTTTTTACTGTACATGAATTTCCCTTCTCTGGTTTCCCGACTGAGTCTAGTGCTTCAACTAGATATTTTGGGTTCTTCGCTTTACGTGGCTCTGTTTTAGTTCACATGACTCATAATTTTTAGAAACCTTTCCAAATGTCAAGGACAAAATCTCAGCGGACACCCAACAAGAAGTATACTTCCCACCAACTACATATATGGTTTGTATGGGAAAGTATATTTCCCGCCAACGTTCCCACCATATAGGGCAGTGGGAAGTATACTTCCTAGAAACTCCATATTATTTTATAAGGGCGTGTGAAGTGTATTTCTAACCAACATCATAGCTGCTAGGAGCCAGTGGTTTACAAATTTCATACTAAAAAAATTATCGTAGAAATCAAACTAATTTTAGGTAATAAGCAACAGGAATGTTATTGTATAAATCAATCCCAAACCCTTATTTTTTTTTAAACATAGCATTAGGAGAAAAAATAGCTGTATAAAGGGCTAACTGATTACGAGAGATTTGAAATGTAATAATGAAGTTTAAAAACCTATTATAAACATAATTTTTTAAACTTTACAAAGATTTTTAAAACACTATTTTTACTGCTTTCAGCTCCCTGTCCGGCGGAACAATCCTGCATCCAACCCCCCAGCGTCCCACCGTCCTCGTAACCCCAAAACCCATGTTTGGGCCAGCCACAGTCGAGCCACAGACCGAACCCGTTGACTTCTCGACCACCACGGTGACCTCCCCCAGGGTCATCGCCCCCACGGTTCAGCAGACGATACAGGACAACCATTTGTCGTCTGCGACATCGCCCCAGACAACGAACCAACCCATCCAGGGTTAGTGTGCTTGTACAAAAAATATATTTTTTTTATGTTACACTCCTAAAACAAACAAGTTATTTTAACAAGTTAATTTTCACTCCTTTCAGTTTCGAAAATGCACTTCCTCTATAAGAGTGGATTTCACTCTTTTGTTTTGTTAAACCTCTAGCAATCTTAACAACAAACGAGCGATTTTAAGGAGGTTAGGAGCGATTCAGTGCGAATACGAGTGATTTAGGAGTTAATTTTCACTCCTTTCCAGTGTCGAAAATGCAATTCTCCTATAGGAGTTTAGTTCACTCTTTTGTTTTAAGACTGCAGACCGTCGGTCAAAAGACTTAACCATGAATGTGCATTTTGCAAGTTCAAGGGATTGACGGTTTTTGAAAATTGAGGATTTAACAAAAAATATCCAGTTTTCCATCTCTGTGTTTTTGCGCATTTGTGGTTTCGTCATTTGGTCGCATATATGTTACACTATTAAGAATTTTGTGCTTGGTTTCACTAAAAACACGTTTATTAGTAGGTGCAAAAATTGTGTGGTGAAATGTTTCGCCATATTTTTGTTTATTGGATGAACCATTTTTTAGGCTTTTGTTTCCAAAAGTTGAATTTTTTTTTAACCAAAGACATTAAATATTGTTAAACATTTTACATCATAGTCGTTGCAGCTACTAAGAAACATTAATAAGATGATCCTACGTACAAAATTTTAACAGTTTATGCTATTTTAAAGAATGGGAAAGTCTGCATTTTTCGTTTAAGGGAAAAAACTCCTTTTTTAAACTTCTATAAAAACTTTAAAAATAAACATCAAGAATGAAATAGTAAAAAAAGCGTTACAAATTTGCAATATCATTTCGTTAATTCTTTTAAAGCTTCTATTCACAGTATACCTTTGCTACATTTACTCACATATTTATTTTACGCCAGTCATTTTTTATGACCATATTTTTATGAAAGAAAAACCATACCTTTCAAATATATATTTAAAAAATTCTCTTCTCATTAGAAATATGCGCCAACCCCGCCAACCCCGCCAACATCCGCACCACGTTCCCCCAGCACCAAATGCAGAGTATCACCCTCCAAGTTCCCCACTCCGCCACGCCACTGGCGAGCAGTGCCGCCACTGGTCACCCAGTGACAGTGTCGCTGGCCACTGCTGGGCATCTGACGGCTTTGCAGCAACAGCAACAGTGCACCGGCAGGATTGTGGTGTCGTCATCGGCAGGACACATGCAGGCAGCTCCCTCCACCATACAGGTATTGTAACCCTAAACTGCTCACTTAAACCCAAAATGTGTTGAGTACGACTCAGCTAGTACTTTGAAAATTGAAAAGAGTTGGGGACGTGGTACCCAAAAAACTAAATCCAGTATTTTTATATCTAGCATTCAAATTAAACTATTTTTACACGGAACTAACATTCAATAAACGTGTTCTAAAAATAATAAATATTGAAACATAAGTTTTTTTTTAGTAAAAAAAATAACGTTTTTCAAAATGCTACTCCTCCTACATTTTAAAGAATTTTTAATCGGATTTTCTTTCAAAATGTTCCCACAATATCTCTTAATAAAATTTGGTATGGATATTGGGCTAAGAGTTAAACAAGAACAGTTATGTAGTTTTATGTATAAAAAAAGCTTTTGTAAATTTGTAACGTCATCATTCTTTAAAAAAAAATAACTATTCACACTAGACCTTATTCCATACCAACTTTTGTTAAAGATATATGCCTTAATGCAGGAAAAAAAAATGGAGATCAAATAATTTAGCTAGAAGCCTTAGGTTTTCCATTCACTAGCTGGAAAAGAAATAAAATTAAAAAAATCTCAACATAAAATTTCAAAAAACATTTTACCAAACTACTATATCATTTTCAATAAACCTCTACTTTTGTAAAGGATTCCTTCATTTTTTTTTGCAATATCCTTAGCTCACAGCATTAGAGCGTGTTTTAGCTATTTTCTGGGCAGCCTTAAATTTTGGGTACCACTTTCTTTTAACGTTTTAAAATCGTTAAACTATGCAGAGTATAGGGAAAGGATTATTCTAAAACAAATTTATAATATTTGAGTTTTTTTCGAATTTTTCAAAAATAAATATGTTCTGCACACATTTAATAACTACACATTAATAATTTTATTGTTTAATGAGTAATAAATTATTATTTTTCTATTCATTTTATGAATTGCAAATCGTAATATAAAAAATAGATATATAATATGAATTTATAATTACGGGTAACTAATATATTCTATTTTAAAACCAAAGCCATATCGTAAAACAAACAAAAATAAGTTTATGACCTCAGCAATTTCTATTGAATTTTGTCCGTTTCTTGATTTTATTTCTCTTTAAAGCAATCTCTTTTTTATTGAAAAAACTTGGCTCTTTTTTTTAAAGAGATGCTTTAGTTTGGATTAAAGTTTTCCTGAAAGTCGTTTTTCTTTAACAAATGTATATCAAAGGAAAAGATCGTTTTACAGATTTTTGAGGCCACATATTAAAGTGTTCCTGAAAGGGGTTTTCCTTTAACAAATGTATATCAAAGGAAAAAATCGTTCTACAGATATCTTCAGCCACATAATAAAATGCTCCTGAAAGTCGTTTTTTAAACCCATGAATATCAAATTAAAAAATCGTTTTACAGAGTTGTGCAGCCACATACTTAAGATTTCCTGAAAGTTGTTTCTCTCTAACAAATGTATATCAAAGGAAAAAATCGTTTTACAGAGTTGAGTAGCCACAATTTAAAGTTTTCGTTAAAGTGTGTTTAATTTAACAAATGTTTATTTAATGAACGATTTGCAGACTTGAGCTGCCTCAAAGTAAAGTTTTTCTGAAAATAGTTTTTTTTGTTTGTACGAATACTTCAAACTGTTAGTTTTAAAATTTGTTTGTATTCGTAGTAGCTCCTTATTATGGGCCATGCTTGTTTTTGCGTATCAGTAAAAAGTATCATGGCTTAATTTGATTAATCTCTTTGTACAATGGTTTCGACTTTTGTCTCTCAATATATACTTGCGCTAATACGCTGTCACTAAGAGTCATGACATCCTAATCTTTCATAAAGTGGAGACAGTTTCCATTCATTCCCCTTGGTATTTTAGTACCAACTACACTCCTAAAACAAAAGAGTGAAATCCACTTCTATAGGATAAGTGCATTTACGATACTGGAAGTGAGTGGAAATTAACTCTTAATCTCTCGTAATAGCCCTAAATCGCCCCTAATCGCCTTAAAATCGCCCTTTTGTTGTTAAGTTTGCTGGAGGTTTAACAAAGCAAAGTAGTGAAATCCACTCCTATAGCAGAAGTGCCTTTTCGACACCGAAAGGAGTGAAAAGTAACTCAGACTGAGTTAAATTTGCTCGTTTGTTTTAAGACTTTAAGTCCGATATAGGCTAATAGAGTCCCACTGTGCATTCAATCAGAAAATGACTTTCGGTTGATACACAGTGAAGGTTGTTCAGACTGTGTTTACATCAGTATTTGGGGACTAGTATAGACCTGGCAGAATCTAAACTTTATTCTAACCTTTAATATTGTATCATGTCCACCAAGTAAAGAGCATTAAGGCTCGTTTCAGGTAATCTTTGCAATACTAACGGTGTAATATGATTCGCAGTGGCAATATTAAAAAAATTGGATCCCATGGAAGCGTTAACCATACTTTTGGCTTTACCTGCAATTTTCAATTAAGTAGTGGCAATTTTAAGTGGATTTGAGCTGCAGAAAAATCTGACTATTTAATGTGTTACATTACCACTTTAGCAGTGTCTAATACTGTCACTACTTCATTGAAACGCGCAGATAAACCATTAGTACGTTTTTCACTTTTGCCGCATAGGACAGATCCAATTGACTTCACATCGTCACTGTGATCCTCCGACACCATTATTTATTTATTTGACTGCTATACAAAAAAGAAAATTTCCAATTACATAGCAGAGACAAGACACTAAAATTGTAGAAAATACCGACAACAATTATTAGATTTGAATACAATCATAAAAAAATTAAATAAATACAAGTATTAAAATTCATTAAGCTTCAAGCATTAAAATTCAATAAAATACAAGCATTAAAATTCAATAAAGTAAAAGCATTAAAATTGAATAATACACACACAAACAAAGAATTTACATATAATTATAAGGTCAGTGATAAAAATATCAGTGACCAATCAATATATTTAATTTCGTAAGGTTGTCAAAAAATAAAATACTGTTCATACGTAGTTTGTTAACGATAAATTAATCTGTTAATTATGACCTACACGAGTCCATTTGTTAATGTTAAATTAATTTGTGAATTATGACCAACATTACCGGAACAGTTACATGGGCCACATCCCTAAATCTCTCTCACTTCGTCTCAGGTGTTTTCCTCTTGCGCGCCCTCCAGCAGCAGTCTGCACCATGCGTCTCCGTCGTCCTTTACGATAGCCTCCCTTTCCTCGTCACACGTGCCCTCCATCCTGGCGTCCTTGGCGCAGACTCTGGTCGTCACAGCCGCTCATCCCAATACCAACACTCACGCCACCTTGCCACATGGTACACTCATCAGGTGAGATAGAAGATTTTATCTTTTTTTTTCATAGATTTTTTGGAGCAATTTTAAAGTTGTTGTAGTTACTAAACCTTCATCACCTATACCAATACACACCTTAAGTTTGCAGCATTAAATTGTTCTACGTGGAGGAAACACGCGTAAACAAACGGAATTTTGCCACTCTGATTGGTCGCTCCTATGCGATACGTCAGGCTCTGATATTCGTTCGCCCTGTGCGTCAAAATCGAAGGAAAAAATAATTAACATTACACTCGAACTGAAGCAAAAACAAGTAAAAATAATTAAAATATGTCTTGAAATAACGAATAAAGTGATTTATTGAATGTGAAAAACCTTTTTTCATTCGATTATCGCAATCAGAAATTAGAACTATTTACCCTTTTTCCCGTAAAACATTTGTATACTGCATACTTAAACTGTGGTGGAGGTATAGCAACAGAGCTAGATCTGTTCCATGAGTCCATGTATTCTAGAAAAGTCAATAACGAGAAGTGAAGATTATTCAAGATCTTCTAAACCTAGACCCAGGCAGTCTATGATATTGCTCCGGAGAGATGACTAGTAGTTTGTATCAGTTCTTAATAAAATACTATGATTTTGTGACATTTTAATGAGCGCTCTAAACCGCAAAATGTCATATTTTCCAATTGTTTTTTGTGGTACATTAAAGCTAGGCATACACGAAAGACATTACAAGTAAACTTTTGCTGAACATCTCCACTCTTCCTTTAAGACATAAGGAGGCATTTTAAAACGTCAGTGACTGGTCTCTGTGCTCACGCGACATGCCGAACTAATAACTAACGAGTGAAAAGGATTTCAGTAACGTCTTAGAGGAAGAGTAGCGATATTGACTAAGGTTCACATGTCTGCCAATCATTTATCCTTGATCCTATCCCTCGGTATATGAATAGTTTACTGATATAAATACCGCAGAGTCCGATTATTGGTATCTTTTTGCTTTGTAAGAAACTTAATGTATGGTTGCTATACATATCCAGTTGTACTGGAATGGAACTTTAATGATTGACATATTGACAACTATGTACGTTTCGCTGCTTGGCAACTTAACAAACATTTCAAATAGTGACCGGAGATTACATTACGCTTCTACTTTAAGGGGTCACAGGAGTCTTAAAAATGTGCAAAGAAGGCACTACAAAACATAGTTTGATCTTTCATGTCATTTTTGAACTACTCAATGTATAAGTATAATTTTTTTATATGTAATTCTACAAGATTTATTTATTATAAAACAAGTTTTAAAATTTATGAAACTTTAGCCAAAACTAAAATGAATGATATTAAACATGAAGCTATTTGAACACAGTTTGATTAGTCTTGCGCGGCAAATTGTGAGGTCAAAATTGAAAAAATGACCAAGAAAATGATTTTATATTGTACAAATATGTACAAACAAAGACTTATACCTAAATTCTCAGCTCAATTTTAATTAGAAATTATTTTAAAATAATTTAAAATCAAAATTTTAAAAATTTTATTAATTTTTTTCGAAAAAAGTTCTTAAGGTTTTCCGATCAATTACCTATTATGAAATACAAATAATTCCGAAGCCTAAACAATTGGTTTATGTAAATTGGTACGTCTGTCGGATTGTCTGAAACCACTCTACAACTCGAACTAAAAGAAGAAGAGCTTGGGTCTTTTGAGGCTCTAATGTCCTATTAACTGGCTATATTTTCCACAATTTGGGTTTCTTCCTCCGTCTGTCAGATTGCTGAAACCACTCTACAACTCGAACTAAAAGAGCTAGGGTCTTTCTAGACTCTAATGTCCTATTAACTGACTGTATTTTCCACAATTTGGGTTTCTTCCTCCGTGTGTCAGATTGCTGAAACCACTCTACAACTCGAACTAGAAGAGCTAGGGTCTATCGAGGCTTTAATGACCTATAAACTGGCTATATTTTCCACAATTTGGGTTTCATCATCCGTCTGTCAGATTGTCTGAAACCACTCCACAACTCGAACTAAAAGAAAAAGAGCTAGGGTCTGTCGAGGCTCTAATGTCTTATTAACGACTATATATTCCACACTTTGTTTTTTTTCACTTCGACAGGAATTTTCCCACTGTAACAATTGTATTTTTTTCAATCCTGCAGAAGTAGCCCGTCGTCCAACGCCAACACCGTCGCCAACGGGTCGATGACTGCCTCGGCTTGCCTCACCTTATCCGTAACCGCCGTCCTCACACCCACCACTAACGCCCCAGGGGTGACCTCTTGCGGCAACCGACAGCAACTCACGCTCGTCACATCTTCACAGCAGCACGACTTTGACAAGGACAGGTGAGGCAACCTGATACTTTTATTTAACCCTTTCACTCCCAAAGACAATCTCGTCACTTTACCAGGGTTCTAAATTACAAGGCGTTATTGGCTGTGTTAAAGCTCCGAAAGGAGGCTAGAAATAGGCAGCCGGAATCGATTACATTACCATTATATTCCATTACCAAAGACAATTTGGCACCATCATTTTAGAAAAAAATTCTGATCGTCTATAGCCATTTATGATATCAAAAAGCACATCATTCGATTTTTCAAACTTTTTTCGATTAGAAAATATTTTTTATCAATCCCAATGGATTTCAGCTTTATTTTTTCAAATAATAATCAGAAACATGATGATGCCAAATGGCATCACAGGGACTGTAAGGGTTAAAGGTGCCCCCTAGGCATTATTACCTTGGACTGGTAAATTGCCTTAACTTCAAAAATGACATGGGACATTGTTTACCATTGGGACACCACCAATAACTCAACCAATAAATACGACTCAATAGCCACTACTAATAAAAAGACATGCTCAAGATCTGGTAGAATACAAAGCCAAGTGTCATACTCTAAAATGGCATTCATTATCTAAAAAAAAATTGAAATGAGAAACACAGGAGTCTGAGTACCGTTGACTGAAGGGGTATAGACTGAACGTGACTTCAGTCTAACCTCTGTCCAGTTCTCGGTTTACCCTTTTTCAAGACGTCTTCAATAAAGGAGTAAAGTCGTTTTTCGCTTCGGCACTTGTCAATTGGCTTGCATTTTCGATTTCTGAAACAGAGTACTCCATAGAACACTTCTATCTTTCATCTGCAATGGTTAAATTCTAAGTAAATTAAAAATTTAAGATATAACAGTTTTGTAGAAGGATTTTACATATGGTTCTTTCGAGGCGCAAGCTTTTGGAGATTCTCTGACGGACTGTAAGCTATACTTAAGATGTAAGGCGCGTATTGAGGAAAGGAATAACAAAACTGGCTAGGTTCGACAGGTCACTGGACCATTAATAACCTTCAGATTACAAAACCTTTTAAAAGACTCGCTTTTGTCCTGAAGATAAGAGTGAATGAAATTTCGGATATTATGTGATTCTAATCAGAGAAAGTATACATGGCCTGCTTAACTTTCGGGCCTCTGAAGCTCAGCGTGACGTCACGCTATCCGACTGGTTCGGATTGTCTGCTTTTCTGAAGAAACCTATTCGCGCACAGCCGCTAATGCTTTTCAGGTTTAGTTCCTCCCTTTCTGGACAATCCGAACCGGACGGATAGTGGGACGTCACAGAGAGCTTCTCGGACCTTATTAGTTGAGTCGGCCGTGGAAAAGCAGTATAAGGAAGAGCCAGACATTCCACTTTTTTAATGTCCGTTGTTCCATTTCAGAGGGATGAGGTGGTGTAATGAATAAATGTATTACGTCGTTTGGGACATTGTTTCAGATATTCAATATCTCAATGGAGGACATTCACGGCCATAACCACCTGAGCTTCAGTTCAAAATCGCTGTGGTGAAAAAGCGGTTAAACAGAGAGCAGTAGAAAAACATTAGCACGTGTTTCGAGAGGTGTAGGATGACAAACCGAGTGACATTGCATGAATGTTCCCCATAAGAAGGCATGCTTAAGATCTGGTTGAATACAAAGCCAAGTGTCATACTCCAAAAGGTCAATAATTATCGAAAAAAAAATATGGTAATTGTTTTTGTTTTTCTTCACTTGTCTGTGTGTGTATTGTCAGGTCGGGTTCTCCGAAGCTGCTGAAGAGCGCCCTGACGGCAGTGGGAGGAGGCAAAGTGCGCGACAATCGCGAGCCCGTCCACTGTCCGACGCCCGGATGCGACGGGATGGGACACGTGTCCGGCAACTACGCCACGCACAGAAGGTAAACACCCCCGCATATACCCCCAACAACTTCGATTTGGAAAGCAAGAACGTAAATTGTATTGTTCAGACTCTCTTACTAAAGATCAAATTATACTTATGCGTTGGCCAGAGTCACATCCAGGGACGGATTTAAAGATTTGCCGCCTATAAGCTAAGTTCGATTTGCCGTCAGATATATTTTCTTCACGATTTTTTTTCTTTTTAAACCGAAAGTGAAATAATAAGGGAATTCTTTAAACTGATCTACTATTTGTCTTCACTTCCAAATCAAAGGGGAAGGGGGGGGGGGGGGAGTATAATTCTCGCAGCTACCATGCCTACTACTAAATATTAGTATTATAAATACTAATATTTAATCTCGGCATACTTTAACATCCACAGAGAGCTCGGATTCATTGTAATCTGGGCGTCAAAATTGGTAGTGAGAGTCGCCTAGATGGTGCCACAAAAAGAATGGCTCTCAGTTCTGGGGAATATGCCGAGTCTGCAAAGGCTTGACTGCCAATATTGCAGCCCCATTCTAAAAATAAAAAATAAAAATAAATAGTATTATAAATACGTTTACATTTTACACGTTAATGTTAATTATTCGATTCTTTATTAAAAATAGTAGTATCTTTATAATAATTGTTTAATATCGTATGCCACTTTAATTGTTCGTAAAACTTGTCGCCCCCAAAAATTTGCCGCTCTAGGCTACAGCCTACTTAGCCTATTTAGAAATACGGCCCTGGTCACATCAAAGCTTTGGTATCCCAAGGTTTCCTTAGGTTCTCTTGTATCGTTAGCCAGCGTCCCCCACACTCACATTAAGTCACAGATATATTAACATATAAACGATAGAGTATTTATGGAAATTTCCCAAAGCAGTGTGCACGATCGTGAGTTTGTTGCGAATGCTTCGATTATGGAGCTTGAGAGACCCATTCTTTAGTCGTAAGTTTTGGCAAGTTGTCGAAGTCATATTTTCACCACCAAAGCAATGAACTGACAATTTAGAACTATCTATGACGTTAATGAACAACATTCAGTTAACAAAGTATTTCATTCGTAATGAACGTGGGTTGCTATTTTGTCTCGACATTTAGAGGGATATCCAGTAACTGGTCAGTCCCATAGAGATGATGCATTAGTTTTGAAACCGCAACTTCTGCAAACGTAAATTCTTATCATGTCAGCATTCAATTTTCACCAGATAAGATATCATCATATTGCAATTTTTTAAGCTACATACATAGCATCCGGTTATTTAATAATTAATTGATAAAATTAAAATGTAGTGTAAATCTCTCTCCCGGGGGGTATATTTGGCGTAATTGAAACTTAAAATTTAATAATTAAATAACTATATTATATATCTCCTTCAAACTTGTTTATTTTTCTGTTATGGAGATTTTCATACTTACTGAAAGCTTATGATTATGATTTTTTTTTAATTTTTAAAAGCAAAATACTTTCTTATATATTTACAAAAGTTTCGTCATATTAAATGTTGTCTTTGTTCCATTTTGTTATTGAAAAGTTCATGACTTGCGTTAAAGTGCGTCAGTTTGTATCGAAAATTTACTTCACGTTCTTAATTTGCTGTTTCGACTTGACTTTCATGGAATGTGATGTTTATGGGTTCTATTGATTCCAGTTATGATTGTTTTTCCGTCAACTTGTATATGTTTTTTCGTGTGTTTATTTTTTTGAATAATTATTTGGTAAGTTTCTTTCGATTTCGAAAACAATAAACTGACTTACAAAACAAAATCTTTATGATAAAGCATTAGTTCGAAATGTTAAAATCTAAAAGCCTAAAAATACGTTGAATATTAGTATATGTAAATGGATTATCATAGAATATACTTTGAATGTATTACTTTTTTCGAATGAATGTGTATGTATCAAATTACAGTTAGTTCAAATTGCTAGTATGCTTAGTTATTGAATTGTATTATTAAATGTGAGAAGCAGCCTGTTTAGTGATTCTGTAACTAGATATAGTTAGTCAATGTTCTTTGCAGTATAATGACCCTTTTTCCGATACAAGTGAAGTATATACATTAATAGTTATTAAGCATGCCGTGCATTAAAATGCAAAAGCAATTGTATAATCAAACTTTCTTTTTTCAATTCCCAAACATTGAGAATTCACTTTTTTCTAACACCCGGAACTGAAGCATTTCCGTAAAAACTCACTAATGAAAACGATCTATCATCTAAATCATTTTTTATCTATACACGCTCTTATAAAAGGGTACCCCATTATTATTATTTTTATATAAGTGCATAAAAAGAACTAATGTTGCTAAGTTTCTAAATTATTTTATAATGTGCCTTACCTTTTTGACATACATAGTTTTAAAGACAATTTTGACGTCATACTAAAAATTTAACATCCTTAATATGATATTTTTTAAATCTTAAATTCTCTAATGAAATCCAAGATTAAAAGTAATAAATTTCTGAATTTTTACCGAATTATTTTACAGCTTATCAGGTTGCCCACACGCTGATCGTTGCAACTTGCAAGCACAGCACCAAGATCTAAAGTAAGTTTCGTTTCTGCAAAATTCTAAGTTTTTTTCCTTCAGTCTTCTATTTCCAGAACCTTTGAAATATTTGAGTTTTTACATTCAGATCCTAGTATCGCCCGACAAAAAAATAACGTTAACCGAGTCCCTTCTTCATATAGTGACCCTTTAGCAATTTAATGAAAAAAAAAAGATTTTTTTTTTGTCTTTATTTTAAAATACTGTTGAAACTCTTCGTAATAAATTGAGTTGCATAAATTATAAATTTTTCGTTGAAATGCTTGTATTGGTATATTGGGTCATTATACTGCTTCACAGAATATTGTATCTGTTTTAACTGAAATAATAAATTAGTTTTTATTAAAATTTAAAATAATTTCAAGCAAGTTCTTTGTTAAAAGGATTCCAAAAATTTTAAGGATTTCTATCCCATAGCATCAGAGTAGTAATAATTTTTCCCTAGTTTTACCCAAATAGTTATGATGTTGTTTAGTAAACTATAAATTATTAACAGTAACGGAATTGAAGAGTTTTAAAATACTTTGTAGTGTTGTGCATAACTGTATGTGCGCGAATGCATATGTTTGAAGTTTATGTGGAATTTGTTTTCTTTGTTTTTCCAAATTCTTTCATATATCTGTTTTTTTTGTTTGTTTTTCTAATCTTTATAAAAAAAAATTAAGGTAGGGAAATATCATTATGTCTGTGTAACCGTACATTAGCCTATTCTCTATTATTCGGTTTATGAACTCCTTTAATCGAAACATATTATTACGAATGTATGTTTAACATAGTTGAAACAACTGTCAGCAGTGGTGTGGAATAAGAACTACGCGTACTTATTGATTTGACAGTTTTCTTGTAAAATTTCTATGTTCCGAAGTGATGTTAAGTGAACAAAATAATTTTTAAAATTTTCGTTGTAGATGCCCGACTCCTGGATGCGATGGATCTGGACATATTACTGGGAATTACTCTTCTCACAGAAGTCGTTCTGGTTGTCCGAGGGCCAATAAGTCGAAGAAATATCTCCCCATCGACAAGATTGATGCCGAACCTTTACGGTAAGTACCCCTGTATTTATGATAGCAAATCTTAGAAATGGTAGCTAGATTTTGTACTTTTTTAGCTCCCTTTTTATCAACTACTTAGAAATAGAGAATCAGATTTAATTTAACAAAATATTTCAATAATAATGGGGTTGTTTCAAGTCGTGAATGTCAACAGCTCTGGCGGTCTTGTTTTCATGTTTCGCCTGGAATTACTTTTGTTTTGGTATTCGAAAACTATGTTTCTAAAGAACATTTTCTTTATAATAGAATTTTTTTTAATGCTAATGTGTTGTTGTGCTTTTGATTGTTCAAATAATTTGTCAAAGACAGCTGTCATAGAAAGACAAGTTTCTTTTCATCCATGACGGTAATTTTGAGACTGAAACCTAAACAACCAATGAAAACTCAGGACTAGGAAAAAGTGAAAACAAGAGCGTTACATCATCCGAAACATTTTCACTACTACTTAAGAAACAAACTTTATTTTGTTATTTAAATGGTTGAACATCAAATAATTTTTTACTAGTTTTGAATTTGTACAATTCATTTCAAATTGCACATAAATTGAAAGATGTCATAAACCATTACGAAAATGTATTAAATGCACAAAGAAAGTCAGCTGTCAAACAACTCACCTTTCCAATTGTTTATTTACTTCATTTTGAATTGATTTATTTAGCGCGTGGTTTTTAGTTTTTAAGATATCTTATTACTTCTTAAAATCTTGTTAACTTAAAATAAAAGTTAGCCAGTGTTGTTTTATTTTGTTCGTTTTTTTAAACGATTCATCAGTAAAACTAATTAAATTTTAGATATAACTTACACTTGGTGAGTTTGACACGAAAGCATTCAAACAATCTCGTAAGAATTGTTCATAAACATATAATATAAATAATATAATAGTATAAAAATATAAATTGTCTGTGGGAAAAACATTACAATAATGTTGTTGACATCATTAAGTGTGGAGGAGGGGTTACGCAAGGGAAAAATAATCTACTTGAAACACGATCTGAACAGAAACTCATCTGTACCAAAGAGTTTTTTTTTTATCTATATTATAAGACGTCCGTTCTGCTTTGTCAGAATAAGCTACCTTAAAATTATCTATTAATAATTTTGCAAATGCTAACTGTTTAGTTTTTCTTACCAAAAATTGAAGCACATATGTATATGACATGAGGGAGGGGAGAAGACAAAAAAAAAAAAAAAAAAAAAAATCAACTTCTACTTTTATACTTTCTGTTAGTGAATGGCTATATTACCACTGTTCAGTTGCTATTATTATTTGCAGTATTGTGCTTTAATTTATGTTTTACTCTTTTATAGGATTTTTATTTGCCTTTTTAGAATGGTTTTCACCCAAAATTGGGCTAGAAATAGATTACATCAAATTTTACTAAAAAAAGAAAAATTTGTAAAGATTTAAGTACTGCCTGAAAACACACCCATATTTAAATTCTGTCTTCAAAGTTTTGAAAATTGATATAATTTTTTTAACTGACACTTTTGTAGGTTTATATGTTGGGATAAAAAATAATAATCTGATATTTCAAAAATACTAATGCATTATTACTATATATCTGATAAATAACAATTATTGGCATTATATCTATTTTCCAGATTATACATGTATCTTATTTGGTAACTTTTTTCTTGGTATCGATTTAGAAGTTTTCTTTAAATAGGTTCTTTGTAAATTATTCCTTCCCCTAAAAAGAAAACTAGATGCTATATGGAAGTCTAAAATGTTGGCAAGTCCCTTTAAGTTTCGGCTCAACTCCTTTAAGTTTTAACTCTGAGATATAACTTTGGGTCTTAAATTCTCCTCTTAGCTGCCCAGTACCCGGCTGTGATGGTAGTGGACATATAACAAGGAAATTTCAGTCGCATCGAAGGTATTTCTCATGATAAATTGACCGTGGTGTTTCCTTGTCTTTCCAATTTATCTTTGCATCTTACAATTTTTCTAATGTTTTGCTCGCATGCTTTTTTGTGTATTGTACACAAATTCCTCCATATTTACTCCAAAACACTTTACACCTCTATGTTTGTTCATTATTCCTAATGCCATGCTTATGTTCTGCTATTTCTACGAATTAGATAATAATAAGCTCTATTACTTGTTTTTAAGTGAAAAGACATTTTGGAAGTTTTTTTTTTAATCAAACAATTTTGGGGAGGTATTGGAATTTTATCATTTTCAAAAGGAGGGTTGTTAGTTACCAAATGATTCATATATAGGTGTAGGTTGTAAATTAGAAGCTGACAAATATTTAAATTTTTTTAAAATATATTTTAATAAAATGTTTTTATGATGCTAAAATGTTATGAAATTTACCAAACTTGAAATGAAACCATAAACCAATTCGCAATTGATATCTTATTTAAGCATTAGATGTACTCTAGCATTGTATGTAAGCTACTTGGACTTTCTCAACATTTTAAAACTGTATATATTATTATAGATTTTTGTTTCTACAATCTTGTTGTCATATTCATTATTCAGGCTCTGTGAACTTCATTTTCTTTAAATTAAATTTTTCTACAGTACTATACAATAAACATTTTTGTTTTATAAATAAAAAAAAAACTTTTAGCTGTTAACCTGTAGCTTTTGGAGAAAACCAGTCTAAGTAAACCACAAGAAATTTTACGTGTAAGAGGCTTTGTATATGGTATACTTGATAAAAGTTTTTGTTTGAGAAGGGGTGCCTTTTAATCCTCTTCCAAACTCTTGCTGGACCTGATATTTTGTCACTGTTATTGTATGTGTATTATTATTATTTTACGAAAAACCCAGGTTTCCAATTATAATTCATTTTAATAAAAGCTCAGGGCAAAAGGGGAATCTCTCTAAACCTACTAAAAAAACCTAGTTTCTAGGGAATGTAACTTAATTGGTCTTTTTTAAAGTTTTGTTTGAAATCATAACATCACACTCTCACTATCAAGTTAAAATAATAATTTTCATTGAAAGGAAAAAGAAATTTGTATACTGGTCACATTTTTCAGTTTATTTTTAGGCCAGTTTTTGATAATTTTTTTTAAGCTTCTTATCCAGTGGTTACAGAACCTTTGTGAATCAAACATACAGACAATATACAAATTGTATGTTGTGGTTGGCATTGGTTTTTCATTGACTTTTTGATTCTTAAATAAATCTTTTTCTTAGATGTTTTTCAAAAATCCAATAGGTATCAATCTTTTTTACACTTCTTAGTTGTATTTTCACTTTGCATTTTTGAAAATACAAAAAGAAAGTTTTTCACCCCTCAGAGGAAACTGCACCAAAGAATGTTTTTTTTTTTTGTAATTTGTAAAAATTTCTTTTTAATATTTTTTCCGCCAAGTTATTTTTTAATCAATGGTTTTATTGTACCCTGGTCCCCATCGGCATGTTTTTACTTTAATGTTTTTTTAAGCAAAACTTAATTTACAAGTATAAGTACTATATAATAATTTTTTTGCCTTGAAACGAAAAAAGATTCCGCTGTCAATTCTTTACTAGGTATAAAAAAATAGAGCTTTATAGGGATCAAAAATGAATTTTTTAAGTACTTTTTTAATAAATGATCGCAAAAATACTAGTATTTCTTAAAACTTAGTTTCCAAAGATATTATTACTGTTTTACACCAATTTATATATGTATAATATATTTGCATGGTTTTATATACCATCATAGCCTTATATGCTTGCTATAAGTGTTACCATCATTGTTTTGGAAATGAATTTATGGATTACTATTTTTTACCTTTTTATGTGTTTGTACTTGTAACACGTATGGACTTGATTCCATGGCCCCTGGTCCGCACTTTCAAGACTATTGTGCTGTAAAATGTAAGGAAAAAGACCTATTAGGGTAGACTGACCAGTGAGTGAACAGGCCGCAGTGAATGAACATTTGGAAAATATAATTAAAAAAATAAGGATTGAAAATCATTCCACTATATGGATTGGCAACACTGACTTCCTCCCATGTAGTAGGAAGCTATCTGACAATGGTTGGTAGTGTCCTGGTCATTATATCCTGGTGTTCATTCACTGGAGAATGTGACGTCTTAAATGTTCATTGATTCACTGGTTAGTCTACCCTACTTCAGAGCAAAAATGATACAATGCATTGTTTGGGTAAATGTAGTTTCTGGCCACGGCATACTGATTGGTTGGTATAGTTTTTCAATCAACCAATCATTCGTTGTAAAAGTGCAAACCACTTGCCATGGAATCTAGCCTAGATGAAAAGTCCAGTGATCTAATATTTCATTTGAGATGCTTATGTTAATTACTTATATTTCAAATGTACATAGAACAGGGCTTAAAATTAGCAGGTGCGCCATTCACCTAAAAAAAAAAAAAAATGGGCACATAAGTTTTTAACTTGGGTGCACGACATGCACCTAACTTTTCAAGCAAACTTGTTATTTATATTTGTGTGTATGTTATTTATATTACAATTAACTTGTTATTTATATGTGTGCATATAATATTTATATTTGTGCACCTAACTATTATTTAGTAAGTCAAAAGACGGGTGCCCTTGTGCACAGGGCATAAAAACTTAATTTCAACCCCTGGTATAGAATGTTCAGGTTTCTAAATGAAATATCTAAACTGATGTTTCTTAATATTAGTCCAATATATCTTAAAATGTTTGAAAATTGCATCAATTTCTTTGATGAATGAATAGGAACAAGATTAAATATACAATTATACAACGTCTTCTGGACTTTTCATTTCCTTCTTATCAATGTTTTTGTAAAATATTTATCCTTTTTAGACTTAAAAGCTTTTTCTCAAAATAACTAATCATTTACGTAATGTCTTCCTGCCATGTTTAATGTTTCATTCCATACAACTAAACCTGCATGTATTTCTATGCATTTTTATTTACCTTATTTTCGTCTTTTTAATGTGTTTTTTAAATTAAATAATCTTTAAAAAATGAATTAAAATGGTACATTTCTTTCTATACTGTTGAAACTATTTGGTTTTACTACTCTACTATAATTAAAAACTTTATTAAAATCAGAAAGTTCAAAAAATGAGTTAAAACCATCCAAATACTAAACTAGTTCGCCATAAAATAGGTAACTCTATTTACTATGTACAGGGTTACCTTACTTTCAGTATCTTTTGCATTTTTTCAAGGACCAGGTCTTTTTGTATTTTTCATTTTTAAAGAGTGCTATTTTGCTGAAATTTCTTTCAATTATTCTCTTAATCACCTTAAATATATTGCTTGGTGCTTAAGAAAATTATTTCTTTTATGATGAATACCATTTGTTTTCCATATGAAGAAGCAAACTTAGCTATTTAAATATGACTGCATTTAGAGTTACATATTTGTAAAACAAGACAGGAATTTTATATTGCTGTTATACCAGTGCTTTCATTAAATACTTTGTTTTGTCAGTTTCAACTTATAATTAAAAAAAAGTTTGGAATAAAAAATGAAATTAATGCGGTGAACTGTTATGTAATTTATAACCTAAAATTAATCATTGTGACAAATAGGTACTACAATAAGTTAGAAGCTTTGTGTATTGATAGGCAGTTATCTTTTCTAAGCGTAGTGCACCCACCTGATTTATATCTCCTCAAAATGCCTATTAAAATGACTTTGTTTTCACTTCAGTTATGAGCTGTTGCTTTTTTTTTCAGTGCTTCTGGTTGCCCCATTGCCAACAAAGGGAAAGTGAGGTATGAAGTTATGGCTTTTGATGGGAGGCCGATAAAGCTTGAGCCAAATGCGTAAGTAGTTTTTCACTTTCCTTCTGGTATTTTATTTCAGCTATGAAAAGTCACTAAATTTGAAAATTCCTGCCTGTAAAAATTATTGACAGGAAAAGGAGAAATTAATAGCACTTCATGTTTACATAGATTCGATAAATCCCATTTTGTAACTTTAATATGTATCAGGGCTCGAAAAATCATCTGTCTTCCGCTGGCAAAAATTCCCCAAGGACAACGAATTTCTTGAATCTCACATCCTCGTTGACAGCCATGTCCCCATTAATGCTCGTGATACATTTTAATTTATTTCCTTAAGAAAATACTAGGTTACTATTAGTAATCTAGTATTTCTTTTATTGCTGTATAATGTAATCCTTGTAACTAATTCGTTGCACAATTTATGTAAATGTTTGTAATAAATAAGTGAAAATTATATTTTTTATTTAGCATTTATTATTTATATATATAAAGTTTGACAAGTTACTTCAAAAAGAGGATGGATACATAGTTGAACAAGCCGTTGTCTGGAACGGGTAAAATTTCGGAGTTTTTGAGCCCTGATATGTATTTTAATAATAGGGTTTACTTCACTTAATACTCAATCCTGTTTATAACGTCATAAACTTTGCTGTCTCTGAATGATGCTATAACCAGGTTACAACTGTAAATGTTCTTTCTGTTCTTTTTTTCTATGTATGTTCTTTCTGACAAATAAGATAAAATTGAAAAACAAAATTATATTATCTTTTGTAGTTCATCTTCCTCCAATGATGGCAGCCCTGTAACGAATGGAAACTACTTGACCTTTCCTGTTGGGACGAAAGCTGCTAAGATTTTCCATCCTGCCAAACGACAAAGGCTGTCAACTGACGACCCGGAAAAAAACGGTACATGAGATTTTTCTCTGTAAAAACAACATATCACTGTTCTCATTGCCTAATTTAGGATAACACCAACTTTTTGTACAAAACATTAGTTATAAGAAAAAAATATATCACAAGATATATTTTTTTATTATTTCCTCCAAACATGGTTACACTATGTATTTTTGTAAGCATTTCTAGCTTGGTATTGTTTTAGTCTGTCTATTTTCTATGCAAGCCTCGAAAAGACTTTCTTCCCCCATCCCTTCGCTTGGTTTTCTAGGAAACGGGGGGAGCATCGCTTTCCTAAACCTAACACGCTTGAGGTTCTGTTGTGAGGTTAACAATCCAAACAGTTCAAACCCAAGTAGGATAGGAAAAAAACTCGCTCATGCTGTTTCAAAGAAAACCACATGATGGAAGAGGAAAATGCTTGCGATTCTTGCACTCTGTCTAGATAGACAAGGAGCCTTGTCATTTACTTTTGTATTGTTCAAATCAACAAGTTAAATCTATCTGAGGCTGGACTTTTAAGGAGGGTCCCATAGACTTTCTTCGAGGAAAGGAAAACTGGAAAGGAAAAAGAAAGGAATTTTTGTGCCATAATTCCTTTTCTACATGTACATTCCTGAATATTTAATGTTCCTAGGTTGCTGAGTTTTTCTTTCACCAATAATTTAAAGTTAAAACTAAAACTTACTAGATAGCAAGTCATTTAAATGAATCCTCTCTTGTCCTTCTAAAAGAATTATTTGTTATCGTTCAAGCCTTTTTTTCTCTAAAAAACACACATTGGTAACTTAAAGATTACAATTTCTCTGTGTATTAATTGTGGAAATAGAGCAACTATTTTAAGTTATTTACAACATTACAGGAGACGTTGATAACGATGAGGAACTTCGTGTGCTGGAAGATGAGATACTGGAGCTGCAAGAGTACAATGCCAAAGTCGAATCCGAAATGATAAAGTTGAGAACTGATATTTCTCAAATGGAGCAACACATTCGTATAACTGAAAGGGTAAACGCATTGTTTTTACGCTTTGGAAACTTCAGGACCTTCAATTGATTTTTGTTGGGTTTTGGTAATTGATTCTGCTTAAAGTTATTTTGTAGAATGTTAAAACTGTATTTTGTTAAAACCTTAGTGTTAGTGAAATGGTGGTTAGCACATTTAAGGTCATAAATACTAGATATCATGAGAACAAATTAATTCATACTTAACTAAAAATGTATGTTTTATATATTGGAATTAGTTGATACATATGGTACATACATGTTTTACATATTGAAACAACTTGATACATACTAGGCATATTTGTTTTACATAATAGAACAAGTTTATACCTACTAGACATACATATTTTACTTACTTGAACAACTTGATACCTACTAGATCTTTATGTTTTGCATACTATTACAAGATGATATTATTAAACTGTACGTCGTACCCATCCTACAGACGTTTATTATTACTTTTGCATGCTCATCATAATTTAGGTCGTTAGACAGTATATTTCAGGACAATATCTCTAAAAGAAGAACCACCACCCGTCTGAATACAGCATGTTTACTAGACACGCATGTTTTACATTCAGGGACACATACAAGTTGATACATACTAGACACCATGTTTTACTAACTACAAAAGTTGATGTAATTGGGTGACCTCCTATGTTTTACTGATCCTTCAGTTTATCATTTCTATTACTTGCTCATCATTTGGGTCATTAAACTAGAATCACTAAAACTGAGATCGCTGAGTGCTTGTATATTTCAGGACAATCAATCTCGTATCAGGACAATCATTCAATACTTACTAGCCATACCTGTTCTATTTGCTGGAACAAGATAATTATGATTGACTCCATGTCGTACCCATAGTATAGTTTATAACAACTATTACATGCTTTATATATCATTTCAGAATTTGAACAAGATAGACAAAGCTTGTGATTCCTTCTTGTAAATTCTGGGACAATCAATCTCTTGCCCCATAGAACGACAACCAGTCCGAGTACAACAGGTTTTACTTACTAGAAAACATGTTTTACTAATTAACTAACTATGAAAGTTGATATTATTGAGTGTCCTCTATATTGCACCCATCCCACAGTTTATCATAACTATTACATGCTCGATACCATTTGGGTCATAATCACTAAATATAGCTGATTACTTGTACATTTCAGGACAATCAATCTTTCGCCCAAAAGAACCACAGCTTTTTTGAGTTCTGCATGTTTTACTTACTAAACACACATGTTTTACATTCAGGGGCAAGTTTATATATACTAGACACCATGTTTTACTAACTACAAAAGTTGATATTATTGAGTGTCCTCTATATTGTACCTATCCTACAGTTTATCATTACTATTACATACTCTATATCATTTGGGTCATTAGACTAGAATCACTAAATCCGAGATCCCTGAGCGTTTGTATACTTCAGGACAATCAATAAATATATATTAGTCATACATGTTTCATTTGCTATAACAAAATAATAATGATTGACTCTATGCCACACCCATTATACAGTTTATCACAACTATTACACGCTCTATTTCATTTAAGAATTTGAACAGGATAAACAGAGCTTGTGATCCATATGTATTTAGTACTTGCATGCAAATTCCAGGACAAATAATCTCTTTCCCCATAAGACAACAACCAGTCTGAGTACAACATGTTTTACTTGCTAGAAAATATGTTTTACTAATTAACTAACTATGAAAGTTGATATTATTGGGTGTCCTCTATATTGTACCCATCCCACAGTTTATCATTACTATTACATTCTCTATATCATTTGGGTCATTGGGCAATATCACTAAACATAGCTGATTACTTGCACATTTCAGGACAATCACTCTATCGCCCAGAAGAACCACAGCCTATTTGAGTACAGCATGTTTTACTTACTAATCACACATGTTTTACATTCAGGGACAAGTTTATATATACTAGACACCATGTTTTACTAACTACGAAAGTTGATATTAGTTTGGTGAAAATCGTTGAGTAACCTCTATGCTGTACTCATCCTACAGTTTATCATCACTATTACATTCTCTATATCATTTGGGTCATGGGACAAAATCACTGAAAATAGCTGATTACTTGTACATTTCAGGACAATCAATCTCTCGCCCAGAAGAACCACAGCCTGTCTGAGTACTACGAGACCCTGAGGGGCAACTTCATGTCCCTCCTGGACCACGTGAAGCTGCCCAATTTCAGCGAGACCCCCACCAGAGAGAATTTCGAGGCCTACCTTAAGCAGATACAGACGTTGTGTGCCGAGAGCCGCCGAGAAGAGAACAGGACTGTCCTGGCATCCATCAAGACAGCACTGAAGGACTTTAATTTCCCTGTGTGAGTGCGGATTTTTTTTAATAGATTAAGTCTGTTAAGGGCTATGATTAATAGCCTTACCAAATCATTTATTTAATGCCTTCCAAATTCAAGATATAATCATTTATTTAATATAGTGGCCATATCATTTATTTAATGCCTTCCGAATTCAAGAAATAATATGGATTTACAAATGGTTAAGAAGTAGATTTACTGGTAGTACTATCTGTGGGTAGTTGGGGCTAAGGCCTAGGGAAATAGTCTCCAGGGACCTGTACCAGGGCCTCCTAGAAAGAAGAGAAAGGGAAAAAATATTGTGTATTTGGGCCCGGCCATTGATTCTTGGCACTGACCCTAAACGACCGCTGAAAATGCTTTCCCCATGCATTTGAGTTAGAATTTCCATATTTTCAAGCTCAAAAATCAATATCTTTATTTGCTTAAATTATGATAAAATCCAACACACACGATATTAGTATGTACCAAGTGTTAATATATAGTTTTAGTAGCTTTGGCAATAAATTGAATGATGCTTTTTGGAGATTAAAACTGCAGTATCTAATCTAATGACTTGGACCATTGTTGTAAAAGCGCTATAACTTTAACCTTCAAGAAAGTATACTTAATGACTGATTATTTCATATAAATAATGACCTGACTTATTGTTGTGGTTTTTGCAGTTTGCTTGCCCACGGCAGTCTAGTTATTCAAAATCTTTTGTGATTTTTTTCTCACAAAATTGTATTATGTAATTATTTTAAATTATTTCGTGTGAAAAAAATTAATATAATTCATATCAAGAATGACAATTATGGTTATAGTGAAAAAAATATGTGATAACTTATGATTTATGAATGTTATTACTTTCAATGACTTAATATGAAATCTATGGAGGTATTGCAATGGGGTCGGTAATCCGAAATGACAATTTTGTGATTTTTCTACTTATTTTGGAGGCCCTGCTCGTATTCAGTAGCAATCAGTGCCGGTCGTTTAACAAATAGCCTCAATTGCAGATTTTGGAATGAGCCAGGCCCTGTCTACTACTTTTCCCTTTCTCTTCTTCTAGGAGGCCCTGCCTGTACCCTTGGTAAACTGCGCCATGACCGACCACAGGACTTTCGGACCCACAGATTTAACGAGTACGTAGTATTCCACTTATACTCAGTGGGTCTTCAGTGTTGTCGGGACTTGATCGCGGGACCTTCCGATTCTGAGAATGAGGCCCTAACCACTAGGCTATCCACAGCCCCTATATTTACACTTTTATTTACAGTTTTCTTATTACTTGAAATAAATTTATCTCTTTTCAAACACTCAACATTCTATTACACTTTTTTTTCTCTAATGGGGCTGCAATGTTGGCGGTCAAGCCTTTGCAGACTCGGCACATTCCCCAGAACTGAGAGCAATTTTTTTGTGGCACCATGTAGGCGACTCTCGCTACCAATTTTGACGCACAGATTACAATGAATCTGAGCTCTATGGATGTTTAAGTATGACGAGATTTAATTTTGCCGATAGAACCCAGGCCGAATGGGCCCTCCAGGGATGTTTTACATGCCACATAATCATATGAAATGTGTGCCCAGGATTTTCCCATCCAGAAAATCCAATGACTCAGCCTGGGCTCGAACCCGCGATCTTGGGCTTACGAGGTGGACACGTTTAACCTCTCAGCCACTGAGCCACTTCTATTACACTATAAAGATACATTATGCATTTTTTTAAAAACTAAATGTGTATTTCCAAATAAATAAGATAGAGTCTAATTGTTTGTTTGCTTTTTATTTAGGAATCCCACAAACGGTTGCCTGAAGTCCTAAAAATAATCTCATTAAAGAATTATTGTGATATATTTATTAATTGCTACAATTCAGCTTCTGTTGTGATTCAAAGGACAAAAGATTTAGTTTTATCCTATAAATGTACAAAAATATGTACTTCATATCATTTAGAACTGTGTACATAATGTTCTCACCTTGTGTTAAAAACTTTCCTGTGCACAGAAAGTCTGTTGGTTCCTCAAAGGCTTTTATTTGTGTGTTGCCACTGTATTTTTCTAAAATGAATTTATATTACTTTATCCGTGGTAATTTCATTATTTCTATGATGTCCTCATGTGAAAAACAAAATTGAATAGTTTAAAAAATGAGGGTTATTTTAATTCAAAGCAAAATAGGTTTTATTTTTCCTTGTGCCTTGCTGCTAAGTTTTCAATTTTGTAGAAGCATTTAAATGTCGAGTTTTTCCTTAAAAAAAAATTTCAATGATTATTGTTCGTTTATAATAAGTTATGTTTTGGTTTTTTGTTTTGCTTTGTAAATATTTTTTATTTTAGTATAAATTTATGAATTCGTTGTTTTATGAAAAGTTAAAATTTTTATTGCATTTATTGTTGCCTAGTTTTATCTTTAAAGAGTTTATTTTCTTTAAAAAAAAACTTTCTTAATGACATTATTTTATAAACGATGCAAAATAATTATTATTAAGTTTATATTAGACTGATAAAACTATTTGTATGAATTTTCTTAAGGACTGTTTTTTCTGTCATCCAATGTTGCACAATCAATGAAAGCCTTCTGTCAATTTCATTAATCCTTTTAAGAGTTGACAAAAATGACTATTGATTACTTTCAAAACTAGAAAGTAGAGAAAATAAAGTGTGCAGTATCATCGCTAATGGGAGAAAATGACTCCTACACCCCCAATCGCATTGTAAGGGTTACTTGACTGTAACCCCTTACTTATGCCTAATTTTCATTTGTGCCAAAGAGGGGATGTTTTGTGCTGCATACGGTAATATTTACTAAAAGTAGTTTTGCATGCTGAGAACTTTTTTTCATTTATAGAGCTACTGGATCTAGTTACTTTAAATGTAGGATATTAATATCTTTTCATATCGCATTGTTAGTAGAAAAGGGACGGATCTTCCATGTTAACTCAATGGACTGGGCTGTATTTCTAATTATGCTATGCAAGTTTTGAAGGGGCAGCAATTTATTGAAAACATTTAATTTATTATTACTAAATTGTGTGTGTGGAAATCATAGTTTCATCTAAACTAAATATACTTCATGTTCATGTCTAAAACAGATGAAAACACTAAAGAACTGTATATTTGTTTTGGTATACAAAAACTAGAAGGAACTAGTAAAAATTAACACTAGAGCTGCCAGTGGCAGGTTAACTGCACAGTACCTAGAACAAAGACTTTTATAGTAGGGTAGATTAACGACTTGTACTGAGCTACCATGGTTCACTACGGAGCCTGAATAGAGTGGTTGTTAAGCCTAATAACTGCTAGTTAGTTTATAATTTTGATTCAAAGAAAGGAAGTACACCCAGGGCAAAGGCGAAAATCCAACTGCAACCGCTACAGCGCGCTGACTGCTAGCATTATAGCCTGCAATCCAAACCACTCGGCCATCGGGCCCCACATGCCACCCTATATTGTCTCTGTGTTGTTCCATTTTGCGGTTGGTAGGTTCAGTCTCTACCCTACCATAGAACTCCTTGATCTAGGCTGATGACTTGGACCATTGTTGCACTCACTCAATAACTCTAACCATACCAAAAAACCCATTATCTCAGAGCGAAAATGGTCCAATTCATTCTTCAACGTTACATGCCCATAGGAGAGAAAGGCTACACATAAAAGTCAGTCTATAGGCAGCATACTCTTAAATTCAGCCCTGGCCATGGATGATCCGACACTTTTTCACAATGCGATTCCGGTTCTATATAAACCTATTTTTTGCATTGTAGTAACTAATGTGTATATAAATGTATTTTCATTACCAAAATCATTTAAAATTTCTATTTTCAATTCAAGTGTGTGTCCATATCAAATGTGAAAAAGTTAAAAGGTTGTTTGCATACCGGTTATATGTTTTTCTAAAACCTATTCAGCTGCAGTCAGTAAAACTATTTAATCTTTATTGTAACATTATGCACACTGCTCCTAATTTAGCAAAACGCCCGATACGTTTTCAACTAGTATTAATTTTTAAAAAATTGCATGTGTAAACTTTATTTGTTAAGTACGTATGTTAAATTTAGTTTAACATTTCAACCAGGTGCATCTATTTTAGATATGTTATATTATTAAGTTTATTTCAACTCTTATGTTTTTAATTATTTGCCTGGAATGGGTTGTTACCTATTGGATGATTTTCCGAAACATTTTGTTATTTATTTGAAACAATCATTCCAAATTTGTTTACAAAACCTTTAATTGATTTTTTTTCATACAGTTCACTTTACTGTATTCTAGTCTTTACTTCTTTTGTGTTTTTTGCTGAAACTATATGACTATAATAACTTTTACATAAAAACTATTTCTGTGTGATATTCATGATTGAAAAAAGGTACTTATATTAACACGATTTCATGTTAAAATATTAAAATTTATGATAAAATCATTGGCTGATTGCCGTTTATATCCAAACTATTGCATTTCTGAAACCTTATCACTAATGTAAATATTCCCTTTGTAAATTTTTATATAATAGATTCAATTTGACTAGTGACAGTGTCTTAAAGTCAATCCTTTTACTAATATATGAAGGTCTTGTTTCAATGGAAGTTGAACTCCAAAATTGTAAAATTATTTGTGTAAAAGTGTTAACATTTGAACTTTAAAAGTTTTTTTCTCTAATGGGGCTGCGATATTGGCGGTCAAGCCTTGCAGACTCAGCATATTCCCCAGAACATGCTAAGGAATCTGTACTAGATACTAACTACAAACTTCTAAACTATAATGTCCCAAAAAAGGCTACAGCATTCTTTAAAACTTTATCTAATAAAAATTAAATAGCCAGATCGAATTTTTCTTTCAAATTTGTTTTATTTTGCTGTTCATTCTCATAGTGAAAAAATGCTGGCATAACGAAGCAACACTTTCACTAGTGTTATGATTTCAAAACTAATCCATTAGGTCTAAGAAACTGACTATCCCTTAACCCTGTAATGCATGAATTTTTTTAATCCCGATAAAATATATTTGTATCTTTAATACTTATACGTTTACTCATACATTATGGGAAAAAAATTAACTGCATTGGAATTTAAATAATTTCAATTTTTAAAATTTTTGCCATATGGCAAAAACCAACTACAAAATTCCAATTTTGATAAGAATGACTAGAAAACTACTAAATATATTTTAAAATAACCCTCTTGAACTACAATTATTTTTTCAAGACAATTTATTTGTATTTAGTACTAATGTTATTATACTTTGAACAGGATACGGCCAAAGGCGTAATTTCACAACAGTTAATAACTTCACTCGTTGATTTTGAATACACTTTTACTACTGTCATCTTTAAGGGTTATTATTAACTCAAACTTCAAAAGGGAATGTAATAGATGAAAAAAAAATTGTCGAGAGGGAGCTCTACTTTAATATAATAAAGTGGATTATGTTACTTGTTGCCATATGGCAACAGTATGCATTATAGGGTTAAGTTTTCTTACGATTTCTAACTACTTGGTAAATTTCATTGTTATGTACCAATTTTGGAAGGGTTGCACATTAAACTTTCTTGTCATCTGGGAATTTTTTTTTTGGTTGAATTAACGTCATACACTAGAGCCGCAATTAGCAGGTCTGCAATTCTAACTAGACACTCCTGTTATTCAACAATTCAATATTGAAAAAGTCCTAAAGTAAAAATAACAGATATGTCTCGATAATGCGTTACAATTCCGAGCAATTATGTTCATGGCGTTTTATTTCTATTGTTAGAAGGCCTTTGTGTACTTTTTGAAGCTAGATTTTAATGTTTCTTACTTGAATGTCCTGGTTTAGTAATGTACATTTGTACAAATCTTTCTTAATGAAACTTAGTACAATCAACTTTCTGTTGTGTTTTCTTGTACACGCCAAAGAATGTTACCTTTGTTTGGTATTCCATTGTATTGTTGGTGTTCTTTATGTACATAGTTCGTTTTTTATAAATAAAATTTCCTATTCATACAAACGTGTGCAATGATGCTTTATATGTATTCTTCAAAAATGTGTCTTATTGTAATTGAATGTTGTTGTTCAATTATGGCTTTGATCAATAAAATATAATTTGAATGTAGTGTTGATGGTATTTTTATTATTTTGAGAAACTGAAATAAGGCAAAGTTGTTTTAAAAATATTATACAAAGAAGAATATTATAATAGGGCGTCTGTTTTCCGTTGCTTTTCTAAAATTAAGATTTTTTTTATGTTTTGTAAAACTTGCACATAAAAAAGTTTGCTACATTTGAAAAATTTATCTAAAGTAGTCTCGGGCAGTACTTAATTATTTTTAATATGCAGTTTAAATATTTCTGATGCATCAAGTTACTTTTTTTCATTATCAGAGAGGATTAGATTAGGTTAGGAAGAAAAGATAATTAAATTATAAATGTATTAGAAAAAAATATGAAAATGTAGCCTTTCAAAGAAATATTAACAATTGTTGCAGAATTACTCTAAATAGGTATTTATTGGGAAAGATTTCAGAAATATGATTTCAAATTTTTTTTTACCGTGGAAGTATATAGCAAAATAAAAAAGCTCCGAAAGTAGGCAGCCGGAAACCATTTCATTAACTAAATAATTTCATAAAAAATATTTATGTTTTCTAAGATTTTTTAAAATCTATATATATATTTATTTCTCATCGATAATACCAATTTCAATTTGTTGGCTATAAATGTTAAATCTAAATTTTCAATTAAAAAAAAACATTTTTTAAATCATGGATATTTAAAAGATATATAGAACAGAAGATGGCGCCACGAACGGACCTAATTTTTTGTGCGATTTCTAGCGTGTGTTGTTGTCTCCCGCCGTTTGAAATTCAACAACCGTGGAACTGGAACAATTTGTTGCAAAGCTGCCATGATGATTTTATAGTTCAACTAAAGTCTTTATTGCACCTTTCAAAGAATAGCGACTTTCTCGGGTGAGTAGAATGTTTCATTTTTTCATAATTACAGCACAATCACTTTTCTTTATTACTATAGTTTATGATTAAGCGGCATTTGTACAATTACGCGGTCATTGGTCGGTTGAAGGGTGTCTCGCCATTCGTTGGTCAGAAATATCCAATCCGGTTGGCGTCCATTGCTAGAAAAACTTTGTTCTGCGTCGTCATTGTACGGATGCAAAGGTCTATGTGATTGGCTTATTTCGGTCGAGATAAGAAATTTTTTACCATGTGTAAATAAACACACATTCCCCAGATTTCGATTTATTTTGAGTTTCCGGAATCTTGTTTTGATTTTGTGTGAACACGTATGGCTTCCTAGACCGCGTCGGCGCGTATTTTTTTACCGCTCATTTCGTCACAGTATGGTGGCCGATTGCAACATGTGAGCGCTCGCCCTTTTTGTGTTGTTGTTGAGTATTTTATAGTGAAGAAATTGACTATTTTTTTCGACCATGGACAACCGCGTCACCGTGCAATCCCTGAACCCTTACATCTCCTGCTACATCTGCAAGGGCTACCTGATCGACGCCACGGCCATCACCGAGTGTCTCCACACTTTCTGCAAAAGTTGTATAGTCAAGAGGTTGGAGACCAAGGAGGGCAACACGTGCCCGAAATGCGACGTGGTCATCCACAGGAGCAACCCCCTCCACGGCATCAGGCTCGACCGCAAGATGCAGGACATCGTCTTCAAAGTTGTCCCCGAACTTCAATGTCGCGAGGTCCTCCGCGAGAAGATCTTCTGCCAGCTGAAAGGCATCCCCTATGACCGGTCCCAGAACCAGAAAGGCAGGGAGTCGGAGGTCTCCGAAAACCAGGGACAGCCTGTCGATGCGATCCTCGACGACAGGGTCTGCATCCAACTTGAGACCAAGACGGATGCCCTGAAGGCCCTCAACAAGAAGTACATCTGCTGTTCGTCCCGCACCACAGTCAACCACGTCAAGAAGCTGGTGGCCAAGAAGCTCTTCAGGGATCTCGAGAAGTGCTGCTCGGTGGACATTCTGTGCAATGACGAGATCCTGGGCAAGGATCACACCCTCAAGTTCATCTATGTCACGAGATGGCGCAAGAAGGATCCTCCGCTCAAACTCTACTACCAACCCAGGGTCGACATGCTTGGGTTCAGTGGCGAGGCTTGATCCTTTGGACTTGGGCTGCTTAAGTTATTTTCTCCTGAACTTTTATTTTGTGTGGTATCTCCAGTCACAAGTGAACGCAGGCCAGTACGACAAAGTTTCATCAACATTGCATGTCAGGATTTTTCAACTTAGCAGAAAAAGCTCTGTCAAGGGATAACTTTTCCATGTGAATCATGTTTCAGTATTAAACCAACTTGCTTTTGCATTTAACGTTTCCTAAATCATCCAGAATACAGCTTTTTTTTTTCATTGCGAGTCAGATGTATGTTTACTTATAAAAGTCGGCTTAATTTACTAGCGAAGCAACATAATTTGATTTGAAAGCTGTGTTTTATGGTCATTGAAGTCATTGTTGCATCAGTTGTTTCTGCTCTATTGTGCACGAGATTTGTGCTATTAATAGTTTGCATCATTTATACATGTATCCAATATATATCCTCCATTAATTTAACATTTATTATGTTGTGCTGAATCCATTTATTTAACATGCACCATACTGAATGCTACCTATTACATTCTTCGGATATCAACTTGATCTTGAATTTGCCTGTGAAATACCACAAGAACTGCTGAATTTAATTTAATGAGAGGTTTGTAACCTGTACAATAAAAAGCTTAATATATTTTAAAAACAATTCAAATATAATTAGGGCTATTATTTGGTTTTTAAGATTTATTTTCAAGTATTCCTTCTCCTAACTTTCTGCCCTAGTTTTATCCTTTATTTTAATGTCTATGATACATTTCAGTACAACTACTATGATATAATGTCCAGTCTGTATATTGGTTGCTTTTTGCGAGCTTGAAAATTTAAAGTATGGTTGCCACACCTATCAAGTTGTATGAAGTGGAATGTTTACCTACTATACATATGAGCATTTTACTTGCTTGGCAACATTACAGATCCAAACCGGACATTTTGTTGTAGCTGTTCCTACATATTTTCTTTGTTACTATATGTTTCTATTACCATCTTATGTGATAATTTTTTAGTTATCTTATTAGCGTCTTATCTAATCTGTTGACATGTCAGTCATATTTTGCCATTGTTTTGATATGCAAGTGTCCTGTCGCACTTAAGACGCTTGTGACTGCAATTATTTGATTTTGAAGGCAGTGTTTAGTCTCCCACCGCCATAATATATTATCATATGAATGTTACGATAAACTATGAATTGAGGGGCTTAGTGGACGAACGTGCCAAGGCCAAGTGACATTTTTGAAGAGACATATTTTTGTGTAAATGAACATTTTACTAACTTCTTAAATGATAATAAGTTTATTTCATAAACTTAAAGTTTCATGTATTTTTACGATTTCAAACTTCCGTTTATTAATTGATTTCGGTACAAACAAAAAAAAGCTAATTTTCTCGTTTTCACCTTTTTGTCACTTAGCACATTCTTACACTAAGATCATTAATTCAGATTTGGTGATGCCTGACACATTTGTTATAGCAATTTCCAAAAGGGCCATGCAGAGTTTTTTATTTGAAAAGTTCTATTAAATAATTAATTTTCCTTCAAAAGTATCCCAAACAAAGAGCACCGAATTTACCACTCTTATTTTCTACATTTCTATTTAGGCCAGTTAAAATTATGTACATACAAAAATCGAGCTTATGAAACAAATTTCTATCGAAAGTGCATATAGTGTTTTTGTTTTTAGTAAAGAAAAGCCATGAAAGTTAATTTATAAGTTTTGTTATTTGTACGCAGTAAGCACATCACTGGATCATTCTATAATTATTCTTCACTTTTGAAACTATACTGTAAATTTCAGTTTATAAGTTAAGGAAGTAACACTTTAGATTTAGTGAAAAGAGCAACCTAGAATCAGTACACTGCAACTTTTTTAGTTCTCGTCAAGCTTGTCGGTGAGAGGAATCATCAGTAATTTTAAGCATAAAGACCTATTAATTATGCATTGAATTGTCTAACATAGCATTGCAGCATTTCCAATGGAATGCAAATCAGTTATTTTTTCTGTTATTTAATGGTTAAAATTAAAACTATAATCTATTTTGCAATTTTGGAGGGATGAGTTAATTTAATACGAATGCAGTAGCTATGATTACAACAACCTAACAAAACAAGGAGTAAGAAACAACAGTGCGACATAAAACATGAGAGAATGCATTACTGACTCATCTACGTATGCTCCCCCTTCCTCTATTATTGTCTATATTTTAAGTTGCCAAATTTCCGAAAAAGTCGTATTACAATTCTAGGATTTGATCAAATACTCAACATAACTTTTTATTAGTGTTCTTAGTTTAGTCTGTATATCAGTTTTTTGGTTATTTTTGAATGTTTAAAAAAATCTAGACTTTTATATTTCAAATGTTTTTTTTTTTTAATCCAGACTGTTTCTTGCTGGAAATTTTTTTTATATTAGTTCAATTTAGAAAGACTGTTAGTTATTTTCTTTCAAATTTTGTAACATAACTTCTTAGTTTAACATAAATGTTATGACTACAGAGATTTATGATGTAAAAACATAGTGCTGGGCTTAGAATTGAGAAGAAAGGAGAATTCCATGCCTTGAAAAGAATTTGTTATGTTTAGATATTTTATCACATGTAAAAAGATGTTTGTAAATTTTGGAATGCTTAAATTATTATATCAAAATGAATTAAACATTAGGGAATGCAATAATTCATTGCTATACCTACTATTACCTTTTTAATTGCACTACCCAAATTTATGTTTTCAAAAATATTTTATTTTGTAAATTTAAGGTATCTGATAAGAATTTTATGCAAATTTTATTTTTAATGTTAAAATCAAAAATCAATATATTTTGGTTTAGTTATGTTATTTGCTCTACAGATACAAGTTAGCTGTAAAAAGATGATTTTGGTCAATTAATAATAATTTTATTCTGAGAACTTTTTAGTGTAGGCCTCTCAGATACTTTACTTCCAAAACCATGAAATTTTTCTATAACCCCTTTGATCTGAGGTCGCTTAACTCCCAGTGTGTAACCAGTATTTTAAATATCTTTATTTGCGCTTTTTGTGTGCTATGCATGATTGCTATTCACATTGGATTGTTTGAATGATTACATTTATTCTTTAGAGTTAATCCTAGTGTCCCGCCCATTGACTTTTCAAGCTTGGCGGCATCTCTCAAAAATCATGTTTTCCCGACACAGTTTTTGCTTAAGTAAAGCTTTTTAGCAACCCTAAATTTGGTCTTGATCACTGTCTGAATGTAAAGTAATTTAAATAATTCCTTCTTTGCTTTAGTGGCCATGGTTGCCAGATTTTTTTTCTCATTGCAAATTTACCAAATTTCAGATTTTGTTGCAGGGACTAGGATTTTATCGTTCCTTTATATGTGTACGAACTTGTCATATTTATTTCTTCATGCTGTAAAATGTATATGCATGTATGTATAAAGGATAATAAATATTTCTGGTGAAATTGTTTTTATTCAATTCATAATTTAAGCATTTTGAGAATTGTATTCTGTAGAAACTTCCAAAACAGTTCTTTACCTTGTCTTAACTGGTAGATTAAATTTCATTTACAGAAATAATTTACTGCACAAAAGAGAAAGCAGACATATATTTTTTAAAGATGTGAAGATTGATAATTTTATTTGTTGCACCCTTTGAGTGGCTTTATAATTGGTAGTGTAGTAAGTATCATATAAATGTTAATTATTTTAGTTTTGCAATGTATAAATAATTTTCCATAAATTTACAGTTAAAAAATCCCATTACCTCTCTCTGTTGGTTAGAAAGCCATTTACAGGATTTAAAAACTAATAATGAGAATCTAATTAACCTTAGTTTTACAAAAAGAAGTGTGCATAACTGTATCAAAGTATACGATTTTGTGAGATATTTCTTTAATTATATGTTGGAAACATGATATTCATCAAGGTTTTGTTTTTGTTCAAGTTGTATTCGAGGCATTGTTGGATGTTATAAGTTTTTCAAATACTAGCTCATACTTGTTATATGCACCAATCTACATGATATAGATTTGAAATCTGTGTTTACTATTATAGCATTGTGCAGTTGCAGGCCCCTTTTAAACAATAATGGAAGAGAGCATTGACGGTAGCTTCAGCCCCAGCCAGGCTGCAGGCAACAATGAGGCACAGCAGGTACTGGATGTCTTCTGGGAGAGGGAGATGGAGGAGATCAGGACACTCAGCCAGGTAAACAGTTTTCTTTTGAGCTGTCCAGTGCTGGACTTGATAAAACCAACACAAGTGAAAGGTCGAAATCAGTGCAGAATTTAAAGATTTGCCGCCTGTTGGCTACATTGATTTGCCTCCCTGTCACAATATTCTCCCCATTTGGGGAAAGGTAGCTGGTTATCGGAAAAATATGGTGGCATTGCTGTTTAAAATATGCACAAATTAGAGTCCTCTATGTACACACTGAGGCGAAATAGCGTAATTTTTGAAACTATTATACTATTTTTCTTTCAACTTCCAAATCCAAGAGGAGGGCATGCAATTGCCCTCGCAGCACCATGTATTTTACAAAATATTAGCACTTTTTAGTTCACCCATTAATGTAAATTATTTGTGTTCTTTGTGTCTTTATAATAATTTTTTTATGCTGAATGCCGCTTTAATTATTCGTAAAATTAACAGCTCCAATAAATTCGCTGCTCTAGGCTACAGCCTAATATTTAGAAATTCCGGCCCTGGTCGTAATGATGGGTGTTTGTTAGATGAAAGTGAATGAATGGACTTTATGTGCTGTAACACAACTTTATTGAAGTATAGGAAGTAGCTTGTAATGAAGGCTGGGAAGCCCAGTCGTTAAGGCGCTTGCCTTTCATGTGAAAAGTTCCGTGTCCAGGACAGAGCAGTGCTGAAACCGAAATTCCCGCTAGCCTATAAACGGTCTGTGCATCCAAAAAGTCGGACAAATAATACATGTACATTAAATATGCTCCAAAGTCAGGCCCCTGTGTACGATGCCATCCTTAAATAAGTTGTGTTAGGCGGCAACTCAGGTGGTGGATCGTCATTTGACTGTGGTTCTAAATTACGTTACCAATAGCCCTCATATGTACGCTCTAGTAAAACAATAATTAAACCTTACACACAGGAATTATTTTTAATACATTTCACATTTTAAGACTAAGGTAGGATGTAGATTAGTTTTTGCATATTTTGAGATAATAAATTGTATTGCAAAATTCTTTTTTTATCATCAACTTTATTTTCTTTTTCAGAATGACTTCAAAAGTCAAGAGTTGCCTTTGGCTCGCATTAAAAAAATTATGAAACTTGATGAAGACGTCAAAGTGAGACTCCATTTTCTTTAAGTTCTCAATTTTTACTTCTTATTAGCACAAAAATGTATTTAAACATTATTTCATTGTCTTTTTGTAGATGATCAGTGCTGAAGCTCCAGTTTTATTTGCAAAAGCAGCAGAGCTGTTTATTACAGAATTATCCCTCAGAGCATGGGTGCATACTGAAGATAATAAGAGGCGTACTTTACAAGTAATAGTTTTAAACTATCTGGTATCGCTTTTATAACTAATATTAGTATGATTGTTTTAAAAGTATGTTTAAGGTAAGTTTAAAAAAAAGTGTTTAAATATACTTTAAAATAAATGTGTAAGGCCTTCAGAGCTTCTTTTGTTTATTATTCCCTATAACAGAATCTGAATGTTTAAAACTACACAAATTGATAAATGATTACATATTTTTTTAATTCTAAGACAAATAATAATTGATTTTTCAAAAGTTTCTGTAAATATAATGTTGTGTAGATGCAGCTGATTTTCTAAATTTTATTGGCTGTTATTTATTGTTGACTGAAATTTAAATTGTAGTTTTCGTATTCCTGCTTAGGACAATTTATCTTAATAGTTTAATATCTGTCTTCTTGATGTTACACAACATTATCATTTAGAAGAAAATTTAATATGAAAGAGTGTTGATTTTAACCAAGTGCAGTTTCATCTTTTCTTACATCTTTCAGTGTTAATAAATTACACCTTTTTGTAGGTGTAAAAACTATGTTGGTGAAAATACCCTTTTTTATTTTTTTGTAACTAAATCAAAACATACTTTCTTTCTACTTGGCAAAACAACTTTTACACTTCTATCTCAATTATGGTAGTTTTCCCTGTATTTAGTATATCTGCCAGCAGCCTGCCAGCCTTTAGTATCTGCCAGCATTACTGAAAATTATCATCTTTGAAAGTATGAATTATCAATGATTGTTGTGCATAATATTAAACAGTAATCATCAAAATTATAAAACTGGTTTGTAATCTTTTCATAGCCATCCCTTTTATGTATCTGTAAGGTAGTGCAGTTCATGCTGGATTGTTGGGAAGCTTTCCTCTTTTGGCTAATGACAATGCATCTTAAATGTTTCCATTCAAAAATGTAATTTAAATGTACTGTTTTTACTTTGAATTTCCTTAATTCATTAAGATTAAGCTAAATATTCCTTTTTCAGAGAAATGACATTGCCATGGCAATCACCAAATACGACCAGTTCGACTTCCTCATCGACATAGTCCCCAGGGAGGAACTAAAGCCTCCAAAAAGACCAGAGGAATCAGTGCGTACAGCTACAATGCACCCAGACCAGGTGCAGTACTACTTCCAACTTGCACAACAACACCAGGCGGCGCTGCAGCAGCAACAGGGCTCGGGAGTTGCCCAGGCTGCCGCGGCTCAACAGGCGCAGTTGCAACAAGCTCAACAGGTGGGTTGAGAGTGGATTATTGGGCCTTTTCTATGTGTAGAAGTTACAATAATATTGAGTCAATAGGATCTTTCAATAGGATCAAGGAAGAAAACCATACTTGCACTTTTGTATTCAGTTTTCAATCATGTAATGGTATTGTTGACAGTGACAAATGACACTGAATGCGCCCTCTAGAAGGGAGAGTGTAGGCTTTATAGCCCATTACACAGATCGCCAGAAGAGACAGTCACAAGAGACACACAAAGAAGGACGGCGCAAACACATAGACAAATAACAACATTTATTGACAAGCACAAATATCCATGCCTTGACCGGGATTCGAACCTGAGCCCAGCAGCTCCAAAGGCTAGTACACTTACCATTGTGCCAGTGGGCCGGCAATGGTATTTTTAAACGCAGCTGCAGTGGTAATCACACAGGGTGTCTACCCGTCAAGAAAGTCCCCAAAAAGTCATGAATTTTGAGCAAAGGTCACTAAAATGTAAAATTTAAAAAAAAAACAAATTTTCCCCAGATGTTAAATTAATATTTTCTAGTCCTTAATTTTTCTGGGAAAGTCCTTAAAAAGTGTTTATTTTTTTCCCTGATAAGTGTATGATGCAATCGAGGCTTGAATTTGCTCTGTATTGCATCAAGTATTTAATGGTTTGTCTTTGTAATTTTTTCTTTAATGGATTAATCAGTTAAACGGTTGTAAAAGTTTCTGAAAAAGGTCAAGAAATGTTCGAACAAGATCAAGAAAAAGTCAAGAAATTGAATTTGACAAATCTGGTAGACACCCTGTCACAGTTGAAAGTTTTACATATTAATACAGATTTGTGTATTTTTGTAAATATTCCTGTCCTATACAGGACTGTAGCAACCACATCATGAACTAATTTATTATTCAATTTGATTGTGGCCACAAACAGATTATGAAGCTCGTTTTGTGATTGAGCCAGATTAACAGTTAATTAAATGTAATTTTTATTATTATGTAATGATATTTTTTTGTGTCTATTACGTTGCACGAAATGTGAATGATAAGTTAAACCATGTGTTTTGATAACCGTGTCTGCAATTTTTTTTTTATATTAATGTCATAAAGATCTATTAATGATGGCAGAACACCAATGTCTCTCAAATAAGCACACATTGCCTTGCATTCAAAAATGTGGTTTGATGTAAGCTGCATATCTGGGCAGTTGTCACAGTTTCTATACACCTTCCTGCCCTCTTTGTCTTTCATGCCTTTTTGGTGATTGGTTCTTAGTCTAGCAATGGTTTTTGTGGTGGGTCTATCGCATTTAAATTGCAAAGAAATTACTTTATTTGAATAAATTTTTCTCTTAATTTAGATTTAGCGATTGCATTTGCATCTTGGAGACAAAACTTTATTATTACTAATGCTGTGAGATTCCTGGCTTCCTTGGCCAGAATTCTCAACATTAATGTTGATGTAATGATATAACACTGTAGTTTAAAAACCAAAACAAACTTTTTTTTATATTAATATATATTTTTTAAATAAAAATGTTTTTCACCTAGATTTTATACATATAAAAAAAATGATTTATTATTAACTTCAGAGAAAGCCCCTGTTAGAATGGTTTTGGATGAAAATAAGTTTTTTGAAAAGTGTAATATCGTTAAATTTTAAAGTTTTTGTAATAAAATAACTACATAGTTTTAAATTGCTGGAGAATTGTGTTTATTATACCAAATACTTTTCCAAAAAATGACAAAATAGGTTAAAAAAGCAAGAAAGTTAATCATTAAAAGCTTTGCATAATTTTTAATTAAAAAAATAAAATGTTTCATCTATATCTATTGATTTTTATCCAATTCACTTAACCCTTTCAGTCCCAGTGATGCCATTTGGCATCATCACTTTCAATATTTTTTTCAAAATGTTAATGTTCCGTTAGGACATCCAAACACACAACATTCGATTCTTCACACTTTGTTCTATTACACAATATTTTTATTAATCTCAATATTAGTCAGAACAACTATTTTTTTTTATTTTGAAAATAGCTAACAAGCGTTTCACCTGATTTTTGATAAGTTCACTTAAGTTCCACATATTTAAAACACAATTTAAACTATTTCGGTTAAAGAAATTTCTTCTTATTTTTTTAATAATATGGTCAGATGCCTTAAAATATATAACTCGAAGTGTTTTTAGGTAATATATATTTTTTTATTTTGTTGTTTTCCACAGTTAAATAATTTTGGCATTGTTTCAAAAACCATATTAAAAATTTAAATGATTTTTTTTTCTTATGGAATTCGTATATTTGTCCTAAAATAAGCTTATTTTGTGAATATCAGATTTTTCTGTAGTATAGTAAATTTTTGGGACTGAAATGGTTAAACAATCACTAAACAGCATCCTCGGTTTTCCCAGATCCAACTTGTTCCCACCCCAGTACAGCAGATCTCCAGTACGCAGCCCCTATCTGTTCAAACTGCCTCTCCCACCTTCTCTGTGCCAAACGTCGTGCAGGTACGCAAAAACTTAAAACTTAGTCAGTCCCTGGTAAACTTGAAAGCCCTAGTGTAGCTCTACTGAGATGTTATTTCGAGCAACTGATTGTAACCGAGGGTTTGTACGTTTCCTGAAAAATTCCTGAATTTCATTTTTTGGTTCCAATAGCCCTTATAACTCTTGAAATTAGAGTATCTTTTCCTGATATTTTTTCCCCTCGACTAAAAATTATTTATTTTTTGACGTTATTTTGAGCAACTGATTCTAACCGCCTCCTGATTTTCATTTTTTGGTTCTAAGAGCCCTTATAACTCTTGAAATTAGTCTCTTTTCCTGATATTTTTTCCCCCTCTACCAAATTTTTTTAAACGTTATTTTGAGCAACTGATTGTAACTGAGGGTTTGTACGCCTCCTGAAAAACTCCTGAATTTCATTTTTTGTTTCTTAGAGCCCTTGTAACTCTTTAAATTAGAGTCTCTTTTCCTGATATTTTTTTCACCTCTGCTAAAAATTTTTTTTTTTTTTGAAGACACAAATAGTTTTTTTCCTTTCCCTTCTGTTTTTCTTTCATTCTTTATTCGGAATAAGTGTTCGGTGCATTGCAGTTGTAAAATAGTTACTTTTTATAAAACAGAAATCAGTGCATGCGACAACACACACAAGAAAGACTTTAAAATATTCATTATATGTGTAAGTCTTCACAAGAGTTATTATTATTTATTTTTAATTATTTGAAAATGTCTCTTATGTTTCCTTTAGTTTAAAACATTTTTTTTTTCAATCCATTATTTTTATAAAGCAATCTAGTATTATTAGGCTTATTTTTTGTAGATCAGTGTAAGTATTATTTTTCTATTTCGCTTCCTGTATTTCATTTTTTTCTTTTTGAATTTTTGATTAAGTCCCCAATTACCAAATGCAATTCCAACATGCATGCAAATGCAATTCCAACATGTAGTAGGTACCTTACACATATTGCACATACAGTGGTGGCCAAAAGTGTGGACATTTTTTTTAAAGTTTCATCTAACTTTGTGTGCTTGTAAAATATAATAATTTTCACTCAAATACAAACGTTTATACATTAAATTGAAGGTGATTTAATGTAAAATTTAGTAATACAAATTGCCAAAAGTGAAAATTAATATATTCTACAAGCACCCAATGTTGAAAAACATGAAACTTACAAAAATGTCCTCACTTTCGGCCACCACTGTAAGTCTCTTATTTTGTGAAAGACGAATTGAGCATAAATTGTTAATTATTCTTCCCCAGGTTCAAAATGAGCAGGCTCAGCAACAAGCTCAAGCAGCTGCAGCGCAGGTGCAAGTTCAAGTCCAAAACAACCAACAGGTAGCATTTTCTTTAACTAATACATAGAACTAAATTAGCCTACTTTCCTGTAACATTAAGTTGAACCCAATAGAGCTAATGCATTAGTTTTGGAATCACCGCTTCCACAAAAGTATTGCTAAATAAAAAAAAAAAAAAAGAAAAGAAAATCGCACATACGGTTATGAAATTATTAATTGAGAAAGTTTTCAAATAGTGAAGTAGGTTTGTAGCAGTAACCATCACCTACAGCTGTTTTCACACCAGATTTATGTGCCGTAGAAAAAAAAATCTCCACGCACAATGTTTATGAGAGATTTAAAATTTTATAAGCCGAAATTGAATATTTTCATGTGTTTTCTTTTCCAAGTTCAATTTATATTCTTTATTATTTGCTAAATTTATTTGCATTTGCAAGAATAATTTTGTTAAATTGTTTGTTTCAAATCCTAGCATCTATTTCAGCAATATTTGGTGTGGTTTTGAAAATGTTCTTAAATCACATGAGCTTGTTATTCTTAAATAAGTATCAACATAACAATGAATAAATACCTGATATTTTGAAAATATATTTCATTATAATTGAAAATGAAACAACTCTAAATAGTATTAATAAGAAAATATAAAATTAAAGCTTTCAAGATTTTCATGCAAAAAAAAAAAAAAATGGAATTCAGCATGCCACAAGGAAACAAATATATCAATAAAAGAATCACATAAGGCCACTTGCTACATATTTAGTAAAGTGTTCCAAATTGATTTATCTGGTAATAAATTTTCTTTAAATATTCGTTTTGAGTAAGAAAATTTCTCATCGATTTCTATTGTTGTTGTGGCAACAGCATTTATAATTATAGCAATTGAATTACAATACTATTTTACTATTTGAAAGGTAGACTTTCAACAGATTGAGATGAAAAACAATTTTATTTCAATATTATTTTACTATTTAAAGGGCAAACTGTCAACAGATTGAGCTGAGTAACAATTGAATTTCAATACTATTTTACTATATAAAAGGTAGACTGTCAACAGATTGAGCTGAATAACAATTGAATTTCAATACTATTTTACTATTTAAAGGGTAGACTGTCAATAATTGGGTCGGAATTCTCAAAAATTAGTTAAACTCTTTCTATTGAGTGTAACTCTTTTCTTGTTAAAACAATTTGATTCAACTCTACAACAGAACTCATTGTTTGGTTTTTAGAATGCCGCTCAACAGGTGTTGCAGCTTCAGCAGCCTATGGCCAGCCAGGTGAATCAAGCCAGTAACGGAATACAAATCGTGCAGCAGTTCATCAACAGCAATGGAGAGATACAGCAAATACCAGTAAGTAGAACATAATTTTTTTTACTGTTTTCATCCAGCTTATTTGTTGTGTGAAGGTAAACTCAGGGTGTTCAGAAGTCAGGAAAACTGGGCAAGGCAGGAATCGTACTTGTATATTTTACCCCCGGGAAAATCAGGAATTATTATGCTTGAAATTGTTGAAAATTACAGTGTGTGCATGGAAATTTGACACTTTCTGCAATTTTCAAATTTTATAGATTTATGCAGATAAACCTTTTGTGCCATCCCCCCCCCCTAGGTTTAGCAATTGGCCCATTTAAAAAAAATGAGCAAAAGTGTGAGCTTTTTCTATTGAACAAAATTTATATTTTGCTGTCATTAATTATTTTAGAAAATATAATGTATCTATCCTAGTGCACTTTGATAGAAGTAGATTTTGAACTGTCTTACCACAAGCTTTTACGAAAATTAATAATTTTTTTAAAGAAATTGTGTATATTATTGAAAACTCAACATATAGCTTTATACTTTTGTTGTCTTCGTACGATATTTTTTTTAATGGTTTCCAATGTTTCTTATTGCCAAGTATGACACCTTATTTTTGTAAGTGTGTAGGGTATTATGGTAAAAGGCTGGAAAATACCAAGAAAAAAATTAAGATTTAATTACAAAATTTTATGCCTGTTAGAAACTTAGATATTACTGGGTGCAATTGGGAAAACAAGCAACAGATAGGAACATATTATAGATTTTTCATTTAAAAATCATTTTTGTGTTTTATAATTGAGTACTATTATTAATCTTTATTATTTATAATTTATTTCATTTTTGGTACTAAATTATTATTTCGTGTCTGGGTATGATTTAAATTCCCAGAACTATATATTCAATCAAAGTACCATTTGTATATATCTAGTCTCAGTTGAGTGTCATGAATTTATGTAATCAATCTCTGCATCTTCTTCCTAAGCTCAACAGCCTTTTGCAAGCCAAGGCTGACTCGCTGATCCTCCTCCAGTTGGCCCTATTAGCCGCAATGGCTCTGCATCGGTTGACTCCTATTCAGTGGCGGATCTAGAACTTCAACAAGGGGGGGGCTAACGCCTGAGGATTCAACTCCCGGTGTGTGTGTTGGGGGGGGGGGGGGGGGAGAGAGAAAAAACTATTTTTGCATTAATATGTGAATCGTTCAGTTATTAGTTTCTGTTACATATTCTTAGCTAATTGCTTCTGAAAATTAATTAGTAATAATAATTAATTATTTTGTATTGAATTTAAATGATTTAAATCAATATTTTGAATTTTTACCACAAATTAAATTTTATATTAATTAATGTAACTTGATTTATTAATATAAACTGTGTGTATTTGGTGCTTAAATATTTTTAATGTTTAATTAACTGCATATTAAATTATTTAATTGACCTTTTAATCAGATATTAAAATCAGAACACGTAACAGATGTAGGATCGTACAAACCAAAAACAAATTTCTGCATGAAATCATGGCCCTGTATAGCTTTGTCACACAATTTCATTATTTAATTGTACAATTTACATTCGGCATTTTCAATTTAGAAATATACATTTTTCTATTAATGGAAAATATATTTAAAGTATAAGCTAACAAATAAGTGCATATTTTAAAAATGTAGGTAACTCCCCCAAAAATGTATGCATTTAATAAAGTAACTTTCAAAATAAAATTAATAAAAATTAGTAATTTCTTACTTTATTTTAAACGAAAAAAAACTTATCCAGGGAGATACTATAAATTACTATGTACAAGGAAGCAAAACAAGCGAAAAACAAGTATAAGCAAGCGGAAAATTATAAACATGCGAAAAGTGAAAAAAAAATAAGAAGAATAAAAAACCTGCGGATAAAAATTAGTTTGCTTTTTAAAACAATGTGTAAAAAGTTTTTATAAAGCACAAATAAGAAGGATTTACTTGTGGTCAAGCAACCTCCATAGGTGAACGCTGGCCCAGCTTCCCGTTCCCGGCTAGTGAAAGATCGAGGCAGACAGGCGTAAAGCATTTGTACAACAATAAGGCTGACCATCCAATAAGATTCCAACTAACAGCCCCTTTTTCAGGCGTCCGTGTAAACAACACTTTTTTTTTTTTGTCTAATGTTTCCTAAATAGCCATCATGTCTAGACGCCTTTTATGACCCAGTCCATCTGAGCCCTTGTCCAGCTGGCAGCTATACGTAACACATGGGGCGAAAATACTAAGAATGCTATCTTCTGCAGGACAAACTTTGGGGGCATGAAATAGGGGCCAAGGGGACGCTGAAGCTGATAACATTACCAACCGTTTTGAGCCCAAGGCGAAGTGATCGAGCGAGCTTTGCAATGTCTTCTGTCAAAAAAAAAAAACCTTTGGGGGTTGGGGGGTTTTATGTTATTTTTGAAGTACTAGTACTACATTCTGTTGTAATTTGTTGTTTTTATTTACAATTCTGGATGCCTAAGCAAGTAGACAAGAGATACCAAACCCAGAATCCATGCTCAAAGGCTCAGCTCAAGTTTTGAGCTAATTAATTAATAATCGATAGTTAACCATTACGAATAAATGTTAAATAAAGTGTTAATTATTCCTTGCAAACAACTTTAATTGAAAACTCTAAAAATCGATAAATATGCTTTTAAAATTTTTTAGTTCTCTGTGAATATTTGTTTAATATCTCATTTGTTAATGTATATTTACTGTAATATGGTAACAAGGGCTAAAATAAGTTTTTACCAATAAAATTAAATATTGCATGACTGTTTATTTTTGTGAAATAAGGATAAAATTAAATATATATAAATAAATTTATACTGTTATAAAGATAGTAGATTAATGTTTATTTATATCATAAAAAATTCGTCAGAGTGACGAATCTTAACCTGTGAACTGCAAACTGGGGTATATACAGTTTTAAGCTGGTTTAATATACCACCGATTTTCAGTGAAGCCCTCTATTAACTTATTACTAAAAAAGCTGGATTAATATGAAGAGCAAACATTCAAAATCCAATACCTTCAATTTTGACTTACGCCACTTTTATTAATATGCTTCGCGAAGCTATCTAAATCTTTTGTGATAATGTTTAAGTGCAAAAGTGGCTTAAGTCAAAGTTGGAGATGATGGTTTGGTTTGGTTTTGAATTATCGTCGCACTAGAGCTACACGATGGAGATATATTTTGCCTCACGATATATATATAAAAAAACCTCTATTATCAATACTTTTTGTTTAAAAAAAACTAAAAATTTTTTTTAACATTTTCAAGAAATTTATTTTTGGGGGAAAATGTTTTTATCTAGTACAAGTTGGAGCTCATGGGGGGGGCTAAAGCCCCCTTAGCCCCCCCCATAAATCCGCCACTGCTCCTATTTGTAGATTGAGGTTCCTTTCAACATCATCTAGCCATCGTGTGGGTGGTCATCCTCTATGTCTAGTACCTTCAATTTTGGAAAAAGTCAATTTTTTGGTGGAGAAATCATCGAGGCATCTGTACAGATAGCCCAGCCACCATAATTCTTGATGCTTTTATAGTTCTCACAATGTCGGTCCCACCAAAATTTCTGTAAATTTCATGGTTGCAAAGAACTATCCACTCATTGTTCTCCTGAATAGGTTCGAATATTTTCCTTAACAATTTCCTCTCAAGTATTAGCAACTCTTCTTCCACTGTTTTATTAAGGGTCCAACGTTCACTTCCATACAGTACAATACGTCTGATTTAAGGGGGGTTCAGTATGTTGTATATAGGTAATGTTATATTGGCCAATTGCAATGTACCTTTTCACAATAACTACTCATCAGATCATCTTAAAATTTTCTGTGTGTGTTATACCAACCATATATCATCTGAGGTTAAAAGTTTTCATTAAATAACTGTTAGATTTTTTTTAATAAAATAAGTTTTAAAGTACCCAAAAAAATCATGAAATGTTTCACTTTTTTTGCCCCATAAAATTTTTTTCACTTTAGTTTTATTAACATTTATAACCTCAGATTAATCTATACTATGTATTACATCATATAAAAAAGTTTACGAGAAAACATAGCATAGTTTTTAAGAAAAGGTACATCGAAGTTCAAAAAATCAAGTTCTGAGAAAAACGCGTTTAAAGTTTTTATTGTTAACCCATTTCCTTACCCAGGATTTAAATAAAATGGCTTTTAATGTCAAAAATATTTTTCCAATCGTCTTGATACTTTGTGACATTATTAATAAAGGTTGTAATAGTATTGCCAATAATTTTTGTTTTGATTTTTTCACCGATTTTGGGGTACTGAACCTCCTTAAAGTTTTATAGATGCTCTTATCCCTACATCTAACACCTCTCATTCCTTGTTCACCAGATCCAGCTCAATCCCAGTCAGATGCAGCTGATCCGAATGCAGCTGCAGAGCCAGAGCACCAACCAGCCAATCATCATCCACGCTTCCCCTGTGCAACAGAATGCTGCACAAGTTCAACAGGCAGCGACGCAGGAGACCATCTGGAATGGGGTCAACTCTAATGAGGCGCAGTACACGCAGGTGAGTAACCCCTGGGTTGAAGTGTTGATGGGATGTTGCATGGTTATCTAGTGTATGTAAATTTTTGCCTTGTTTTTGATCAAGGTTTTGAAAACTTTTTCAGAGGAAAACAAAATCTTTTTGGGTTAAATATTTTTTGTTTTTTCACCCTGAATTGTTTTTTCTTCTTCATTACACTAAAAATTTGCACTTGCTTAGTTGGGATGATAATTATAATCAGTATAAGGGTTTAAAACATTTATTGAGTTCATTGCACATGTTTCGTAACCTTAGAGAGATGAGCATATCTTAAAAAAAATTGTGCAGAATAAATGTTAGCACTAAATATACAAATAAAAGTGACAATGAATAAATATGTAGTCACTTTTTTTGCAGCAGAAGGAAATTTGATCTACAAATAGAAAATGACAAAACATTATAATTTAGTTATTTACAAAATCCGTCTTTGGGCACCATTTACAATTACTTATTCAAAAGGCATTGTTTTTAACAATTGCTCATAAAAACATATCAATATATTCCCACAGTAAAGATTTTTTATTGTTTTCTTATATTTATTTTTTATGAAGTGCCTCGAATTTTTTTGACATTAAATGGTTATAAGTTATGCTAATTTTGATTACAACGTTACTCGACAGAGGATCATCATTTAGATTTTAGATCCACTAGCATCATTAGATCCACAATCATTCTAACCTGAACTACTCACAACAATTATAAAAAGAAGCCAATTTTTTTGTAGTACAGTACATGATTAGCAATGTATTGTAACATATAACAGCCTTCTCTCTCTTTCTACTGCTTAGAACTCTGGGGTTTTGCACTTTATGTTGTGGCTTAAAAGATTCTTTATTTCGTTGCTTGGATGAAAGCATTGCACTCAGAATAAAGTTTCTAGTTATGTTTGTCTGTACGTTAAAAGTAGTGCTAATTTGATAAGTGCTCTCAAATTTTATTTTATAAATTTTCTGCACAACAAAAATGAGTTAATGTTTTTATTGATGATTTTATGAGGAACCTAAAGTTGGTCTTGATACCCTGTGAATGAATTGTCCCTTTCCTACCGAGCTATCACGATCATGCAGGTATAAAAGAGAATGTTCAAGCTTTTTAAAAATATTGATACCGAAGCAGCTGACTTGTACTCTTCGTTACTTGTGTAAAAAATGACTGTTTTTAAGGAGTTGCTGTCATTGATGCTGTTTAAAGCATTTTTTTCGATAAAACTCCAAATTTAGTCTTATAACTTTAAATCGGTGCCATCTGACAGCCGGTCATAAACTTAAAAGGGTTATGAGAGTTTTATAACTCTTCCACCATAGAAATGACATTCCACACAATTCGAAATGCACCATATTTAATAATGCATGTTTATTACACTAAAATTCAACTAATCTGGGGACTTCTCAATAAATCAACTTTACACTTAAGATTAAATTCCTAGGAAAACTCTGTATTTAACATTTTTTTTAATTTGTAACATGCTAATAATAAAGGAGAAAAAAATTATTAAGATGGTATTAGCTTTCAGTTTTATTTATTTTAGGAAAAACTAAGCAAAAAAAATTAATCAGATAAAATATACTTTTATAGTTTTGTGCAAACCTTGTTGTTGTTTGCCTGTGATTAAAATACCACAATTAGAACTTCTATGTTTATTTTTCATGTACAAGAGTTCGGAAAATCCGCCCACAAAAGTAACTCGTAACAAATGGCATCAAGAATAGTAGCATCATTTCGCTTTTATCACTCATGTGTACCATCTGAAATTTCTCCGCATATCACCGGTTGGGAACCCCTGATCTAGATAATAACCATGTACATATGAGGAAACAACTTTGGCTTCACCGTAAGATACCTTTTGGTGAACAAATGTTGTTGTAATATCTTTGGCAACACTACATTCTCTAAAAATAGAAAAGATGTTTTTATTTATTGTTGATTATTTTAAGATCTTTTAAGTTTAATTTTACTGGTTCCACCATTTAATTTATAATTTCTTAAGGAATCATAGCTTAAAGCAATTATCTGCAAACAAAAAGGCTATTGAATATCTTACCAATTTACAGCATGCACATTTTTGTGCATATTCAGTTCATTTTAGACAGTCCTATCCCTAGTTTAGGTTAGCTGTACTCAATTGTATCCACAGCTCTTGCCTGCTATGTGCCTTGTTTGTGTTGCTTTGGTGTTATTCTGTCCCTTTGCTTGTGTAGTGCTTTGCATGATTTTTGTAATTTTATTCTTATCAGGCGGCAGTGTTTCAGCAGGGTAATCAACAATTTACACAACAACAATCTCAGGTGTGTGTTAAAATATATTTAGATAATTCTGAATTGCACTTATTGCTTCTGTTGCATCTTATGTTATTATATGTATGCTGTGACAACAAAGTATATATTTTTTCAAATAACATTTCAAATGTGTTTATTTTTATTTTTGGGCTTGCCTACAATCTGGATTTAAGTCGTCAATTCAGGAAATTTTAACAATTTTGCAGACTTCCTTGCTATTATTACAATATAATGGTTAAAGTTTCTAAAAAGTCAGGATTAACCCTTTCAGTCCCAGTAATGCCATTTGGTATCATCATGTTTCTGATCATAATTTAAAAAAATAATAGGGCTAACATCTCATCCTATTGGGATTAATAAAAAATATTTTCTAATAGAAAGAAGTTTGAAAAATTGAAAGATGTGCTTTTTGATATCATAAATGACTATAGACGATCAGAAAACAATTAAAATGATGATGCCAAATTGTCATTGGGACTGAATGGGTTAAATCCAGAGACTTAGCAGGTCCAAATTTTATGTACGTGTTAAGTGTCTATGCCTATGAAATAATCAAACCAACTTTCTGGCTGTCATTGCAATAGATTGTTTGAAAGTTCAATATTGTTTGGCTAAATCCAGAGGGTTGGCATGTCCACATTTTTCATATATCATTTAAATGTCTGTGCATAACATAGATGTTATAGTTAAAGTAATAGATTAGCAGATCACATGACCTCAAATTCTAAAAACAGGACACGCATGGAGACCAGAATTGGAGGAAAATTTGGCCAGTTATTAGTGACTTGAAATGCTTGTCAAGTAATTTTTTCCGTAATTTTAAAATTAAATGGTATATTTTCGAAGACGCAGTAGCATTTTTCTACTGGTGGCAACACTGGCTCCATTGCCCTCCAATTCTGGTCCTCCATGTGCGTCCTGTTGTTAGCATTGGAGGTCACATGATCTGTCAATCTAATACTTTTACTATGATATCTATGGTGCATAATAAATAATCAATTCAAAAGTTGTGTAGATCCGTCTTTATTTATGTCTGTCTAATCTTTCAGGCTGTCTACCAGATCCAGCAAGTAGCCCAGGCCTCTGGCCAGTCTGGTACACCTGTCTTTCTGACCCAAGCTCCTGGGGGAGTCCAGATACAAACTGTAACCGCAGAACAACAGTCCTCGACAGACGAGGAACAACAGTCGTAGAGGCCTTTCTTGATGTGGTGTCAGCGGCAGATTTTTGTACATAGTGTCATTTAAACCAGTGTTTTAGTCATTAAAATAAATTTATTTTAATGAATTCTCTCTTTAATTCCAAAGCACATCCTCTTTCATTAAAGGGAAAAGTTGGCGTTTTTTGAAAGATATATATGAACTTATTAGGATTACAAGGAGTTTTTTCTAAAGAAAAGTTTAAAGAAACAAGGATAAATATATTAAAAACAATCAATAGATTTTCTTAATATAAACTATCTTTATTTGAAATTAATTTATAGCCAATAATATCTCTTAATATTGATCCATCATTATTGGATGTGACTACAAGTTTGGACACATATCGGAAGTAATATCATAGTAAAGTGTAAAGTCTACCTAAAATAATTGTAAAATTTCTTTCTTTACTTTATGGAAACTTTAAAATATAAATTTAATTATAAAAAAGATGCAGATAAAACAGTTTTGGGAACTTTCAGGAAATGTGGTATGTAAGCTTTTCGGTTACGGATTTAATAAAACTTGTAAGTTTTTATCTGATTAAAAAATACTCTTTCAATAATATTCAAAATAAAATTATTAATGCTGCAGATAAGGAAAAACACAACAACATATTATTATGAAAACACCAAGTCTAAAAGGGCTGCAGAATTTTTTTAATTTTTTTTTTCTGTTTCCACCAAATTTAATTTTTAATAACTCCTCAAATGGGAAAAAATCCTAGACTGTGACCTTATTGTTGTCTATTGCCTACTATTGATGTGTCTAGGATGTCATTAATGTAAATCATAAGATCACAAACGCATTATTATAATTTTGCGACTTCAAATAAAACAAATTATTTAATGCACAACAAAAAAAGTTAGAAAGAATAAAAAAAAATCAAAGCAAATGGGCCAAAATATGGATTTGAGTTGCTTACTTACAATTAATAATAATAAAAAAAGAATATAATTTTGGAAAAACAAACAAAAAACATGATAGAATCGTTGATGTGATCTTGTAATTTTGAAAATATATTTGCGAAAAATCTATATAATAAACATGTATTTTTGGATACTCTTGTATCGAAAACATAAGATAAGAAAACCTATAGTAGTTATGTTAGCTACCAAAACGGTAAAAAAACTTTAGGTTACTTTTATAAATAAAATATGGTGTTTTATTATTCTGAGATTGATGCGATGTTTAAAAATCCCAAGGAAAAAACTTTTGGGTATTCTTTATTTATAAAACTATTGATTGATTTAAACAAAGATTGACCCTATTGACAAAACGGATAACTCTTGAATTAAGTCAAAATCATTGTTTTCACACTTTTATCTTTATGAGAACATTTAAATATAAATAAAATTTTCATTTAATTTTTTTTGCGGTACCTTTTTGGCATACACAAAGTTTAAAGTTTTCTCCCACAAAATACAGATGGCAGCACAATGGATAAGTCGTTTGCAAGAAAACAACTGCACTATTTGACTTTCAATATTTTTTGAAGATAAAATTTAAAAAAAAAGTTTTTTTTTTTTTAATCATTATCAAACTTCTTCCTCGCTGGGTGTTTTTGCATATATTCAAGATCAGAAAAGTTTACATTTTTTCACAAAATGCAGAATTCAGCCTTTTATAGTATATTTTTTTTTTATAAAACTATTTTTTTATTAAAATAATTGTTTTTTTTTCTTCAACACTTTGTCAAAGAAAACAAAACAAATGAAATCGCAGTTCGGAGCGAGTGACGCTACAAAGAACCAATTAGCTTGTTTCCAGCAGTAGGGATTAGGAAACAAAACAATCAACGAAATCTCAGTATATAGAGCGCGACATCATAAGAAATATTCCAATTATTGCTCAATCAATAATAGAATAAAATAAATAAAATACTATTAATAAATAAAATATTTTTTCGGTGAACTTGAATGATTACAAAAATTTAAAAGTTTTACTCCTAAATTTAAGCTCTTCTGCAAATGTAAATGATATTCAAACATGAAATCTGTATAAATTAACTCGAGTAAGGAAAAAAAATCTAGGATCAGTTCTCTGACAAGAATCAAGTTACTCTCATACACGATGCCTTCAATAAAAGCCTTTTTTTTTCATGGATGCCTTACATATTTTCGCTAACACTTAAATTTTCTTACGAAGCATAGATGGCAGCACCACAAATAGCCATAGTTGCAGATTGAAAACAACCATATGTAGAGGTTGGTTTAGTTTGAATTATCGCCGCACTAGAGCTACAAGTGCTATTGGCGACGGTCATCGTGTTTTAGAACCACATTCATGTGACGCGCCAACACTTGAGTAGGCACCCAGTAGGCACCCCTTAAGGACGACATTGTACGCAGCGTTAGGACTTTGAAGGATATTTAACGTGCACTTCCCCTACACGTGGTATTCGGACAATTTTGGCTTCAAGGGCCGTTTATAGGTCTTCAGTTATTTTGGCGATGCCCGGACCCGAACCTGGGACCTTTCGCATGCAAGGCGAATGCCTAATCAACTGGGCTCCGCAACCCTTCAGAGGTTAGAATAAATGTAGATGCTGCCTGATCGAAAAATGTCAAAAAGGGTTTAGCACCTTGGGAAGTTATGAGTATTTCTGAGATACGCTTGGCAAACTAATAAGTGACAATATACTTTTTACTCCAAATATATGAAAAATGTTGACTTTTTATGTTTACATATCTCATTTTATGCCACCCAAGTCATTTTTCAGTATTTTACTAGAAAAAGTTGATAAATAGCCGATATATTTTAACTAAACTGGGATTACGAAAATTCTGAAAAAAGTTAAAAATATATATAAAACATACTAGAAGTTATGGATAATTTAGGGTGAGGGTATAATGTAAGGAAATGATTTTAAAGATATCGTTTATCTTTTTTTTTTAATTTAAGAAACCTCAGCTATATTAATGCTTCGTTTCATCAGGAAAGAATAAAATTCCGTTTGGTTTTTTTTATTGACACTTACATAACTATTTTATACTCAGTAAATATTTTATCAGTTAATATTTCATTAGTTAATCTTTTTTTCACTTAATATTTTAAAAATTCAATCAAGGTAATGTAGTATCTTTTTTTTAAAGCATTTTTACACATAAACTTAAAATAAATTTTTCTTTAATGCTATTTTAAATTACATGAACAACGGTAGTGTGGACATTTCTTAAGGAAAAAGATTTTTAGTTAAATTTCTAAATCTGGGTAAAGTGACCATTCGATTCACAAATTGAAGATTTTGAGTAAGAAAATTTTATTTCAATAAAATTTAGCTGTAGGAAATCTAGTTAATATGCTCAGGTGTGCATTTTGTAGTTGTAAACATCTAAAATTATTTTTTTAGACGCATAACATTTTTGTACGCAAATAAGGAAAGTGAAATAAAATATACTTGTGTTTTAGATTTATCTCAAAGTTCTGGTATTATAATCTCAAAAATATAAATCTATGTTATCAGAGCAGTTAGTATTAGAATACCTTCTGATGTGCCTTGGAAACAATATATTATTGCTTTGGTATAGTATGGTACAGATATATTCCAGCTTGTCTGCTTGTTCAAAGAACCGCTTATAAGCTTTCGTCAAGTGGGACAGACACAGAAAGAATATCAACAGCCACAAGGAAAGAAATAACACATAGACAAATAACAACATTTATTGATGGTCACAAACATCCATGCCTGACCGGAATTCGGACCCGACCCCAGCAGCTCCAAAGGCTAGCGTTCTAACGATTGCGCCACCAAGGCGGCTTCTTGCTTTGGAAACAATATGAACCACATTCGTGCGTTTCCTGAAATAACTTAAAAAGGAGAATCGGGATCGTATCCGTATCCACTCCTCCTACAGCCGGAAAATCAAAAATAATTGAATTTGGCAGTGGTGCTCAGAAGTGCTTAAGGCTGAAGTGTGAGCGTGTCATGCCTCCATTGGGGCTACAGGAAGAGACTGAAGTGCGACTCACGGAACACCCCCAAGTGGCACGCAATTAAAAATTATATATATCACTGAATTACTAGTGATTGCACGAGCGCAGTAGTTTCGTTTTCAAAATGGGCGAGAAATATTTTTTTTCGCATTCTATATTTTCGAAGTCACAAAATACACAAAAAAGAGTCTTTAAAATTGGACTAAGAATGGAAATTGCAAGTGAGATCCGTCAAATATTATAGACGAACGTTCAGAAAAACTGATAAAAAATATAAATAAGCCATATGTCTGTGATGTCATAAATTTTAAACAAAAAGTTTTTCTTTTTTAAATCGGGATGTTAGAACAAAAGTTGAAACGAGACACTAACGTTCAGACAAACGGACTGGCTGGCATACGAAAATCACAATCATGTCTTTCCATCCCTTTCCTCGTGGTTCATGTTCCTCATCCTCACGGTACTTATTCCATCGAATTAAAAGGGAAAACTAGTCCACAATGTTTTTGAATTTTATAACCATACAGGACTCTCCATAAAATTTTCAGTTTATCGAGTACAATTTCAACCTGTTTCTCTATTCGATGAACAATTTCTTTATTACGTTAGCTCAAATTCAATTTTAAATAGCAAATGTTAACACATTGGCCAGATCAAATGTTGTCCACATCACTTGACAACGGTTCAAAATAACGAGGTTCCTAACCGTAACCTTTTAGGATTGTGACTCAGTCAATAGGATTATGTGGTAAATCTACTGGTGGGTACTTGCACATGGTGATATTTGCAAAAGTAGGGATATTGAAACAGAGCTTCCTTTCCAAATGAAGACTACAGGGGAAGAACCGATTGATTTATTAGGTGGGCGCCCGCAATTGTCTGCTTGGCGGCTATTGGCGGCAGAAAACCGGTTTCTCTCTTTCTTCTTCGCTTGGTCCAAGCGTCGGGATCGTCAATCGCCTGAATCTTGGTAGCTAGGAACCACAGAGATAGTAAATAAGGTTGTACCTGCTGCCTCCCTTGACCAGATCCGCTTGTGCTTCTCAGCATCGCACGGCTGCGCGATCTGGTGTGCCCGAAATCTTACCACTGGACCGCATGTACTTCTCTGGTATGTACGGCTGCGCAATCCAGGGTGTCAGCTTCGTCCAGAATGACTGCTATTAGTTTAGCAAGAATATGTTCGGAGATTTCGTTAATTAGGAAACAGAGACATAATTGAAGGTAGTTCGTTAAATAGAACGTTTAGGTGATAATTTTAAAGTTACAGACATTTTTAGAATATTAATGTAAATCAAAGGCCAACATGGCCGCTCCACCACGTACTCCAAACTTAACTGTCTCTTTCAAGAGTTCGTCACCTTCTGACAAAGTACCAGGTGCTCACCTCTTTTGTCCGGGTCGCTGGCCAAGTCTGGCACGCGTATTGCCCGATTTGGCGACCGGATCTTACATAGTAGTTAAAGTATTAGAGTGGAAGAACACGTGACCTACAACAATGGCTTCATTGGGGCTCTTCTGGGAGCTCCTTGCGTGTCCCGTCGTTTGCATTGGAGGTCACGTGATCTGCCACTCTATTACTTTAACTATGATCTCTATGGTAGGAACTGATTTCCTTATACCAGTTTAGGCGATTTCTCGCTATTATCGCCAAAGTGGCCTGCTAAGGAAACTTCTCTACAAAATCAATCGGTTTTTCCCGTGTACTCTACAAATTTTCTGATGAAAACCCACCCTAATGAATTAGCAAACTTAAATTTCTGCTCCATTTAAAATCGTGTTAATTTTTAGTCGTTGTGAAAAATTAAGCAGGAGAGGGACCCACTAATAATGGTACGCAAGTACCACGCTTTTCAAGAATTCGCTTTTCCATGTACGAATCTGTCACGTGTGCAAAAACCACGACGCCTTCAAAAGTTATGCAACTTACAGTCTGGTGAGGGACCCATTTGTCTTCCGTTTGCAGGGTGTTGGTGCAAATGAATTTCTCTTCCGTCCCGATCGTCGGGGTCACGCACGGAAACACTTTCCGAGTCGGGCATCCGTTTCCGTGACCACTCTCGAAGCGGCATTTAGCACCCGCAACAATGAGTACTTTGCAAGAAGACCATAATGGTACTCCATAGTAAATTAAGGTTGAATAAGATCGAATGTCCGCGGGTCTCCAGAACAAAGTGTTAAAGCACACAAGCCTGAAAATATATGTCAACCAGCCAACCAATGCGAAAAAATAATTTTCTAAGCCATATCTCTCCATTTTAATTGAATATTTAAAAAAAATGAAAATGATAAATGTAACTGATTACAGAGCTCTATAAACCCACTTTTTGAATTTGGTTCGAATATTCAGTTGTAAAATTATTTATTGATAACTAAAAAAATATTGGAACGATCTAATTTCAAAGAGTGGTGTTAAGGAGCCCAGTTAGTATACACACATAGGCTTTTTGGTTTGGGGACCCGAGTCAATTCCCCATATTAAATTTTCATAAATCACAATTTATTCAACGTTGTTCTTGACTGAAAAAATTAGAAAAAAAGGCAATTTGCAATTTTTTAGTTGGGCATTTGAGTAACAAACTCAACTGTACTACAAAATGCAGAATGATTTGAAATGTAAGCGTTATCGATACTTACAAGTTCGGGAAACACCAACATTTCTAAGTTTTTTATTTTTATTATTTTTTTATTTTAAGCTCGATTTTGTTTTAAAAACTTGAAAGCGATTCCATTGTAAATATGTTGAAGGTCCCACGTACAACTCAAAATGTTGATCGATTAAGAGTAAAAAACTAAGTAATGGGGTTGATAACGGCTGATATCTCTCCACCCTCAAACTTATCAAGGTGGTCAGCGGAGCATCCATAATAAAGCATTATTATTACGCTTTATGTGTAAAACTGAGGGATACAGATGTACAATTTTAACTCTTGAAAGTGGGTGGGGGGGGGGGGGCTGTAGCTTTTTCTAGCAACCTATGTTTCTTAAGATCCAGGAAAAGGGTAAAACAGTAGTCCTACAAGGGATACCTTCACACTGTGGCATTCCTGGAAACGAAGCAGCAGACAGTTTGGCCAAAAAGGGATGCACCATCATACAGACTCCCAGCGAGGAAGTTTGCTACAGATCAATCGCCTCAAAAATCAACCTAGCTCTAAAGAATTCTCATCTTTCCAATTTAGAAGAAATATCAAAAGAAAAAAATCTGGAACTCGTCTCTCCGCAACCTCCCGGACTATCCCAGATACAAAGCTGTTGGCTGCTTTTCGTACAGCAACAATGCATGACTGCCTCAATGCACATCTCCACCAGCTGAGGATTGTACTGCCGTGATAAGGTAAACTGCAGTAATCGCCACAATGAGTTGCACCATTTTTGCTCTAAAATAAAAAAAAAAGTTCCAGTATGTTTTCTTACCGGTTAAGGTAATTGAGTGCTTGCAACAAAGGTCCAAGTCACTGTGGAAGATACTGCAGTTTTCCTGCCCACGGCAGTGTAAGCAGCCCTGCCTGTACCCTCTGCCCCGGCTGTCAGGCGATGACTTCAGATCACCTTCGTGTACTTGACTCACCTGACTTGTATATATGAAGAGTGCATGGGAAGAACCGATTGATTTAGTACAGGGCTTTCCTAAATAGCCTTTTTGGGGATGATTGAGAGAAATCCCCTAAACTGGTGTAAAGAAGTCAGTTACTCGCTTTGTTTATCTCTCGCGGCAACCCTAATTCACGCCAGAGTTGAGTGGAATGAGTCACACGTTTCCACCGCAAATGAAGAAACATAAGAAAAACCGGTTTCCGGTCGCCAATGTCCGCCAAGCAGAGACAATTACGGAAAGACTCTAAAGAAATCAATCGGTTCTTCCCGTGTACTCTTCATATGTATATATGTTCTATCTTTTTTGTTCTCTGTATCCAACTCCGGCGAAGGAATTGTGTTCATTCTCGCCAGCTGAATTCGAAAAAAAGTATTTCATAAATTAGTTCGAATATTTTTTTTTTTAATTTTTCGCTAAATAATTTTACAACAAAATATTCTAAATATTTTCAAAAAGTGGTATCATAAAGCCCTGTAAGTCAGCTACATTTATTTTATAAAAATACGTTTGTAAAAATATTCAATGCCGTCGGAGAAATGTGGCTTAGAAAATTATTTTGCTTTGGATTTACACAGGGGCACTTTGGTTTGGAGAGCCGCGGCCATTCTGTCTCATTCTCCATTGAATCCAGCTATCATGGGGGCAGGGCCTGCTCTAGGAAATCTCAGACTATAGGCACAACCTATTTTGGGGGCCCCTTTACGGAAAATTTTATGTATGATTTTCAATAACGATGGTGCTATATGACCCATGTATAAAACTTTTAGGATACAATTTTATAGGCTTCCTTACAAGCATCGATCAAAACAATAACGTTAGGCCAATTACTCACTTAAAATTGAGCAAAAAATTAAGTAGAGTATCCGAATTGTTTTAGTTTACTGATATTTTGGGGATTTACAGCATTTAGCATAATAGAAACTGAAATTTAGGGGCCCCTAAAATTTGGGGGCCCTAGGCCCGGGCCTAACAGGCCTTATGGAAGAGCAGGCCCTGCATGGGGGTCAGTGGGTTTCTAAAAACAGGTAGCCCAGGTGGGCCCCAAATGAGCCCGTTATATTTTCACCCAAACACGTAATCTTATCAGCCGATTTCTAAATGCGAAAGATTATACAGTTTTGCACGGAAGCTCTGTCTGACGCACCAATAGGGGCCCGCGATCTTTGGTCTGTTTGCTCAAGAAAGGGCAGATATGAATGAACAATGGGCCTCACCTTCCTCTGGAGTGATCTTTGATCGTCAGATTGAATCAGGCTACTTTATTTAAAAATATGTAAACAAGCGTTAGAAAGCGTTTCTGAGAGATCGAACCTCCAATTCGAGAGCGTTGATCGATTTCTTGTTGAGAATAGTTTCAACGACGTGTTTTCATATACTTGATCTGTAGTAGTACTTATATATACTTTTTGAAGTAAACTAGAAGTTGTCAAATTCGAATATCAGTTTAAATTGTGGAGGTTAGAAATAAAAAGGACGGGTTTGGAAAGCAAAAATACGGAACCATCTGAAAGTACTCATGTTGATGTAGTTGATATGTAATAAGCTTAAAACAGACGTACTGCCACTGATATTTTAAGTTGATACTGATAATTGAAACTATTCCCACAATTACACAAATAGTATAATTTTATTTCAGAAGATTCGGTAATAAAAATTAAAGCAAGTATTTTTAGTACAGAAAGTCTCCCTAGAACTGTTTCTATAAAAAAATTTATGCTCCCCCAAAAATAGTAACTTCAGCATTCGTTTTAATCATTACTTTTAAATGCCGAAACGGGCTATTTTAATTAAACATATTTCGTAAATTGCTGATGATTTTTGATCTACAGAGATTGACCAGGCCACTTAAATTTTAAATATGCTAATTAATTTAAAAAAAGAAATTTTCTGTAAAAGATCGAACCTTCAATATAAAAGCGTTGATCGATACACTTGTATGCAGTGTATTTTATGTATGAATAAGTCTTGTTTTAGCACTCAAACTTTTTCGGTGTACTTTACGCTACCGAATCATTGCTGTGAAAATGTAAATGCCAAACGACAGCTGAAACCGTACTTATGTACTTAACTGCTGTTTTCGATCAAGTAGTAGTAATGATGTTAAGTTTATATGAAGTGCAAAAAATTTTGCTGCTGTACATTACCGCTACACCAGCAGCATTCATAATTGTCAATTTTTGATTAACTCAGACCTATTTCTTGGGCTCCTCTTCATTAGGCGCTCGTTATACAAGTATGGAAGAGCAGAGAATATAAAACCATTTAATGACGTTTCTTCAAATAAATTAATACATCTGAAGTCTAACAAAAATAAATTTGTCTTAAAAAACACATAAACTTGAATGTGGATTCCAAGAAACCTAGGATAAAAGTAAATTTTTGGATTCACCACCAAGGACAGAAATATTTATACACAAATTTATCCTATGCCAATTTTGATTCCTTTTGGACAATTTAATACTTTTTATACCAAATAGTATTACATTGGCCATCTCCGCAATGAAAGCTCACTCAAGCAAATCTCCCAAAACGTTTAAAGAATCAATCTCAATTTCCACAAATAATAACTTCCTATTATACTTTTTGGAAATCCGAGGACCACCGCAATTTATGGGGTTTAAGTTCAATTGTTCAGACAGTTCAAGATCATGTGATTGTCTCACATTTCCATCAAGCGAAGTGTAGCTGTGGATACTTTCACTTTCACCAACTCCTTCGCTCTCCTCTTCACAAAAAGGTACAACTGTAGTCGCTGCTCAAACTGGAACACGTCGTTGTGTTCTTTTAAGTTCTAAGTGTCCTACTTCTTCTTCCAGAGGCCTAACAGCAGAGTGCTGTTCACTATAGATTAAACCATCCCCATCCTCCAAGAAACTCTTTCCTTCTTGAAGACTTGTTCCTCTTCCATCAAGATACAAAACAAAATGTTTCTGTTTCCCGTGGATCAAGCCATTCACCTTTCTGGGGCAGCTTCCTTTTTTCTGAGGATCAACTGCGGGTTCCTGTTCACTGATGTGCACTAAGGTGTCCACAACTTTCAAGAAATTATTTTTGATATTTATCCCTCTTCTTCCAAAAGGCCAAACATCATTACGCTGTTTTCTGTGTACTGGACCGTACACATCTTCTACTTACCACGTTAGGGTATATCATAGTCAAGTGAGATCGAATGCTCATCTTGAACCGGTTGCACTCCTTCATATTTCAATCCATGTTGGCTACCATCGTCTCCGCCATTCAAAAAGAGCCACTTCGGAAGACTTTCGTCAGTAGCAGCTATTTTCTTATACAGACTCTGAGAATTTCCGCCCAGAACTTTCAAGTTTATTTTCCAATTTTCATCCTCGCCAGCCAACCCGTCCACCAATGTCATTCTGCCAAACTTCCAAAGGGGTTTCACTCTTAATCCCTTTATCCCTACCGGCTTCTACGTTGACAAGGGAAATTTTCCTTGCGTTGGCTCTTTTGCTCTTCTTCCATTTGCTGCTGTTTCAGATTTGCCATCCGTACTCACAACTCTATACGTTATCTTTCATACTGTTGTTTTTCAGCCGTTATTTCTTTGTCAGTATTTAGTAGCTCTAACGGCTGGTGTAGTAAAATGTTTGGCTTTTTTTTCGGTATTAGGTCGAACGTGTTTTTAGATTTTGGAAATAAAAACCTGAGAAATGGTTCAACCGAAAACCGAAATATGGTGAAACATTTCACTACAGAGCCGTTGTAGATACTAAGTTCAGCTATTAGGGTGAAACCAAATTTGTAACAGTGTAGGAATTATAACTTAGTCTCATAATCATGAGGATTACATTATTATACCTTGTCTATCCAGAATACGATTCTCGAGAGCATTTTCTTCCCCCATCCCTTCGTTTGGTTTGCTACGAAACGGGGGGAGCATCGTTTTTCTAAACCTAACGAGTTTGAGGTTTGTTGTGAGGTTAACAAACTAAACAGTTCAAACCCAAGTAGGGTGGGGAAAAACCCGCTCACGCCGTTCCGAAGAAAACCACATGCGGAGGGATGGAGGAGGAATATGCTCTCGAGGCTCGCTTTCTGAATAGATAAGGTATAAGTAACAACAATTTGCTGCACCACATTTATTTGCGATATTTGTGGTTTCGTCTGTGAAGTTGTAGTTCAGACAGATTTACTACAAATGTAATGTGAAAGCTGCATTTTGCTTGATATATTTATTCCCGCTCCCTATGTAAACCCAACTCTCAGATCGTTCAATGAAACAGTCGTAATCAGTCAACACGTGGGACCACCACCGATAATAACCATGGGCGACTATCAACCTCCCCTTATCTTGTATATTTTCCCATTGATCGTATAGGGATCGAATTTTAGGCATTTATCAATTTCGCTGCTGCACGCTGTTTTTGTTTTTGCCATGTTTGGGGAAGGGGGTCGACCGTGGTCGGACTGCATCTACGGGGCGGACGGGACCCCGTACCAAAACCCGACGTCGACGACGGACTACGGGGACTGCTTGCAAGACTTCCGGTAAGGCGGCCCGTTGAAACAGTCCACACTTGCTAATCCGAAAGTCTCAGAAATACACCAAAAAGGTCGTTGTTTAATGTCTCCACGAGAGAGAGAGAGAAGAGAGAGAGAGAGAGAGAGAAAGAGAGAGAGATGGAGCGTCCTTAGGTGTCATCCTCGTCACTTGACCAGGGTTCCAAATTACGAGGTGCAATGTAGATATGTTAAAGCTCCATGAAGGCTATAATTAGACAGTCTTAAAACGTGCAACCTCACCTGACGTGCGATTGATGGTTCGAGGTTAAAATACAGTATACAAGCGCACGATAGTTCCACTGGTTTGCTATGGGTGCCTACTCAAGTGTCTACCACGTCAAGGTTTTAAATTACGAGGCGCAATTGGCTGTGTTAAAGCTCCATGGAGGATAGAAATAGGCGGCCGGAAAACGTACATCCTAACCTAGCTCCGGCAAACGTTTGCGAGGGAAAAAATGCATGCATAGTTTTTTTTCCAATATCGTCACTTTTAATCATACTCTCGAACCAGATATAGAATTCTTTGGACACGAGCCCGCTCTAGTTAGGACAAAATTTAATGCTAACTAATAACCTTTCTTTGGTAATCTGAAGCTTTTGGCAACTCTAAGGTTTTACATTTCACATCGATATACTTTGGATAAGCAAGTTTGGACTGTATAACTTTTTATATAACATTATATGTGCACTGTAAAAAAAGAATCCGGAATTTTTACAGAAAAAAATATCACTTGGTGTGCTAGAAGAATAGGGGAGAGTGTTGTACCTTGGGACAATTTTTACATTTTAATTTTTTTCTTCGATAATTTTAGTCAAAATAAAAATTTAAAAGCAGCATTTCAACACACCAATATAATCCTCCATAATATATTTTTTTAAATTCTGGCAGCTTGAAATTAAAAAATTGCCACTCGTTTAAAGTAGAGAGGATAAACTGTCCCAAGGTACAACATGGTGTTGTACCTTGGGACATACCTTATAATTCAGTCAATAGTCAAACACTTGAACTAATTTGTGTCAGGAAACAAAACTTTATTGTTTTTTCAAGGAAATGCACAAATGAAACTTCATCATTCAAGAATAATTTAAATTATACAGGAAAATTGCAAGTCCAAATTATTTAACATTATATGATGATACAATATGCTTTACTGTCCCAAGGTACAACACACTACACGGTTTAAATAAAAGCAAGATAGTGGCCTATCTAAATGCATTTTCAGTATTTTCTCATAACCAAAATATTTTAAAATATTCTCTTTTATGAAGAAAATAAGATGCAGTTGACTTTTTGTAAAAGTACAAATGTAAAAAATTATATTAGAATGAGAAAAATATTTACTTTGGGGTAATGAAATATTATTTTTTGTCACCAATTCATCAATTCAATGATGCTAGTGTTACATTTTATTTTGATGATGTCTGTTGGTTAAGGCTACTATTAGAAATAAACAATGTATGAATATTGCCAATAGATTCTTAGAAATTGTCAGTGTCCCAAGGTACAACACTCTCCCCTACAGTACAATTTTACAGAAAAAAAAATCCCAGACTCTCCAAGATCAATTGCAGTGGCGGCCTTTCGCTTAGAGACTGGACATGATTGCCTTGCTAAACATCTATACAGAATCGGTGTGTATAACAGTCCTTTGTGTACTCTGTGCAATCAGAACAGTGAAATGGACAAAGGGCATCTACTAAATTGTTCTTCATTGAATGGAAAAAACTTGTACAATAGATATTGGCAGGCTAGGGAGAGGATGCAATTGACATCCTAAGACTGATTTTCTTTTATGTTTGCTTTTAGTTGCAGTGGTCTTGTATGTTTGCATTCAGTTTCGAATTAGTTTTGTATTTAGTTGCATTAGTTTTGTATTTAGTTGCATTTGTTTTGTATTTAGTCGCATTGGTTTTGTATGTTTTCATCAGTTATTCTTTGTTTAGTTTATGTTTTTGCTCCAATCCCATGCTTCGGCATGGGGGCCAATGATGTAAAATCAAGTGCTTTTGCAATAAAAAAAAACAATTTTACAGAAAAAAATATTTTTTGCAATTTTAACGCAATGTTTTTGTCTGACAAATTGTACAGAAAACAAAATCATACCTCTCCTTGGCAGGAAATCGAACCCCGGTCATCCAGGAAAAGGTGGAGATGCTGGAGTTTCTTTCTTTTTTTTGTAATTTTATTTTTACTGTGATGTGTTTGAGAAACTAATTTTTAGTTTTGATGAGGATTAGAGTCAATAGATAATGGCTCTTTTAACGTAGATAGAATCACGACATTCCTGGCGGTATTGCACCCCGCTCTCGCCAGAAGCTAAGTCAGGTGGTGAGAGTGTAAATCGTCTCGTTGAATTAGTACAAGTCTATATTGAGTGTCTCTTTTCAGAGGTATTAATAAGGTGGAGATGGCAAATGGTCAAAAACCAATGAAAACAGCAGTGTGTCAAATGAAACCATTTATCGATTTCGCAATCGGCCCGAAAATCAGCTTGGTTAATTATCTTGCTTTTTTCATTTATAAATAATTTAAATCTTTCTACGAAATTTGACAATTTGCATTTGTTCAGATTTTACTACACTCTACATATGCAGTGATGTCATATTTTTGAAATTTTGATTACCGATTCTTACAGGATTAAAGGGCACTTTTAGTATGTAAATCTCTTAAAAATAAGTATAATGTATTTTGTCTGGGCCCGTGACATCAATTTGGCGACTTCACTTTTATCTTATTGTGTAAAAAATCCATCTTATTTTACCTCTGGTGGTTGGAAACGTTACGGACTTGTTGTACGAGGACTAAATAAATAATGCTAACATCGCTGTCATAAGTAACCTTTTATTTTCATTTTTTCAAACCTTTTAAGGGGTCATAGGAGTCTTAAAAATGTTCAAAGAAGGTACTACAAAACATAGTTTGATCTTTCATGTCATTTTTGAACTACTCAATGTATAAGTATAATTTTTTTATATGTAATTCTACAAGATTTATTTATTATAAAACAAGTTTTAAAATTTATGAAACTTTAGCCAAAACTAAAATAAATGATATTAAACATGAAGCTATTTGAACACATTGTGATTAGGCTTGCGCGGCAAATTGTGAGGTCAAAATTGAAACAATGACCATGAAAGTGACTTTATATTGTAAAAATATGTACAAACAAAGACTTATACCTAAATTCTCAGCTCCATTTTAATTAGAAATTATTTTAAGAAATTTTTTCTAAAAAAATTATTAAAAATTGTAAAATTTCGATTTTAAAAAAAATTAAAAATAATTTCTAATTAAAATTTAGCTGAGAATTTAGGTATAAGTCTTTGTTTGTACATATTTGTACAATATAAAGTCATTTTCTTGGTCATTGTTTCAATTTTGACCTCACAATTTGCCGCGCAAGCCTAATCACAATGTGTTCAAATAGCTTTATGTTTAATATCATTTATTTTAGTTTTGGCTAAAGTTTCATTAATTTTAAAATTTGTTTTATATTAAATAAATCTTGTAGAATTACATATAAAAAATTATACTTGTATATTGAGTAGTTAAAAAATTACATGAAAGATCAAACTATGCTTTGCAGTACCTTCTTTGCACATTTTTAAGACTCCTATGACCCCTTAAGAGAATTTATTAGCCAACTTTATTTTGATTCTGACTCACCAGGTGGCGTTACAAATTTTCGCCAAATGATACGTCTGGCGATTTAAAAAAGGGGATGCGTTTCTCTTTCTGGGGAGTGGAGCACGGCAAGATTTTTCAATCACAAGATAAAGATTATTCGATTGTAATCATGTTTAGACTAACGAAAACTGGTTCCGGTACTCTTTTGCGAGACCGGACGATGTTCTGGAGAAAAGGTTAGGTTAGGTTTGAATTATCGTCGCGCTAGAGCTACACGAGGGCTATTTCTGGAGGGAAAAAAATTGTGTTGTTTGGTTATTTCTCTTTCATTTAATTTTTTTTATTTGTTTAATAAATTATATTTATTTTGTAAATATTACGATCTTTCAGGAAACAATTTCTTTTCTGGTTTGCTCGTACTAATATATTATATTTCTATTTATAATTACCGAGATTTGATACCGCTATGAACTGCTCTAAAGTCATCCCTGTAAACTTCGGAATACTAGTTTAGCTTCGGCACATAAACAGTATTGTTCTAAAGGGATCATAGAAGTCTTAAAAATGTGCAAATAAGGTGATCTTTAATGTAATTTTTTACTACTCAACATATAAGTATATTTTTTATATGTAATTTTATAAAATTTATTTATCATATAACAAATTTTAAAATTTATGAAACTTCAGCCAAAACTAAAATAAATGATAACAAACATAAAACTATTTGAACACATTGGGATTAGGCTTGCGTGCCAAATTTTGAGGTCAAAATTGAAGAAATGAGCAAGAAAATGACTATATTGTACAAATATGTACAAACAAAGACTTATACCTAAATTCTGAGCTCAATTTTAATTAGAAATTATGTTAAGAGCTTTTTTCTGAAAAAAATTAATAAAAATTTAAGAAAAAAGCTCTCAAAATAATTACTAATTAAAATTGAGTTTAGAAGTTAGGTATAAGTCTTTGTTTGTACATATTTGTGCAATTAAAATCATTTTCTTTGTCATTTCTTCAATTTTGACCTCAAAATTTCGCGCGCAAGCCTAATCCCAATGTGTTCCAATAGTTTTATGTTTGTTATCATTTATTTTAGTTTTGGCTGAAATTTCATAAATTTTAAAATTTGTTACATAATAAGTAAATCTTATAGAATTGCATATAAAAAATTATACTTTTATATTGAGCAGTTAAAAAATTACATGAAGGATCAAACTATGCTTTGTAGTACCTTCTTTGCACATTTTTAAGACTATGACCCCTTAAATCTAGTTCCGTACTTTTAATTGTTGGCGTAGCAATATTTATGTTTGTTAAAACTAATGCAAAAGTAGAAACCCCAATGTATAATGAATCTGCCGTATTAGCAGTTTTAAAGGCAATAATAAGGTCAGCAAGATACAAACAAACGCGGGTTTATGGTCTTCAAAAACATGTACAGGAACCTTTTGTATTGCTAGTGGCAGTTTGTCAATTTGTTCATTCGGTTGCTCTTGTAAATTAGACACTGGTCTCTTTATTACAAGCCTTACTCCCGCCACTAATCTGTACATTCGTTCTGAAAGAAGCTTTCTACAATTGCACACCTTTGGAGCCGGGAAATCTTGAAAACCTCGTTTAAAATAAATCAATTATATTTAAATAAAAAAATTGATTTATTTTAAACGAGGTTTTCAACTAAAAAAAGGGGTTTACGCTAACAACTTCTAGCATGAAAAGTTTTACATTAATTTACCTGAAATTTTTTACAGATGCTATTTCAATATATATCTGTGCCATGAACCTCTAACATCTGGTGTAAATATACAAGTTTTTTTTTAAAAATATGCCCAAGTGTAAGTCAATCGAAAAAATCTTTTTTGTGTGGTTAATCATTTTTCTTAATAACTTTTTTTCTTGTAATTTATATGTAAATCTAGAGGGTCATTGCATGTATCTGTTCAAAACGAAGAATTTAACACATAATTAATGTTTATAGGATGAAAATTCAATGTGGTAGACTTGTTTGCGTAAACCTCTTTTTTTAGTAGAAAAACACCATTCAAAATACAAATAAATTGTATTTAAATATAAAAAAATGCCTAAATAGTATTATTCATTATATTTGAAATCACTATGCCAAATTTAGAAAAGATTAAAGTAATAGTAAAAATTTTAGAATTTTGGGTATTCGCCTACCTTAATTTCAATTTTCATTTATAAATTTTTTTTGAACAAAAAACATATTAGTACTCTAAGTTGTCACATTTAAACTACAAATATGCCTGTAAGTTGCAAATTAAATAGTTGATACAAACCTTATAGTTGATACAACATTTAGTACTACAACAATAATTTGATACAACATTTATACAATAGTTGATACAACATTTGTACTTAGGGACTTAAAGGGCTGAAAACAGGACAAGTTTCCAAACTTTCCTGTCCAGTTTCTTGGCGAAAATTACCCCATAAACGTGAATTTCAGTTCTATCATAATTTTTAGTTTCAGATATAAAAAACTTGTGAAATTTATTTTTTCAAAGTCACTTTAAATGTGTGTAAAAATGCTTACAAGGGTTCTAGAAATACAATAAAAAAGTTCCGTAAGGCTTATTTGTAAAATAAATAAATAAATGAAATAAGAGATGGCATTAAAAAAATAGATATCAAAGAAACTGGTTAAAAACCGGTCTTCCGAAAATAACTAATTTTCAATGAAACCGAAGTTACTATAAACCCATTTAATCTTAAGACCGGTTTTGGTTTTCAATCCCTATGATCCTAGGGACGGTAAGGAAATTCATTATGCTTTTCTGTCTTTTTTGGGTTAGAACTAAATCCAGTTTAACGGAAGTGGATTTTTTTACTCGTTTTACTCACTTCAAATATTTATTGAAAAAAAATCAAATTATCTAGCAAAAAGTAACCTTAACTCTGAGGAACTATTAGGAAAGCAATAAAGCTACGCAGCTCATTTTAATAGGTTTTTTTTGAAATTTTAGTCTTGTGTGGTAAAGACTAGCGAAAAAAGGCGGTTACTAACTGAAATGGTAGAGTTCTGCAATTCAGTTTTCATGATTGAATAATTACTGTAGCTCCCTCCAATGTCTCTTTTCACCACTTTGGCAATGAAACCAGTGAATGTACCACAACCTAGGGACAAAGTTAAGAGAAGAGAAATCCGAAGAGAAGAAAAGTTATTGAATAAAAACGTTTAAGTTTTTAAAATTCATTTTTCGTGTAACTAAATTTGTCTAACACAGATTTATCAGGTCAAAGTCCTTCGTTTCTTTTGAATTTTGTTTAATTTAAATAAAGTTAAGCAAAAAGCTTATTTTAAGACATGGGAAAGCTTCTTACCTAAGGTGTCTTCATAGGCAATCTTTTAAACCAAAATGTATTCCAGGGATAAATTTATCATATTTTATTTAGATGTATTTCAAATTGAAAAATTAAGTTTTTGTAATGTGTATCAATGTGCAAAAAAAAAAAAAAAACATATTTACTGTGACTTTCGAAGAGTCAGACATTAATTTTCTTTCTCAAATTGAGTTAATATTTTTTATCGTCTGCTTTATTTATTTCCAATTCGAAGAATAATTAAGTTTTTATTAATAAAAAACTTCACAAAACTAAACAAACAGCACTATAAAGTAAGAAATTTGTATAAAAAATAACCCCATTTTTACAGGTGTGTTCGAAAAGTTCGGTGATTGGTCTCATAATTAAAAAACCGCGAGAGTTAAGATCTTGCACTCACGCAGACGCAGTGAGAGAAATGTCATCTAGAGAATGTTACTGCGTCTGCGTAAGTGCAATATCCGAATCGGCGCAGTTTTTCTTTAATTATGAGACAAATCACCATATTTTTCGAACACACCTTGTATGCAAAAGTTAATTACCTTGAGAATTTTTAAACAAATACAGAATAATCAAAGTATCAAATTGTGCTACATTTTAAGACGTCAATTCAAAATCACTTATAATAAAAATAAAATTTTCTTTCCTTTTTAAAAATAAAGTTTATGATCGCATTGTTATTATGGTAACATATATTTAAATTGCTAAGAAATAGTTTCAATGCTAATTAAATGTTGAATTCGCAGACAGATAGTAGACAGATGTCCATCTGGTCGTACAGACAGACGGGTAAAAAGTATGAAAGTTGGGTCTCTGAGGTCATACCTTTCTAACAATAAAAAAAAAGAATTTTTAAGATCCGACAGATAGAACCGAGTTTGGAAAGGGGGGAGTGGGGTACAGGTGGACACCGTATCAATGAATACTTTTCATTTTTTAATTCCTTCGAAGTTAAAAAAAAAAGAATGGTAAGCAAAACAAAATAGGTCGGTCGGAATTTGAAGGAGAGGTACAGACGGACAGAAATATCAATTTTGTCAATAAACAACTATTCTTTTATTGTTATTTTTTTCCTTTCGAATTCAGAAACGGAAAGTTAGTTTAAAAAAAAAGAACGCTAGATTCTGACACAATTTTCATTTGTACCAAACCCCTTCGACTCTGATTTCACCTGTACAGGAGTTTTAGTTTAACGGTAGCTCAATAGATGGGGCTAAGATAGCGATTTCAAATCGATTCGATCAGTGAAAACAATAAAAGATAAGGCTATCTACCGAGAAAACGAATTGAATCAAAAATACGCCGGAAATGAAACATTAGAAAGCGTATTTGAAAAAAGTCATTTCGAAGTCGAGACATTCGATTCGATAAGTTTATTTACATGCGTTAAAAGACAAAACACAATGAACTTGAACTTCGTATAATTCATTTTCCTAATCCTCTCTGTGATTTTGCAGATAATTAATCAGATTTAAACAATTTAGTTAAAAGTTTGTTATTTTTATTTTTGTAAGAGTTCTTAAATTTTTTGTAAAGTTTGAAATAAAATTGTATAAAGTTTTTTAAAAATTTAGTAAGTGATTTAAGTAATTTTTTTTAAAATTTTTTTATTTTTTTTTATTTATTATGAAAACTATTAAAAAATGCAATTTTGTCAAAACTAAAGGAACTGGTCGAAATGTTTTGTGATCGTGGTCAGATGTCAAATGTTTAAATCAACATTCAGTCAATATCTTAAACAAGTAGTTATTGAAGATCTGAAATAGCCTACTTTCCTGTTACTTAAATAATTACTGAAATTTTTATCAAAACTTAAAACAAGTAGGTTTGTCACAGTAACTGTCTCTAATTTTGGAAAGTGATAATACCATATTTAAACAATTTATTGAAAAGGTTTTTTTTAATTTCTATAAAAATTTAAATTATTATGTAAAATACTAAAAAATTGCAGTTTTGTCTAAACTAAATGAAGTAGTCGAAATACTTTCTGATTGTGGATAGCTGTCAAATGTTTAAATTAATATCGAGTCCATATCTTCTTATACACAAAGAGCAAAGGAACTAAAATAACCTACTTTATTCCTCTTACTTAAATGCTTACTGAAATTCTTATTGGAAAGCAAGTACGCTTGTGCCAGTAACTGTCATCTAAAACAGCTTCTACTCAAGATTAATACACATTAGAAAAGAAAACCACAACTCCAGTATATCCAGTTGTTGCGTCCAGTATATCCAGTAGTCAGTTGTAATTTTAACTATAAAAAGCCAAAATTATCTTTTTTGATTAATTTTTTCGCAAATTAAATTACAGTTCTATCATTTGATTATTTTTTTCTCATTTCGAATAATAATCATGTAAAACTGCTTTAGTCAAATCCTAACAACAGTTCCAGAGACATATAGTGTGTTTGGAAAATGTTGAAAACGTCTTAAATGACGAAAAGTTCTTATTCTTAAGGTAGGCGAATACCCAAAATTTCCCAAAATTCTAAAATTTTTACTATTGCTTTAATCTTTTCCAAATTTGGCATAGTCATTTCAAATATAATGAATAATACTATTTAGGCTTTTGTTTTTATTTAAATATAATTTATTTATTTTAAAAGGATGTTTTTCTGCTAAAAAAAGTTTACGCCAACAAGTCTACCACATTTAATTTTCATCCCATGAACATTTATTATATAGGTTAAATTCTTCGTTTTGAACTGATACATGCAATGACCCTCTAGAGTTGCATAAAAATTACAAGAAAAGAAGTTATTAAGAAAAATGTTATACATTAACCACAAAAAAAAAATGGGATTTTTTTTCGATTAACTTACACTTGGACATTTTTTAAAAAAAACTTGTATACTTACACCAGATGTTAGAGGTTCATGGCACAGATATATATTGAAATAGCATCTGAGAAAAATTTCAGGTAAATTAATGTAAAACTTTTTATGCTAGAAGTGTTGGCGTAAACCCCTTTTTTTAGTTGAAAAACACCGTTTAAAATAAATCAATTATATTTAAATAAAAAAAATTGTCCAAAAAGCATTGTTCATTATATTTGAAATCACTATGCCAAATTTGGAAAAGATTAAAGTAATAGTAAAAATTTTAGAATTTTGGGTATTCGCCTACCTTAAATAAGCATCAACATACAAACCTGTAAACCCAGATATTTTTGAACTATTTCGTGATAAAAATCATGAAACTGCTCCAAACCGCATAAATAAATGAAGAAATGCAATTTGAAATAACCAGTTTTTTTTAATACTGGAATATGGAATGCGTTACCACTTTTTTAGTAATTTAATAAACAAATAATGAATAATCAAGGATTCACATTGTGTTACATTTATTAAACTCATTCCAATCCGAATGGGAATGTTTCAGATGATGTAGAGCTCTTGTTTTATTTTTTCTACGTTCTGCGTTTTCATTGGTTGCTTCTGTTTCACTCTCAAAATGGCTGATGTAAGAAACGTTTCTTTTTTGCAAGCTTGCCGGCCCTCCGGCTCAGTGGTTAGTGTTCTAGCCTTTGGAGCTGCTGGGCCGGGTTCGAATCCCGGTAAAGGCATGGGTGTTTGTGCTTGTCAATAAATGCTGTTATTTGTCTATGCGTTTGTGTCGTCCTTCTTTGTGTGTCTCTTGTGGTTTGGTTTTGAATTATCGTCGCACTAGAGCTACACGAGGGCTATTGGCGATGGGCGTCGTATTTTAGAACCACAGTCAGGTGACGAGCCAACACCTGAATAGGCACCCAACGCAACCGTTAAGGGCGACATCGTACGCAGCGTGTGTCTCTTGTGACTGTCTAATCTGGTGAGCTGGGTAATGGGCTATAAAGCCTACACTCTCCCTTCTAGAGGGCGCAATCACTGTCATTTGTCATATGCAAGCTTTCCTTAATATAAGTTTTGAACAACCAACAGCACAGCAAGAAGTTGTCATTAAAAAAATTAATAAGTAAAATATTCTTAGAAAACTCATTTTCGACTGCCAAAACAAAAGTAATTCCAGAAAACAAATGAAAACAAACTGTAGGATATGTTGCCATCAACGACGTGAAACAACCCCTTTATACGAAAAAAAAATAATATTTTTTATTTTAATATTAATTTCAAATAAATAAAGGTTCTCATACAACTGTTTATGTGGTAACATCGAAGGTTCTCATACAACTGTTTATGTGGTAACATCGGTTTAAATGGCTAAAAATTAAATGTCAATACTTATTTAAAGGCTACATTATTGACAGATAGGTTGACTGAAATCGGTCACGAAGTACAGAGATATAGACAAAAAGTAAGAAAGATAGATTTCTGATGATATACCTTCTAACTTAAACAGAATTTTTAAGATTCGACAGGTAGAACAGTTTTTGGAAGAGTTGTAGGGACAGAACGGACCGGTGTACGTCATCAGCAGGCCTATACCTACTTTTCCATTTTTCTTAAATTCTTTCGAATTAAAAGAAAATACGGAACTATTTTTAGCCTATTAAAAATAGTTCCGTTGCAGTGACAGGTCCCAATAAGGAAAAATCTGCTGGGACAGCAACAGGAAACTGCTGACTTCCAGCAGCCGAACTGCTGATTCAGTGCCGGGAGAAAGTGTACTTAAAAGTCAATAAAGTGTCCGCGGGAAAAATGCTGGTCCAGCAGTGCTGGCCAGCAGCGATCCATCAATTGTTCGCAGACAGCTGCGTTTTCTCCAGCACTTTTCTAGTAAGCCGCCCAACAGTTACTGCTGTTTTCCAGCGGCAATTTAGCAGCGGGCCAACAGCAAGTGCCGATTTGCCAGCACTTTTCTAGTAAGCCGCCCAGCAGTATGCTGCTGTATTGACGACAGCAATATGGTGGTAATTCAGCAGTTATTTCTTCCAACACCCTTACCGGAAAACTGCAATATAACAGCAGCAATAATGCAGTATTTCAGCAGTTATTTTCCTGCAACCTTTTTAGAACGCTGCCAAATGATAGCATCAATATTACAGGAGTCCCCCCCCCCCCTCACTGTTAAAACTAAAGGTGGCATTTGGCACCTGTAGGGGTGAAAGGACGTGTCCCGTCAGCGACACCTCAACAGGCGTCATACGGCACCCTTAACTAGGGTGAAGGGATGGCACCCCTAGTCCAGAGTGACCCAGGAAATGAAATGATGGCACCCTAAGGGAGAATAATCATCCTCATTCGGGGTGCCCAGAGGTGCCACAGCAAATATCAATAGCCGACCAAGGATTTTATGCCATTGGATCCTCTACAAAACTGTACATTGAATAATAATAAAACAGAATTAATTGAATAAAAAAAAAGATTGTTTAATAATACCTACATCCAGACTCACTCACATATCGGGATTTTTATCCGGATCAAAGGCCGATAACCCCCTGATCTAGTACTTCCAGAGGTATTGATGTGGTATGAGAACATGGAGAACTTTTTGACCACTACATATTTAACGTTACCCAGCCATCATTAGTCAACACGGTGGTCTTTAGACCGAATACAAGTGCCAACCCTACAACAATTAGACCCAGAACCAACCCAGCACCACCGAGGACAGATCCCACAACCCTTCCGATGCGAACACGACGCTTCACACGACTAAGCTACCGCGGCTCAAGATGCATATACCTACTTTTGCTAATTAAAGGCTTCTGAAAATACAGATAATTTTGTTTTGGAACGACAAACCGACAGCACCGATCCAGCATATGTAGATCGGCAGCGGCACACCAATATTTTGTCTTCAGATAATCACCACACGTATGCCGGCAACGTAAAGGTGCCCTTTCCAGCAGAAATATGCATGCACCAGCACTAAACCATCACTTCCAGCAGTTAATCTACTGCTGGGCCAGCAGTTCACTGTTTACTGGGGTGATAAATTTTTCTCCTTGCGTCTCACGATCTTAACTTAAAAACTATTGAGTTTACAGATCTATAAGTATTGGCACATTTGCAAATACATGTCTGGATTTGGTGTGATATGATAGTAACCGCTGCGAGTTGAAGTTTTTGAGACATAGTTTGTCAAAGTGAGATAAAAGCATTTTAGTTTGCTGGTCAAAGCAGTTTTCCAAATTTCAAATTAGTATTTGGAGTTTGGTATATTTCAAAGTTTCGAAATTTGTTTCGTCAAATTTCATCTACAGCTGTTCTCACTGTTCTAACTCTAATCTAACCTTAACATTAGAGCCATTAAAATGACAAAAATATGTTCATAGACACATTCTTAAGTAATATTATTGACTCAAATGTTATAAAGTTAAAAAAAAACCTTTGGGAGTAGTATTTTGGAAGACATAAGTGTTTAAAGTTTTGACATTTCCATTTCGTTAATATTTGCGTCTTCACTGCTCTTTAATACTCTGAAATCTAGCAAAAAATGTAGATTTTAAATTTTGCACTATGTGCATTGTGCAGAAATATTAATATAACACCTGGGTGGCAATTCTATCAAAAGAAAATAACGCATAGAATGAACGCCGAGTAACTAATTTATTTAAGGGAGAAGGCGAGGGAGTATTGGCTAGCGTTAGTGAGGGAACCCTGATTAGCTTTCATATTTTTTTTTCTATTTTTAAAAATATGTTCTTGCCATCTGTCAAAAGTTTCCATCAACATTAAATCAATACATATTTAGCCAGCAATCAGAATATCAGTCTCAATCTGGCGAGATCTTTTCCCGAAATAAAATTGTTATACCCGAATCATTAAATAGGGGTGAAAGTACACCCCTCTCCCTAAAAAAAAAAAAAAAGACTCAAACTTTTCTTCCACGCAGTTAAAAACTATTTTCATTTTAAGTACTTGGAAAGGTGTAAAAAGAACATTTCCTCACCGATCGAACGAACAGTCGAACTGATAAAGAGAACCAGATGACTCTGCTCAGCAGATTCCAAAGAATTTCAACTCGGGTAATAGTTATCGTGGAATGAAAATTACTTCGAGACTTTATTTCCATGCCGCTCTGCTTATTTGACTTCGAAATGAGTCCTCTAATTGGATTTCAACTTGTTAAATTGAGTGTTAATTAAAATGTATAAAGTTAACAGGATGTGCTCGAACTCGGATGTGGATCTCGAACTTGTGTGACATTTTTTCCTTTAAAAAAGAAACATGAAAACTTCAGTTAATATCGCTAATTACGTCCTATTATTTGGTTTCCAACAAAATACCTTATGAAATAGCAAAAGTTTATATTTTTCCTCAATAAATTTTACATTAAGACAGTTATAGTGCGTCTCAAAAGTTTAGACAAAATACATTTTGATTCACAAAATTTCAATGAAAAAGTTCATTTGAAAAAAATTTTAGTAGTAAGATTAAGGCAAGTATATATAATTAAAAGTAGCATGAATCACAAAGAAAACAACCAATAATAAATTTTAATTGAATTAATTGTAAAAAGTACCCAAAAAATCTGTCTCATAAATATAGACAAAATAGATTTAATGTCATTTAATGATCTAATTTCGCATTTTTTTGCTAGAATTGTATTTCTGTTTGATATTATGAATTAAAAAACACTTTTTGCAGTTGAATTTTAACCATTTTGTACCACTCCTGGTCCAATTTTATACCAGCAGCAAATATAGCCGTTTTAGCTCTTTTAAGGTTAAATATTGCTGGTGATTAAAATTTCGGGTCTTTTAAATTTTAAAAAATGCCGTTTTTTACCAGGAAATGCGTCATTACACCTTTTAAAATGCGCGAATTGGTTTCAAAACTTCTTGGTACCGTTGTTTTAGGCATACAGTCGTTACTTGCATCTAATTGGGATATATATTACGCCAATCAACAGCAATATTTCCCCGTAAAAGGGTTAAAACGGCTATATTTGCTGCTGGTATGTAATTGAACCAGGAATGGTACAAAATGGTTAAAATTCAACTGTAAAAAGTGTTTTTTAATTCATAATATCAAACAGAAATACAATTCTAGCAAAAAAATGCGAAATTAGATCATTAAATGACATTAAATCTATTTTGTCTATATTTATGAGACAGATTTTTTGGGTACTTTTTACAATTAATTCAATTAAAATTTATTATTGGTTGTTTTCTTTGTGATTCATGCTATTTTTAATTATATATACTTGCCTTAACCTTAACATCCAAAAAATTTTCAAATAAACCTTTTTATTGAAATTTTGTGAATCAAAATGTATTTTGTCTAAACTTTTGAGACGCACTATAGTTCTAAAAATATATGAAACAGTAACAGCTCTAGTTTTATTAATTATGAAGAGAATGATAAATTAAAATATATTTTTATTGTTTAAGTTCCCAGTGTTTTACTAACAGTAGTTTCTTTTTGTGTGTATGGATACTCTAGGCTACACCTAGGTACTATTTAAGAGTAATAGAATGTTGGTGATTGCCGATAATGATGCCTGATTAAAACGCATTCGAAAATACCTTTAATGTAGTCTCAGAAACTTATTTTTTAGCCATGAAAAATTTAATGTTTTAGCATATTGACAATACCACAGCATAATACATAAACAAGTTTGACATAATTATCTCCTCCTATATCAGGTTCCGTAATATATTGAGCATTCGGATATTTAGCGCCTTATTATGTTAAGTCATCAACACTTTCTTTCATTCAAACAGTTGAAATTATTTTGTTTTAGGTAACTGATTGGTCAGAATGGAGTATTCTCACTACGCAAAACGTAAAATGGTAACCCGTGCAGAGGCCTTCGTATCGTTGCATTAGAAGTTGGAATAACGAAGTAGTCGTTCGTACCGATACTTTGAACTAAACAAAGCATAATCTAAAATCTGCTTGATCTGATTTTGTACAGATAACTGTTATTACTCGTTATTTTTCCTCAATCAAAATTAGTTATGATTGAGAATAAAAGTGTTTTCCTTGAAAGTACTCTTGGCTTCTTCTTGCTGCGGTTCATTCGCATACCGTTTCAAAGCTTCACAACAAATAGTTGGGAATCAAAACGTCCCTGTAAAAGTTGTTTTTCCTTGAGGTAAGTTTTAATGGCGTAAAACAAATACCAGGGTTGCTTAAATAATTTGGTATAATAAAGTCTCGGTATCTGTAAGCCTTTGTGACTGAAGTATAAATACTAGCAATTGTCCTCGTCGAGTATCTAAAATGTAGAATGAACTCTTATTTAACTTATTTTGCAAGAATGTCACTCATTTATGGACAACGATAAAATTAGCGTGAAAAATTAATTGGATATAAAAGCGTCGCTGTCGAAGTTGTTTTATCCTAGGATGAACTGTAATGGATGCTGTGAAATTGACGATTGGACAATTTATATGGTTAGAATGGCGTTGTCATAGAAGTTTCTTGAAATTGTTTTCTATAAGTGAAAATTTAATTTAGTATATTTCTGAGAATTTTAAAGTTTTGACATTAAAAGTAGATGTTCTATACTGTTACATGGAATTTTTTTTTAAAACTATGCTGTTTTATCAAAAAAGTGTATTCTGCAGTTCTGCAGTAAGGTCATTCTTTAAAAAGAAGAGAAGATTTCTCCTAAAATATTTTTAAATTGAAAAATTATTCATTTGCTCTGTATTTTTTTCATGAGTTATATAAGCTTCTAAAAACGAAGTAAAAAACGGGGTCCTTTTCAACTCCTAATATTTTTCAAATTAAATATTATTAAAAAAATTCTCTGATAATGGAGGTGAGGTTTTAGTAAAGGATTGGAGACTAAAAAATTCAATACCTACAATAAACGTGTGTATTTTACTAAAACCCAGATCAAATATTTAACATAAAATTTAGGCGTGTACAAAAATTGTTGATAAAGAAAGTAACAGTGGTGTTCAATATTTTTAAAGCTGTTGTAGATCAAAAAGAGTTTTTTTCTTGCATAATACAATCCATGCTTTTTTTTTTAAATCACATAATTCGAGAGATGTACTTTCTTTTGTTTAAAGTCAAAGTAACGGTAAATAGTATTCTTTATAAAGTTTTTTTGAAACTAAAATATAGGGGAGAGGAGGGAGGATTGGGACATTTTCACATAAATATTTTTTTATTCATTATCCACTGCTTATTTATAGATGCAAATGGTAAAATAATAAACTTAGATGTTTTAAATTATTTTTAAAAAATACACACCATTTAAATGCTGAAAAATTTTATCACTGTTGAGAAATTTAAATTATAAGAATTCTGTCCCATTCCTCCCTCTTGGGTGGGAGGAGTGGGACATGAGTATGGGAGGGATGGGACACATTTGAAAATTAAAGAAAAATTATCGAATACCATAACGAGAAAGGTTAACATGAAAAGAAAAGCAAGACTGCGCTCTACTGTTCCCACGAATCAATTGCGGCGGCAGCAATTTCATGATAATATCAGGTTTTTTTCTATCGTACCATAGTCATATCCTGTTGAGGAAAATTAAAATTTCTGTTCGTGTTCTTTCTCAAAAATTTTGCATTGTAACTTTCAGCATTGTCAATACTCTCCACAATTGCAACGTAGAACACACAATTGACTGTTTGGTGAGGAATTGACAAGCACACAATCATATTTGCCTATGTTGGGCTTGTCCTTCATCCATGTGCTATTTCCATGTCTTCATCTGAACTGTCAGGTAATGAAAATAATGACCTTTCGCTATCACTGGATTCATATCTTTAAACGGTACAATTTTCTTCTGAATTTTTAAGTTTTAGGTTTGCACATACATATTTTAGTTGACACCTTTTTTTTCCCAAGTCTGGCAGCTTCTACTTCTTCAATTTCCTTCTTCTCAAGGTTATATATCAATATTCTTGCTCGTCCTTTTTTCTTTCCTTTACTTTTATTCAATGGATTCCTAGGTTCCGCTTTAGGAAATGGCAGTATGGACGGTAGGAAAGAATACTGAACTGGAAGGAGGAGGAATGGACATGTCCCATTCCTCCCTCTTTCAGTGCGTCCCACTCCTCCCTCTACGCAATGCTTCTAAAAATAACTTCTCACATAAACCATGCTGACTTTTGGTTTAACTAAACTGTTGATAAGCATACATTGCATCTTTAAGAGTACTGTACCACTATATTATGTTTGTTTTAGAAATCACATGAGTAAAGAAATAAAACTAAACATAGATTAAAAACTTTCTCTGGAGGTGTAAAAATAAACTTTTTCCAAATTGAAACTGAAAGTTGAATATGAATAAACTAGAAATAGGTAACAACAAGGAACTATACATATGCTATAAGGTGGTGAGACTGGAAATAAAATTAGGTCATTTAATTTGCCATAACTTCAGCTGTCCCACCCCTCCCACCGTCCCAATCCTCCCTCCTCTCCCCTAATGGAAGCGGACAAAACTTATTTGACATTTCACAGAATACACTTGCACATATAAGTAAATTAATTGACGATCATTTTTCATTTATCAAAGATTTATTTAAAAAAAATCATAATTAGTATTTCAATAGTTAGTAATCATGTTAGTATTTAATACATCCTATTGAACAAAGCTTAACTTTTAAAAATGTGAGCAAGGTCACCACACAGAAGTGAGATTTTAGATGGCCTAGTTAATATTTGACCCTAAATATTATTGCTAGAAAATGTTAAATGATGTAAGTACTTTCAATCAGCTGTAAATAATCATAGTCAAGATTAGAAATATAGATAAATATAACAGTTTTCTCAAAATGGTGCCCGGACAGAAATCGGCCCTTTTTGAAGAATAACCCTCTTATATAAATGTCACTTTGAAAAGTGCTATACTATATTTATTTATTGCTATTTAAATTAATATATTTCATGATATCAATTAATTAATAATGCATATAGTAACATATAAAAGAAATTATGCAACTAAAATAAATAAAAAGAGCAATGCTTTGTTCTCATATTCATTTTCAGCAATACTTGACATTCTCGTACGTTATGTAGCTTAATCGTTAATCTCACTATGTTCCGAATTAAGTTCTATATATGTATATATATTTCAAAATATATTGAAAAACTTTTTTTTAATTAAAAACCCCTTTCGCAGAAATTGTTTGATACCTTGACTGCACAAATTTTCTATAAAAAATACTTTTGGAGTAAAAAATAAATAGTTTATGAAATTAGTGGTGTAGATAAAAAAATAGATATTATTGGGTTGTATAGGCAGACATAAGCAGTTTACAAAATGTTAAAAGATGTGTCGTAAAAAAGTAACGATAAATACATTTTATTTGGAAAAATCGTTTATAAAAAGAACAGTTTAATAAATTAGAGAAAATCAACTTAATGTAAAATTGCCGATTTATTTTCATATTTTAGTTATTTAGAAGCATTTCCTTTTCATACGATAACATAAACAATACGGGAATTTTCATTGAATTTGCAAGGTTTGTAACACTTTTGGTTCAATTTCATACCAAGCAACCAATTCACCCCAATACAAAGTGGACTAGTATAAAAATTATTAGAAAAATATTCTTTAGTTTGCCCATTAATTTAAATAAAGAAACTTTCCACCTTCAACTTAAAAGGCATTTTTAAAGTCTCTTTTAGAAATGGGAGTAAGATATTACAAATGAAGTCTCTTCTCATGAACGGAGAAGTCTTTCCCTAAAGAGTATATCAACCTTCAAAAGAGCTCCTTTTGCGCAAAAGAGGTGCTCAGTTCCATACATAGTTGATACCCCATCTACGGAGAAGCGCGCTTATCGCCCCTATATTCCTAGCTTCAATCACCCTCCAGAAGCAGGAGTTTTCAATTATTCCCTCCCCCTTCCCCCAATCTATAGGGGACGTCCTCCAAAAATCGTCTGCGGAAAAGGTTCCTGTTGGTTTCTTCCCCGGGCCAGACCCCGCCCCCGAAAGAACGATCAAACAAGTCCCTCCGCCAATAGCATCGCGCGCAAAAATGGAACCGGTGAGTGACAGCCGACGCAGAGTTTTACCTGGCCACTTCGAAAAAAGTTGCGAAACTTTCTAGTTCTGTTGTTCTGCACATTTTTTTTTTCTGCATAACTCCCACTTGAAAAAATATTTTTTTTTCGTTGTTGAAAAGTTAAGCACGTACTTGAAAAGTGGGTATCCGAACTTTTGAAAAGTTAAGCAATTTTGGTACCCAAACTTTTAAAAGTTAAGCATGTTAGTGAGTGGTATCCATACTTAGCACAAAAATACTTTTGAAATAATGTAAGGCGTGCGAGTAGTTGAAATGTTGTACGGTGGTTCAGCATGAAAATGTCTTCCATGTGCCCGACGGTCAAAGTGAGCAGTTTTTCCGTGCGCGATATCCTCGACTTACCCAGTCCGAAATCTTTCAGTTTCCCGACGTCCGGGACGTCGACTTTGGAGAACTTGCCCGACCAGCTACCCTACGGGACTACTTCATACGGGGGCATTTTTTCGGATCACTTCGCCAGATTTCTACCGAATGCATCAGAGGACTTTTCTGGTGAGTACCCCTTTTTTTAATACTCTCTCAGAAATGAATGCTCAAAAATGACGAAATTTTCCTTAATTTTGACGATGCCGTTTATTGGCAAATGCTCCGAGTTTTTCTTTCTTCAAAGTGAGGAAATTTGATTCGTAATTTTTATAAGGATTCGAATTTCGTCTAATCTGAAGAAATATTTCGTCATTTTTGAGCATTTGAGTACAACAATGAGATTCAGTTTCCGCAAAATCAAGATACAGAATCGTCAAATCAAGATCGTTAAAGTGAGGATTCGCGTTTACTCAAAAGCCACGTGATAGTTTGACGAAATAATCCTCAAAATTAACGAAATGAGGCTTGAGGATTAATGAATCGTCAAAAATGAAAGCGTTATTTCTGAGAGTGTATGCATACTATCCTTCATACTTTATCCTTCATTTATTTTATGATTTTTTTTTAAAATTGAAATACAGCAACCAGGAGACAAGCAAAAAAACGCGATATAACCAAATGCGCTATAAAACGATCAACTTGATAAATATAGTACTTTTGAGTTATTTATGTTCAAAACAAAGTTTTTAAACTAAAGCACAATATGTATTTGAAAGAAAACTAAATCTTGTTAAATAATATAACAACTCTAAAAAAAGAAACAAAAATTTAGAAAAGACTTATTATTAATTGCTATAAAATTTGCATTTGTAATTTTATAATATTTCACCCTTTTTTGTAGTAAATTCATCTAAAGCTAACTGCTTTGATTTTTCTCACAAAACTTGCTTTCCGAAAAATATCAACGAACGAAATTGTATTAACTGTATTTCACCAATATTAGATGAATTTAGCCACCAATATTAGAATCGATTTTAAGGAAATTAGATATTGGGGGAAAAAAACGGGGGAGAAATTGGTAGACATGATTTAAGGCTCTATGTATCCGAATGCGCGATGTAACAAGGCGCGATATAGCAAAAGGGGTTATTGTATTTGAAACCGAAGAAATAAGAAGTACTCAACTCGCCATCTTTTGTGTTGGTTTGTAAAGCGTGATCTGCCATAAGGTCTAGGTCCCCCAAATTGTAGTGATTTTCTTGTTAAATTCTGCTTTTCCACCTAAACTTTGTAAATTGTGGCGTTTTGCAGCTCTGGATTATTTTTAAAGCTGGATAAAAAAAAAGAGCATGAAACTAGACAAGTGCAGCAAAATGAGTTAAATTAATGAATTTTTAAGCTCTAGATTTTTTATTCGGATATAAACCATTTCGAGAGCAATTATAGAAAAAATTTTCTAGGGCACCTAAAATTTTCTCTGGCTATAATCCGTGTTATACGAAACCAGAGCCTGAGGAGGAATTAGATAAAGCTTAAGAAAAACATCTCCGTCGAAATACAAAACTTTCGGAGAATAAAAGAGTTGATGATGGGGTGCTGGATCAATATCAAAAGGTTTGGCCATTATGGGCAGTCAAAAATATGGTTAGAAGAGTTTGATATCAGTATACCCACACTGCTGAAGATTTTGTTCTTGGTTTCACTATATCAATGGTTCCTAGTAACGGCAACGGCTTGTGAAATGTTTCACCATATTTTTGGTATTCGATTGAAACTTTTTTTCGGGTTTTTCAGGCAATGGTAGTTAAATTAACATGATAAAATTTTAGGGCAAGAAAAGAATTCTTCTCGTTTTGTTGGTGGATGTAACCTAGCTATCGCATCGATTAATATTACATGCGGTATTATCTTCCTTTATCCTAGTTATTGTTAAAAAAAAAGGTTTTAAGTTAGGTTTTACCAAAGCCTATTGGAATCAGGTACTCTAACCACCACATGCACCTGGGTAGTAATCTAAAGGTATTGATATATTTTTTTCCACTTAAATGTTAATTTGCATAATTTCATAAAGCTTTTTGACATAGGTAAATCTTGCTTTGAACCTATTACATAGTTATTTAGAACGGGCCTTTATAAGAAAATTAATTAATGGATTGCTAAATTAACTCCTTAAATTTGAAAGGCGCAAACAAATATAAATTTTGTATAACCTCCAGAAACAATATGAGCTCTGTTAAATTAAAAAAAAATACATACATGAATTTTTCCACTGGGATACGACACGCATGAATAGAATAAGCTCAAATAAAAATTAACGGCATTTTTCTTATTAACTATTCAATTGAATTTTTTATTTTTTTCTAAAGAAATTCTATTGAAGCGCACAATAACTTTTCCTAATGTAATAAAAAATAATTACATAAACACATATTTATATACCAAGTTAAATGGGGTATAATGGTTTGATCGATTTTTATGTTTTGCTATAATATGCTTTGTGGTTTAATTAAGAGCGTAAGGATTTCTTAACGAACGGGAGTTTTACCACAAAACATTCATATTTTTTATTTACGATTTTAAAACGAGAGCACTTTTTGAAAAACTCAATCAAAAACAACAATTTAGACTAACTAATCAAAACTTCATTTCAAACTCAATCAAAAACAACAATTCAGGCTAACTAATCAAAACTTCATTTTGAACTCAATCAAAAACAACAGTTTAGGCTAACTAATCAAAAATTTGTAAGCAATATTTCGGAATGCTATTCTTCTTAAGTTTTAAGGAACTTTGAAATGTGCAATTCTTTTTAAAAAGTTTCACAAAATAGTTTATGATTACTAAGGTAACATAAAATGTAACATTTTAAAATAAACATTTACGTGCGAAATTAAGAAATATTTTCTGTAATTTTCATATTGAAAACATTTAACACAAATCACATTTAATCAAAAACTATACACAATATAACTTATTCTACCACAGTTTTGTGAACTATTAATGTATTTGTTGATGCAGGGAAGCATATTTAGGAATTCCATAAAAAAAAGGCCTTGGAACTGAAATTTTGCACATATTGTAGAAATAAAACTGAGAAAAAAGGTGATTCAGTTTTCATTCTTGATTGGAAATCATAGGAAATGTCAGACTGTCATTCAGAACTTCTTTTCTAATTTAAATACCATTACCACACTTCGCAACTGTAAAAGATTTTCGAGAAAACACCCTTTTCTGTGCGTGAAGAGAAAAAAAAAAAAACATTTTTTTTAATATAAAAATTTGATCATACTTGACTTAATTTCATCCAATGTCTGAACAGAGGCATACAAATGTGTTATAGCAAAGGGGAAAAAATAACATATCCTGATTATTTTATCTAAAGCCCTTTTTTACTTAAGCGTGGCTCAAACCATAAAACATAAAATACCGTAAAAACTGATGATGTAGTGTTCCCTCTAGATTATGCAGAAAATTACTTTGTAATTTTTTATAATAAAAATAAAATTTTGAAACTTTGTATCACGCTTTACATAAATTGCTTGAAAATATACTAAAACATGAAAAGTATGTGCTACTAAATGTTTGGATTCTATGTCCCTTACACTCTCAGAAATAACACTTTAATTTTTGACGATTCATGAATCCTCAAGCCTCATTTCGTTAATTTTGAGGATTGTTTTGTCAAACTATCGCTTGACTCTTGAGTAAACGCGAATCCTCACTTTTACGATCGTGATTTGACGATTCTGTATCTTGATTTTGAGGAAACAGTATCTCATTGCTGTACTCACATGCTCAAAAATGATGAAATATTTCTTTAGATTAGACGACATTAAAATCCTCATAAAAATGACGATTCAAATGCCCTCACTTTGAGGAAACGAAAACTCTTAGCAATTGCTAGTAATGGATTCGTCAAAATTGAGGAAAATTTCGTCGTTTTTGAGCATTCATTTTTTAGAGTGTAATAAGTTTAAAATACTTATGTTTGTAGCGCAAAATGGTGACTTTTATCCAAATGATAGCTTGTTTAGTTAATAAGGGTTACCGAACACGTTCTCAAGTATAAATTTTTAATTTAAAACTAAACACTAAAATTATTTAAATTACTGTTGAAAATACCGGAATGAGGATTCTGGGAAAAATGTACTTGCAAAGTTTTTAGAAATCTGAGGTTATGCATATACATTCATGGCTTTCTGATGCGGGTCAAAAACATCGAAAAAAGGAAAGATATAGAAAATTTTTTTTTAAGTTTAATTATTCTTATTATTCTAATTATTTTAAAACTAGATATTATTTTCATTCAATTTTCCATAATACTATGTGTAAAATTTAGTGGGTGTTGTTATTTTGGATTATCCGTTGTTGTAATTTAAAAATTCATTTCCGTTTAATATTGCAAATAAGTATTTTATAATAGTACTACCTCTTGGCCACTAGTTGCGGTTTCATTTTCAAGTGAACAATAAAAACCATTCAAGTAAACAATAAAACATTCAAAACACCATTCAAGTAAACAATAAAACCTTTTTTGTGATGTACATAATAATAAGGATTTTAATATGTCATTTTTTTTAAAATCCCATTCGAGATTGATTCCAATGATGTACTAAATTAACATATTTGACTAAAAGTTTTAACCATTTCTCCTAGTTTGCCGATTTCAACTTTAAAATAAATTGCATACATCTTTGTTTTAGGTGCTTATTTTTTTAAGCACCATTAGATTGCAGAAATATTTTATTTGTAAAGGTTATGTTCTAAAATTAAACATTTTTTTAAAAAATTTCACGAAATATATTTCCAGCATATACTTACGATACAAGATAAAATTAACTCAAAAGAAAATGTTACATTATTTAATAGAATTATATCCATTAATGCAGACTATTTACTAGTTGTTTTTAAAATTTTAATTAGTTTATTTATTTGCTAATAATTGCTGAAAAAATAGAACAATAAAATATTAAGTAGAATAAATTAAAATAAAAGTTTTCACAAAATATAATAATATAAAAGCCCAAATTACTTTTTTGTCTTAATTATCAGAAAAAATATTACAATTGAAAGCAATATGCTAAAATCTTTTACAAATAGCAACATTTAGTTCACAGTAAAATTATATGAATGAAAATTCAAACACGAAAAATGAACTGTTTTTCTAATGTATAATGGAATGAAATAAATATTTCTAAATTGTTTTGAATTATTCGTTCGATTTTTGTAAGCTTCCAAAGTTATTCTTTTATTCTGCAATGAAAAGAATTCGATGTTTCTGATAAAGTATTGATTTCGGAAGTTACGATTCGACAAAAAAATCATTTTAATGTGTGATAAATAATAGGGAACAAAGAAATAATTCACTGAAAACATTTAATTTGAACTTTTTAGAAGGATTCTTTATTTCATAGTTGGTATCTTCTTTACTATAAATACAATATTTTATTACAATAAGACTTATAGGTGATATGAAAATAACCAATAGTAACTGCAAAGATAATCCTATGTGCCATTATTATTACTTTTTTGTATTTTGTTATTGTGCCTTCTTTTAAGTAAAATTGCAATTTTACTTCAGATATATTAGCTAAATAAAGCCCTTTTTAGACGAAAAATGCCTTAAATGCTTTGCAGTGCAAATTGGAAATTACATTTCTTTGCCCAATTCAAAATTTACACATGTTTAAACAGTGCTATATTTCATAATTTGATAAATCGGCAAATATATGTAAATATCACAATGGTGTTTATATACTGATTATTTTAAAAGAGATTTTTTGTAGCATAAAACTTAAATTTTATTGGCTCTAATTCCAGTTGATTCAAATATGTCCTACGACTTGTGTTTTTGGTGCAAATGAATTTAATGGTCGGATACTTGTCTTACATATTCAATATATAATAGGCCAATCAATTGTTTTCAATTTTATTAAACTGATAAAGAAAAATCATTTAAATATATATTTTAATATATAACAATTCTTCAGAGAAAAAATATGAACAAAAATCATATATTAAAACAAATATTAATATGATGAAATTTTTCGTATTTCATTTCCTACATTTGAGTGAAATCGCATAAGTTACTCGTATTTGGAGATAGCGCTCGATGTAAAGAAAAATCCTTCCCCTTTCCTTATTCCTGCAGTATCTGATGTTTGAATCGCAGTTTCAAATCGAGGCTAGAATGCTATACATATGCTGTCGTGTCAAAACCATCGAAAGAAATGGTTTTCCAATTGAAGCCATGGTTTCTTTCACGACACGCATTCAACAAAATTAATTAATACAAATTTAATGTTTCATATGAATCAGGGACGTCGGATGGTTGTGATAAAATATAAGATTATTTAAAGTTAACAGAGAATCACCCATTAATAAAGGATGAGGTCTTTAGAGCGTGGTTTACTAACAGAAAGTGTGCATTTGTGTGTAAATATATATTATACACATCATGTTAGTGTATTTGTGAACGCATTTAACAAAAATAATTTATAAAAAGTTGATGTTTCATATGAAGCAGGGCCACCTCATGGTTGTGAGAAACTATAAGATTATTTAAAAATAAGAGAGAATCACCCATTGATAAAGGATGATGTTTTTAGATTGTGGTTTAGTAACAGAAAGTGTGTATTTTTTGTGTGTGTATAAATATATAGTAAAAATTAAATTATGAATGAATAATTTTGATCTCAGAATGTTTTTTAGTTTTTATAGAAAACGTCTCGGACATTCACCGGTGATTGTTTCATACACTATAGGTTTCGCATATTCACATCGGTAACAGTTCCCAGATTTTTCAGTTGCTGCATAAATACATAAATCTATCATTATTCTCTTTTTCCTGATACTGTTAAAATATGTTTTGATTTTTTTAATGAAGATACAAACGTTGAAGTCCTTTATCAGTTTCATTTTTCTTTCATTTGAAGTTTTGAATTTTAGAAATTTTGCAGGCACTTAATATTTTTTGCTGCACAATTTACTCCTCAACAGTATTTTACAGGTTTTTCTAATACCGATTTTCTTATGACAAACGAAAATTTTCAAGCTTCTCAAACTAACTAATACCGAATCAGCCAACAAGCATAAGTCATTTATTTGTGCAAAAAATTACGATTGTTAACGCGATTTCGGAGGTTTTGCATTTTTTTAAAATCTGTATAGTTGTTTTCCAATAATTTTGCATTTGAATGGACTTTTAATTACAAAAAAAAGTAACAAAGCTTGTTGGTGCAATCATTCACACACCAATATTTTTTTCTTATTAAAACCCCCAAATTTTCTTAAATTAATGTGCACTTCTGCAAATAAGGATCATTGTTTTTTTCAAAATTACTTGAAAAACATACTTTTGAATACACATTTATTTGCATTTTAGAAAAATAAGATAAAAAATAATACATATAACTAGGATTTTCTTGGGCGTTCTATGGAGAATATAAGAGTCATCCCAGAATACATTCACCGACATTCAAACAGTTTCACTTTATTTCGCACCTAGCATGTCAATCTTATTCTAACCTTCATGCAGTCCCTAGCAGTTGTAGAAACCATTCATTACCGCGATTCGAAACGCAGAAACAGGAGGCGGGAAACGGCCATTAACATGGCAAAACGGTGTTAATTAGGGTCGAGTGCAATAAAGCCCCACGCATCGATCACAGCGAAAAGGAAGCACCCAAAGAAACACGCCAAGAGCCTTCAAAATTGTAAAATGTAGAGGCTATGTTAAACCGAAATCACTAAAGTTTCGATTTTATTTAATGTTTTCTTATGAAATATTTTACTATTTTATCTAAATTTCAAAATATCAAATTTATTCGAATCTAAGTAACAGAGTTTGGGAGGAAACAGTAACTACATTTTTTGGGGATATTTTTGGGAAAGCGAATTAGATAAAGTCTATAAGAATTATCAAACATTGAAAACATATTTAAACAAGAAACTATTTAGAATTTGATGAACTCATTTCTTAAGTTTTTTTTTAATCTAAACTCTATACTTTTACTACTATTCGAAACTTTTTAAAGGTATTTTGAAGATTTTTTTGAAGAAGAGAAAACAAAAAATACATTGGGTGGATATTAACATATCATATAAGAAGGATATAGTTTAATAACAAATCATAGTTTAAAATGCAGGAAAAAGAGTTTTAATATTTTTATTTTTTGACTTTTCAAATATTTATGTAATGAAATCCGACATAATTTTTATGAAATTGACCTCATTTCTTCAAAGTATATATTTTTTTACTTTGATGGTTTTTACAATATTTGTTTAGAAAGAGAAACGAGGCGTTTTATTTTCATTATTTTTTTAAGAAGCTAAAGTAATTTTTCATTTACCTTCAAGCATTTGAATAATAATGGCATCACAATACCAATTTTATTTTAAACCAATTCGTTAAATTATGTTTTGAAGATATGATACATAGTTTCAATGTTGTGTTTTGTTATGAAATGTTTTACTTATTTATAAGTGGGAGCAATTGTAAATATTTATTCTTCAAAATACAAATAAATTTAGCAAACGATTAGTAATAATCATAGAATTTTCGAAGAAAAATACCCTGTACAGACGTTTGAAAATTTAATATAGTAATAAATGTTGTGCATTGTGCTCTTTAAGTGGATGAAGTTGTTTGTGGAAAAAATTCTAAGTGATATTTTCTGTTACAAACCTACTTGTCATTCTTGCAACTATCCTGAAACCTATTGAGTCCCCGTAAAAGAAATATTACAAAATCAGATATCGTTTTCTTAGCGACATCATGCCGCAGCGATCCATGAAATATAGCGAGTTGTGAGTCAAAATGGGCTTTTCCAAATTTCTACGGGGAAAAGAGCCTCGTAATTTTGAATGTTCAACCTCCTACGCTCACTCCAAAGCTTCTCATGTGCCCTAACCTAGAGCTGGAGCAGGCTTCTGATCGAATCCCTAATAGGCAGAAGTCTCCATTTGTCTCCCTCGGGCTGCGAAAGATAGTGTCACCCGTAAAGAATGTCCTCCCATCTCGAATGCTTGTTGCATGGCTTCAGGAAAAGTGTCAAGTCGTCCCTTTATCGGACTCAAAGGAAGGGCATTGCTTTTGTGGATTGAAGCACTACTCAACTACGATCGAGCTAAAGAATAAGCGTTATTAAGTAACACAAAATAGTCCTTCATACGTTTCTTAAACCCCGAAGTTTGACATTGAGAACACTTTATCGCAACACTGTACATGCTTACAGATGATGTATGGCTTTTCGAGATAAGATTAACAAACAATAGCTAGAATTACTAATTAATGTAGCACACATTTTGAAACAGCCACCCCATTATCGCCACTCAAATAAAGGGTATTGCCTTTGTGGAGTGAAGCACTACTCAACTCCGGTCGAGCTGAAATAAGCGTCGCTATCTAACATAAAATAGTCCTTCATACTTTTTTTAAACCCCGAAGTTCGACGTTGAGAACACTTAATCGCAACACTGTACATGCTTACAGATGATGTATGGCTTTTGAGTATGACTTTTCAAGCTAAGATTAACAAACAATAGTCAGAATTACTAATTAATGTAGCACACATTTTGTAATAACCTGTCACCCCTTTATCGCCACTTAAAGGATTGAAGCACTACTCTACTCCGGTCGAGCTGAAATAGTCGTCGTTAAGTGACACAAAATAGTCCTTTATATGTTTTTTAAACCCCGAAGTTCGACGTTGAAAACACTTTATCGCAGCACTGTACATGCTTACAGGTGATGTATGGCATTTGAGCATGACTTTTCGAGCTCAGACTAAAAACACTTGTCAGAATTGCTAATTAATGTATCACACATTTCGAACTAGCTTGTCACCCCTTTATTGCCACTCAAATGATTGAAGCTCTACTCAACTCCGGTTGAGCTCAAATAGGAGTCGTTAAGTGACACAAAGTCAGCCGTCATAGAGAAGTTTTTTAAACCCACAAAGTGTGATGTTGGCTTCTGAAACCACTTTATCGCATAATTGCTCGTGCTTATAGGTGACGTACGGAATAAATATGACTTTTCGAGTGTTACTAAAGAAAACTATCCTGAAAATTACTAATTAGAGTTGCACACATTTATAAAAAGTCAAATGGTACCTTTATAATAATATATTATTTACCTCAAAAAGAAGGGTATTGTTTTTGTGGAATTTGCACTACTCAATTGCATCAACTTGCCGTCTGAAAACATTTTATCGAATTACTGCATGAGCTTTATGGGACGGATGAGAGAAGTATGAATTTTCTAAACTGTAGTAAGATTACTAATTTTTGCTGCAATGTACATCTTTAGAAAAAGGATACAAAACCAGCCATCATACGGGCGTTTTTTAAACCCCTAAAAATTAAAGTAAACATTAATAAATTAAAAACTTTCCTGCTTATTTTTTTCCTTCAACCCTCTGAGGGATAAGCAATTTTATGAAGTTAAATTTGCTTTCACTGAATAAGTCTAAAAGTTAAATTTTAACTGGAAATTTATTTTTTAATTTTATGAAACTTCATTTGTATAGGAGATGATAAGAAATGACTGCTCTAGGCTTTAAAATTTAAAATTTAGTTTAATCTTTCAAAATATCTATAAATTTTTAAAAATCATGTGTTGCTGGAAAATCTGACATTCAGGTGACGGGTTTTTACGTTTGTACCCTTCAGAGGATCAATATATGTTTGGTTGCATCAAAACGAAATTAAAAAATATTTTTTATTAATTTTTTAAAACAAATATCAAAAATTCTTCTCGTATATTGTGCCCTTTAAACCGATCCTGTAACCAAAATAAAAAAGATTTGAAAAACACAGATTTCGCAAGTCAGTACTAACTTTTATTTCTACCCTAAAACAAGGAGAATTAGACTAAAGGTTTTTCAAACAAGAGTGAATTGAAAAGCCTACAAAACGATCACTTTCCCCCACACCCTAAACGTCGCTCACCGCCCCCTTTTCTGAGTCATAATTTCCTGGTAATCGCAGCTGAAACATGACAGCTTAACTCAAAGCTCAGTGTTTAATTAAATCGTATCCTTTTATCGGGAGTGGGGGATCTCTTTTTTTATATGTATAATCGGGAGTTGGGTGTTTGAGCTGCGGTTTGTTTAACCCTCGAACGGACGGAGTAGTGATTTGCTGGATGGAGAAGTGAGAATCGACTCGACTTACCCGACAAGGGACTTGATGTCGATAAGATAAAATCACCCGTACAGGGATTTTAACGTATGCTTTTTTTTCTTTCTTTCGGGTGAAGTATGGAATTTTTATCAAGTTGTCATCTGTTTCAATGATTAATGTTCGGAAGTGCAAAATGTCCCCGACTTATTTTTCAGAATATTTCAAACGCTAATTGTTTGTGTATTATAATTCAGTGAACACAAATCTGAAATAAGGTATAAAGTGAATAAGTTATTCCATTCTTGAAGTTTTCATTCATAATATAACTTTAAAAACGATGATATTTCGGTCGTGTTGAAACTATATGTTTGGTGGTCCAGCTGAAATTTTGAATGATATTTCACTAAACTTGAGGTTCGGAACATTTAATTAACTGGTTTTATTTATGTTTTAGTTTTTATTGCATATACACTCCATATTTTTCTTTGAAAGTGTACTAGAAAAACTAAAATTTGAATTTTTGAGGTGTGAATGTATTGTATGAATAAAATTTATAATCTTTAATATTAAAGAATTATAGAATATTTGATGGTAAAATAAGAGATATTTAAATAATTGAAAGCTAAATTATATTGACATGAATTAACTGCAATATTTGAACATGACTCAATTAACTGCATTTATTTGGTGTTTTCCCATTTGAGATGCCAACTTTTCCACTAAAAATAAATATTTTGTGTCCTTTCAATTGCAAGTTTAAATTATAAAAATGGACTGCATTTTAGATAACAATTGAGATTTAATTGAAACAATTTAAAAATTAGTCAATATTTTAATAGGTTAATTTTTTTTTCAGCTTACAATCTCCAGTTGGAAGCCATCCCTAGCGCGCCACCCACTGGCAACGATGTCCAACTCGATCCATCTTCGCGAATCACAGTTCCTCAGTCACTGCCCCATCCATCCCCTTCTTCATCGGGGGTCACCATCAAACCCCCACCCAACGACACCCTCGAAGACTACTCCTCGGACTCCGACGAGGGCAGCATCGACATCTGCAGCCGAGTCCTGGACGACAACGGCCAGACGAGCTCGTCCCACTGCAAGGTCTCGTCCAACTGCACCAGCGACTCGGAGAAGGACGAGGAGGAATCGTCCAACAACAAAGACCAGCCCCAGAAGAAGAGAAAACGCCGAGTGCTGTTCTCTAAATCGCAGACCTACGAGCTGGAGAGACGCTTCAGACAGCAGAGGTATCTGTCTGCTCCGGAACGCGAGCACCTGGCCAGCATCATTCGTCTTACGCCGACGCAGGTCAAAATCTGGTTCCAGAACCATCGATACAAGGCCAAGCGGGCCAGGCAGGAGAAGGGACTCGAACTCAATCCTTTGCCGTCACCTCGCCGAGTGGCCGTCCCCGTACTGGTGAGGGACGGGAAACCGTGCCAGCCGTCGATGCACGCGGACTTGCCACCGATCACGTCGCTCACGCAGGCAGGGACGAACTTGGCTTCCTACAACATGGGCAACGTGGTGGCGCCCACCTACAACCCGCATTTGTTTCACCACCAGCAGAGGTGGTGGTAGGCCACCGTCATTGAAGGACTAATAAGTCAGCTAATGGCACATGTGTCGGAACTTCAACAACGATATTGAGTTGCTATACTGGTACAGTTGCGCAAAAAATATTCAGGGCATTTAGATATTTTTGTAGTTTTTTAAAGAATAGTATTATTTCTTTTAATTCTTAATTCTTTTCAATTTTAAATTGATTATTTAAAAGGGAGGTGTTCAGTCGTTGGTCAGTATCATAGTTGATCAATTAAAGCATTAGTTTTGAAATAGCAAGCTGTGCGAAAGTATTGCTTTGCTATGAAATTTTTTTTCATCAGGTAGGAGAAATGTCATAACAGCAAATTAAAAACAAATTTGAAGACATCCTTCCAATCCAAATATTGTTTATTCTGAACACAAGAATTTTGAAAAATCCATCATATAAGTCCCTAAAAGTGAAATTAATCATTTAGAATAAATAACAACTCTAATAGTTGGCTGATAATTCTTTTGCGCAATTGTACCTCATTGCAATCCAGCCTTAACCGGCAGTCATGGGACTGCCTATATAAATCAATCCCTACAACGATGCATCAAAATCAAGAACATGGTAGAACTGTAACCTTGGATGAACCAAGACAGCAATCTTACCTGGATATTTGAAACTAATTAAGAAGGACTGCACGATGTGCCATAATTTTTACAGAAATTATTATTCTTCTAATTTTCAAATAGAAAGTTTTTTGTTGTGCAATGGTGCACATACTTTTGCTTTCAAACTGATGTATTCTTACAAACTGTATTGTTGAAAATTTTGGTGCAAGCACCGGGATCATGGAACTTTCAAGCTGCCACTACTATTCGGAAAGTGAATTTTCCAATTTTGTGGTAGAACCATAACTTTGGTACACCGCAAAAGTGATTATCTCAATACTCCAAACAGTGGTGGTAGCTACACTCCGTGCCAACCTAGCTTGGGCAATAACAAAGAGTAAAAAGGCAGGGGGGGGGGGGGGGGGAGCTCAGTTGGTTCGTCAGTTGGAAACTTTCGTAAGGTAATACATATTTAAATACATAATGATCTGAATACAATTTAACCAAAATACACTTTTCATTGTGATAAAATTGCCAAATCTTCTCAAATAATATTCAAATATGTTAGACCGAATAATATTCAGATCTGTTAAACGAAATTAAGGTTTTAAACATGTTTTCTGGATGGATTAACAAATAATTTATGAAACTCTTTACATCCGCGAAGGGATCTTCTCCATAGCATATTTCTATTTACCCAACTTAGGTTGGCAAGGAGTGTAGAAAGATCCAGGACTACGATGCAATATTGCACAAACATTTTTAACTACGTTATAGCCTGGAATCGGCCCAATTAAAACCCAGTACATAACAACTTTAAGCCAAAAGTTATAAATATGTATCGTTATCAAAAAGTCCCGAGTCCTTTCAAAAGTACTTACAACCAAACAATATATAATATAGAAAGAAAACAGAAATATAAAAATATTATATATTATATTTTACAAAATTCTCTTTCGGTGAGTTATTTAAGTTTCACTAAAATGTATTCCATTTTCATAGTAGTTGTTGCAAACATTTCACTTTTTATATTTGTTTATTGTTTTATATTTTATACTTTTACGTATTTTACGCATAACATTTTACGTACAAAAAATATTTTTTCAAGAATTTACAATGTTAACTTATGTTGTTTTTTATGTGTTACAGTTAATTCATTTACAAATCGCCATAATTGTACCTGCGAAATATTAAGTACTAATTGATTATTTTGAAATGTGTGTAGGAAAGGGCAAATATACCCTTTTTAAAAGTGCCCTTGCTTATTTGCTTCAGAGATCACTTTAGAAAATCGTTTAACATATACAAACATTTTTTTTAAATATTCAATCATGATTTTTAAAAATCATGATAGACATCATAGAAATTGTTAAAATATAAAAAGTACCTTGTAATTCCCTCTGTAAGACGAAAATTCCAAACAGTAAGACCACTCCTAAAATTATTATTTCCCTCCGTTGCTGTGTTGTATGATCGACTACTCATAGATTTAAAAAGAATGACAATAACTTAGAAATTCACAGCTCCAGCTACATTTTCAAAAATATTGCCTATAATTTATTTGAGTTTTTTTATTATATTTTTAGAGACATAATGTGACATCTAAAAAAACTACTTTTTAATTTCATAATATTTCTATAATTTTTTTTCTATAAATTTTCTGAAAACCTATAAAAAAGTCACTTGATGAATTTGCATAAATTAATCAATATTAAATTTACACTATTTTTTTGTTATGTGAAATTAAACAATAATAATTTTTGTGAATATCGCTAACCTGAGAATTCATTGCTTCATTAGAGTTATTTGAGAAGTTATGTTTTAATTAGGATTTGCTTTTCTCCCCATGTTTTTTTTTACTGTTGTTAGTTTAAGTTTTTCAGTTCATTAACATTTTGGTTTTACTATTCCGAAGTTTAGATTCAGTTAGTATTTCAGTGTAATTCATTGATTTATTAATATAAATATAAATTTTTTGATTTCATCAGTACTTAGTTTAAGTCCTTGAATTGTTAATGTTTAGTGTTTAATTTCATTAGTATTTCGGTTAAAAGATGATCAAGCAAATATCGGGTTGCACATTAGATTGACCATTACCATTAGTTCTAGTCTACATAACGCCAATTTTTTTTATTATATTCCTAATTAATAAATTGCGTTACTTTTTTATTTGCTTTAGTAGTTTTTACATGTTTTAGAGCATTTTGTCTGTCTTCAACTTAGTTTTTAGCCTGCCAGCTTTATGGCTTTTTTTTTTATAAAAAAATATTTTTATTTGTACATAAATATGAAAAGGGTACCACAAGGTGACACTTTAACCATGACAAATGTATGATGTTTAGAACAGTAATTCGGTACCATATTGTTCACGATAGTACTTATGTTGTCATTTTTATGAATCCTTATATTGTTCATAAGTGTCTTTATTTTGTTCATAAGAGTCTGGATGTATATAAAAATGCTATGAATTGAGAAATAATATTGCCTTTTACGGCTTATAGTGTGTACTTCCAAGAAAATAATTAAAAATCGTTAGCTTGAAATAAAATTTTATTTGTACAATTGGTTGTCTCTTTTTTTATTTTGCTCTCTTTTTTATTCACTTTCATTATTCCGTTCATTGCTTTACTGTAACACTTACTCAAACCTAAATTTTATATAACCGGAAATTTAGTATTTTGAAATTTGAAAACACTATTTTCTCATTAGGGTAGACTAACCAGTGAATGAACGCTTAAGGTGTCACGTTCGCCGGTGAATGAACACCAGGATATAATGACCAGGACAACCAACCTTTGTCAGATAGCTTCCTACTACATTGGAGGAAGTCAGTGTTGCCAATCCATGTAATGGAATGATTTTCAATTCTTATTTTTTTAATTGTATTTACGAAATGTTCATTCACTGGGGCATGTTCACTCACTGGGGCATGTTCACTCACTGGTCAGTCTACCCTACATTGAAAATACAAAGATTAAATGTTTAAAAAATGCCAGAACAATTCTCCGGCCGTCCATTTTACAATTTATAAGACTTTCGTTTCGTTAAAAAAAATTCTAAATGCAATTTTGCATTAAAGCAATAAAATTCGTAAATCAATAAGCATTCTTAAAAATTACAAGTTTTTAAAGCATATTTTTAGCATTTGAAATTGTTGTGTTCCATATACCTGCAAACTTTTAGAAGATTTTATGTGTCAGACATTTTTATATAATTTTTGTCCCTAATAAAAAATAAACGATAAAACAAACAAACTTCTCCTTCAGAGGCAAATCGAACTTATCTTCATTTGTTTCCCAATATTCAATTTTTTTGAATAGTTATGAAAAATTATAATATTCAGAATATAAAACTTTCAATGATTATGCATTTTCTTTCGATGACTAGAAATAATGTTATAGTCAGAAAAAAATATTAGAAACAAGCATTATGGCTCTTTTATCAAAAAAAGGCTGTCGAAATTTTTTTAAAATTATTGAAGTTACTTCAAATAGCAATAAAATTGTATATTTGAGTTAGGATTAAATTATTTTATTAAAAACTATCATTTACCTATTTAAAATACTACTACTTTTAAATCAGTCGTAAAATTGATTAAAAATATGAGTTTAATTATACCTGAGCCCCAGACGGGAAATAACAAATGACAGTGATTGCGCCCTCTAGAAGGGAAGGGCGTTGGCTATATAGCCCATTACCCCGCTCGCCAGAAGAGACAGTCACAAGAGACACACAAAGAAGGACGCCACAAACACATAGACGAATAACAACATTTATTGACAAACACAAACATCCATGCCTTTTCCGGGATTCGAACCCGAGTCCAGCAGCTCCAAAGGCTAGTACACTAACCATTGCGCCAGTGAACCGGCCCCAGACGAGGGAAAAAGTGCAACTTACTCTTACATATCGCAAACGTTCCTAGCGTTTTCGAATATATGTATATAGCATATCTTGTATTTTCAAATTTTCCTCAGAAACATAACGTAAGTATTTAACTTATATCATTAGGACAATGCATTTATTGATGCCTACAAGCTTTTATGGTGGTTATATGAATGGTGCGCAGGCATGTTGTGGTTTAACGAATCGAACGAAAGTTTAGTGAAACAAATTCGGGCAGATACCAATCCAAGCAGCATGTAGTTAAGAAATAGGTAAAATTAATGTTTTTTTTTATCCAAATTGTTTTAATTCCTAATAGTTAATGCCTTTATGTGGAATCGTTTCTAAATTTGAAAAAAAAAATTACTTCAAGGTGCATTTACTGAACATTAAGTTAGGCAGCCCAAAATTTCTTATTAACGTTCCTTATTTTTTGTACCCTGCAGGAAGGCTTTCCCATAATCTTATCTATGCCAATATTCTTATGCAATTTTCTAGCTTTTAAAATAGCACGTTTACTGTATAAACTGACAAAATTGAAAGGGTTAAACACCAATAGCTTCCAAGACTGAATCTTTTTTTTTTTTTAAATTTAAACAACACCAACCAATTTGCTTTCTTTTTAACAAAAAATAAATTCAAAAGAATTTAACGACGTTAGAAAAAACACAAATTATTCACCTAATAGCCTTGTTTCCAAAATTAAACTATTATAATCAACAAAAGCCATAATTAAAAATCGAGGCACTTTTTATTTAGGAAAATAAAAACAGCATACACTCTTGATGGCCGAGGCGAGGCCTTTTCATTCGACGAGAGTGCTTCGATTGTGCGAATCGAGACACCGTTAATGACGAGGAATAATGACGAACTGAATTAATTGACGTGGCGAACAAAGTGGCGAATCGCGGATTACTCCCCGTTAATTGACGCCCACTAAAATAACGCTCGTTAATTATACTTTGTTTGTGTACTTTCGAGAGTTGGGGTAATTTATTTAATGAGGGAAATCGACGCGTTCGGCTAAAAAATTAACGTTTCAATGGCGGAAGTGATGGCGGGACTTTTATGGCGAGTTTGGTCGCTAATAACTCTTCCGCCCGCCCCTTTTCAATGGGCATTTTCGAAAGGGGAATATTGGATTTTTCGCCCTCAAAAACAGAGAAGCCAAGTGCCAAAGTTATGGTGTACTCTGGCTTGGAGTTACCTGTTTGCAATGTTTGATGAAAATTAACAGTAAAACTAGGACAAAAGTTATTATCAACTCAAAAGAAATTGAAGAAACAGATGGTTTTACATACCTCGGTTCCATTGTTGACACACTGGGTGGAACAGATGACGATCTCAAATGTAGGATTAAAAAAGTGCACAATGCTTTTCGAAGGTTTTCAAGGTTTGGAAGTCGTAAAATTTAAACATTTCTTTTAAAATAAAAATCTATAACGCAATAATTAAATCTATACTATGGTATGGTATGATACATATATATTCCAGCTTGTGTGCTTGTTCATAGAACCGCTTATAAGCTTTCAACAAGTGGGACAGACACAGAAAGAAAGTTTTTACAGTCACAAAGAAATGAATAACATATAGACAAATAACAACATTTATTGACTTTCACAAACATCCATGCCTGACCGGGATTCGAACCCGACCTCAGCAGCTCCAAAGGCTAGTACACTAACCATTCAGCCACCGAGGCGGTAAAATCTATACTACTTTATGGCAGTGAAACTTGGAAAATTACAAAACAACAGGAAAATAAACTCAACGCATTCCATACTAAATGTTTAAGAAAGATCCTAAAAATGAATTGGTCAGAAAAAATTTCCAACCGTAATCTATATATTAAAACAGCTGACAAACCCTTGACAATAGACATAAAGATAAAGAGATGGCATTGGGTCGGCCATGTACTAAGAATGAGCCCCGATTCTAATGAACGGATAGCTTTAACTTGGTCTCCAGACGGTAAAAGGAGGAGGGGACGACCAAGACTGACGTGGCGAAGAAGCATCTTGAAGGAGCGAGACCATCTTGGTTGGCCAAGCTGGGCAGTTGCCAGGGAGGCCGCATTGAACCGGAAGAACTGGATTTCAAAAATTGCGGCCTCATTCGCCTATAAGGCGTGACGAGTCGCAAGGCAAGGCAATGTTTGGTGATACTCTCTGTTGCATGGTGTAGATTTCATATCCGTTTGATGCCGTTCTGTAAATTTTGTGTTGTTTAATTTAACCCTGTAATGCAGGAATTTTTTTTTCATCCTGAAAAAATATATTGTATCTTTAATACTCATACATTATGGAAAAAATACTGAACAAAATTAAATGAGATTGGAATTTAAATAATTTCTATTTTTAGAATTTTTGCCATACCGGCAAAAACTAACAACAAAATTCCAATTTTGAAAAGAATGACAAAAAAATTACTGAATTATTTTAAAACAGCCCTCTTGAGCTATAATTATTTCTTCAAAACAATTTATTTGCATTTATTTCTAAAATTATTATACTTTGAATGCTGCCAAAGACGTAATTTCACAACAGTTAATAACTTCACTTTTTAATTTTGAATACACTTTTACTACCGTCATCTACACTCTTGAAACAAAAGAGTGAAATCCACTCCAGTTGGAGAAGTGCATTTTCGACACCATAAAGGCATGCATATTTCCTCAGACTGAGTTAAAATCACTCGTTTGGAGTGATCCTGTCGGAGGTTTAACACACAAAGGATCCACTCCAAAAGGAGAAGTGCATTTTCCAGTCTGGAGGAGTGAAATCCACTCAGACTGAGTTAAATTAGGAGTGTTTGTTTTAAGAGTGTATGAGGGTTATTAGTAACTAAAACTTCATAATGGAATGTGATAGATTAAAAAAAACACAGATTTGTCGAGAGGGATCTCTACTTTGATAGAATAAAGTGTATTAGGTATGTCACTTGTAACAGTATGTATTAGAGGGTTAAGATGACGCCTGCTTCTAATATATGTGTTCTCGGTGCTAGTTTTCCACCAGGTCTTATTTTGGAAATGAGCCGTTACAGGTCACCAACTGGCTGCTTGGCTTATGAGGCATCACTTTCTGTGCCACACTCTAAAAAATGAATGCTCAGAAACGACGAAATTTTCCTTAATTTTGACAATTCCGTTACTGGCAAATGATCCGAGTGTTCGTTTCCTCAAAAGTGAGGAAATTTGAATCGTCATTTTCATGAGGATTTGAATGTCGTCTAATCTAAAGAAATATTTCGTCATTTTTGAGAATGTGAGTACAACAATGAGATTCAGTTTCCTCAAAATCAAGATACAGAATCGTCAAATCACGATCATAAAAGTGAAGATTCGCGTTTACTCAAAAGTCTCTTTATAGTTTGACGAAACAATCCTCAAAATTAACGAAATGAGGCTTGAGGATTCATGAATCGTCAAAAATGAAAGTGTTATTTCTGAGAGTGCACCCACGAGAATCTTTGTTCCGTTGGTTGGTAGGTATGCATATATTTTCAGGCTTATGTGCTTGCTCAGAGAGCCGCTTATAAACTTTCGTCAAGTAAGACAGTCACAACACACACACTCACATGCACACATATTCGTGACAGATGCTGCCCCTCTATCGCCACCTCCACAATTTAGACATGTCCCTGAAGGGGAGGGAAATAGTCTCCAGGAACCTGTACCCGTGGGAAACTGCGCAATGATCGCCCACAGGACTTTCGGACCCAACAGATTTACTAGCACGTACTCCGCATATATTCGTTGGGTTTTCAGCGACCAGGACTCGATCGCGGGACCTTCCGATCCGTAGTTCAAGACACTGACCACAGTGCGCCCACAGCCCTATTTCTTTGGTAATTTGACTTGTTTTCAAAAAGGAGAGCAAACCAATGCTCATGATAAAATAAATCTTATTTAAAATATGTATGAAAATTAATGAGTCAAATTACTGAAATGACTCAGTTGCAAGATTATTTGAAGCCTTAAAAAATGTTTCGAGAAGTCGGTTGGATAGTCAGGTGACTTATGATGCGAAAATATTTCAATCAAGGTGGTAAAATAATAAAAATCCACTTCACAGTTACATCCAATGGTCTAAAGAGATCTTGGAATAAATATGCTGTTTATTTGTTTTAATTAAATGCCAATTTAGTAATTAAAAAAGAATTGCCTCGCTATACAAAATAAATGTCAAAATATTATTTTTCATTTGCAAAAAAGTTACTGTATTTTTTTCTCTCCTAGTCTTGAAAATTAGCATTTTGAAATACGTATCCTTATAATAATGTAATAAGGTTATGATTCTATTTATTTGTTCAATAGATTCGATTGTCTGTTTAAATTCCTATAGATCTTCCAACGTCATACATGGGCTTCTCTATGACACACAAAATTTTGAGCAAACTCTTATGAGCACAAAAATTCTGCTATAAATGGGCCTGTTGTTGCAAATTGTTGAATATCTAAGCAGCATGTTTTCAAGGTTACTGCATCATCTTTCTAGCTAAAATTAACTCGTTCTTTTGGATTTTCTGATATTAGAGTGAATAATAATTTGTGCCAATTGGGGGGGGGGGAGGGGTTAAATCAGCCTTTCATATCTTAAGTGGGTCGATAAAATGAGTACCAAGCACGGGTACTAAACACAGGGGGTTCCACTTGAGGTTGACCATCTTACCGGGGCATACGCCTAGCACCCCAGAGCCCTTGGTTATGGGGCATGGTAGGCCCTTGGTCCACAAACGGGCTGTTGCACCGAGGAGAAAAAAGAAAGAAAAATAATTTGACCATACATTTAAACCAGCTTCAAATGTACAGGAAATACACAAAAAATGGAGCAACTAACTATATTTAATTGGTTATTAAGCTATTCACGTTTTTGACTCGTCGCCATTCTCGACTCAAAAGTTAATCCCCATTTTTAGCTGACTCTCTTCCAATCCCCCCCTCGAAGTGCTCTTTCTTTTCTTCTGAACATCATTTCATTTATTTCTGCGGCGCTCATTGTTCTAGACATCGTCAGAGCAGGCTTATCAGTCCTCAGGGCCGACACTTCCGATAAGCCTGGCAGAGCCGATTTCTAAAGGCCCTTGTCAATAGGCAAGCGCGAATGCTAATGGTTCCCCCACTAATATCTCCCCCCTTTTGTCTATAAGCGTCTTTTTATCGGAGCAGCTGTCTTCGCCAAGCAGAAATCAAAAGGAATCAATTATTCTTCCGAAGCTGTTTGGATGGAGTTGGTTTAATTGCTCAATTGTCATTGGCGCAGTTATTGTCCTTTTGGAAAGGTTTTGGGTTCTTTTTGTGTGGCTTGAGACGGATTGAAGCGCTGCTGAAATCGAATGGAAGATGACAATTGGAGGTAGTCAAGGTGCATGACGTTGAGTCTTGGCACAAAATCTCTCAATTTCAGGACTCGATTTGGAATGGATGCAAATAATGCTTGAAATCCTAGCTTATACTCAAAATGTGATTTTTACACGAAATGCCTTTTTTTGTTCCTAAAGTATAGGAATTTAATAAAAAAAATTACAGTTTGTAATACAAGGACATAATTAATAAAAATTGTTTCTATTTTAATTCAGACGAAATATTTTAATTATTATTTATTAATGTTATATAATGTAACGTACCAATTAATTTCGCACTGTGAAGGTGATTATGGCTTCACTTTGCATTGACGGCAAGGCGTAGGAAGTGTAATGATATCATATCAAAAACATCAATGTGTTAAAGCCAATCAAATAGAATTATTCGTCCTTGAATTAATATAAATATATAGTCTTATAGTCGTGCGCAATCGCATGGACAAGCCAATATGTTATGTTACATATTGGCTAGATTAGCAAGCCCACTCATGGAACAGAGTTAGATTCTTCTCTCATTCAGGTAAACTGCAATTGGTTTCTAACATAAATTCTTCACTCAGTTTTACTAATCAAGTTGAAGCATTTACTAAATTTTTTCAAAAGTGATCTCACACACATCGGCCTATCTACCTCATTAAAATGAGCTCTTGGGTTTGTTTTCTATATAGAAAGTGTACATTCTTAAAGCAAAAGAGTGAAGTCCACTCCTATAGGAGAAGTGCATTTTCGACACTGGAAAGGAGTGAAAATTAACTCAGACGGAGTTAAATAATCACTCATTTGGAGTGATCCCGTCGTAGGTTTAACTTAACAAAGGAATGAAATCCACTCCTATAGGAGAAGTGCATTTTCGACACTGGAATGAGTGAAAATTAACTCAGACTGAGTTAAAATCGCTCGTTTGTTTTAAGAGTGTGTGTATGGCACGAAGAGATTAGCAGCGACCCTCATCCACACAAATTCACCTCGAGATGAAGACCATGTTGCTTCTGCTTATATACTATAATATTTGTTACTACAATATTTGTATACTACTTAGTATACTACAATATTTGTTGCAATCTAGATGACCGGTATTAATGTAGTGGTAAATCAGTGCCATCTAGCGTTTATGTTATTTGAGACTGCAAGTGTATGTGCGGGGGACCCCTACAAGAAGTATTGCAGAAGCCACGCCTACTCCTAAACCTTTTTCACGAACACCTCGACGAATGTAGGCGTATCATTAAACTCAAACAAAACAGCTCCTTGGATATTTCGAGCCCATCTCGAAACGAGATGAATCTCAAAAATAATTCCTCCCATCGGGACTTTATTACTCGCGCCATAAAAAGTGCAAATGTGAATGGCACTCACTCTTCAGACCATTCTCCGAATCAATACAATACATTTTTGACTCGCATCCAACGCGAACTGCAACAACCCCCACACCGAATTAAACGGCGATAACATTCCCCAGCAATTTCTTGGCCCCATAAAGCGACCGAGCTAATTACAAACTCCGGGAGGGAGGAAGGCCAATCCCACTTGTAAAGTAGGCAGACTGCAAAGGAACCAGAAGGAAGATAGTCTTTTTGATTTTGATTAAAAGTTATTGAAATCTTAGAAATATTAAGATTTTTGTTTCCATAATCCAATCAATATTTTAAAGATAAAACCTTTTATTAAGGTAGTCGTATATTTTTTTAAGGTAGTCGTACTTCCTTTCGTAAGGTAGTCGTTTAGTTCGTATTAAAATCAAGTAATTTGGCCGAATTTAACATTTATTAAAATAATTTAAAAGAGGAAAACAAAGTTATCGTTGTTTTAGTTAGCATTGATCGGTCAAGTTTCCTGACAAATGATAGTTTAAATACTTTAAAAAAAAATATTTTTTAATTGCAAAAAAAACCAATAAATATGGTATGTGTGGATAATAAAGAAAATTTGGTTATCGACACTTTAAAAGAACTAAAATGTAATTAAGGGTTAAGTAGTTACTTTCTTAAAACAACCATCTCAATTACATTTTGTTGTTTATCTCAAAATAAGATTTTTATATTTGTACTTCATCGTAAATGCTTTTTTCTCCAAAACTATTGCTTCAAATTCTTTTTATTTTTATACATATACTCAGAAAATAAATGAATGTTTTGGACCTTAGTCATATCGTGTAATAATTTCATTTAGTTTGAAACACAGATATGTTAACCAGCTGAATTTTACATTTTTGACTTTAAATGCAAATATAGCATGCAAATTTTGCATATACCTAAGCGTGGTTTATGACCTAACACATTCATTTGTTTCTAATTTCTAATTTACAGAATTTAAAAATTTCAGTAATTTTTTGATTATAAAAAATCACAATAAATTCTTTTAAAATTTACTGTCCATTTAACAACTTTTTAACTTAACAAACAGCCACAAGAAGTTTTCTTTATATAAAAAAATGACCTTCAAAGGTGTACGGCTACCTAATGGAACATATAATAAATAAAATCAAATATATAAGTAGACAAACTTTACTCTTTAAAGTCTCAAAAAATTGTTCAGTCACTCATTGAAAAATGTATTAAAAATGAAGAAAATTAAATTTATATATAAAAATAAATCTCAAAAGCAATGAAAGTCGAAACGTATAGAATACTCAAATGAAAAATATTTAAAAAAGTAGGAAAGTTGAATTTGTTTACTTCAATTCTATTTTTTGTCCATAGTGAAAGAGTTAAGAAATGGAAATGTATTCATAAACGCAGAAAATTTTTACTGTTTACGGAAAAGATGTTCTCATAAATGTCCTGCATAATTGCAGTGCAAATATCCACTAAATCAATGTAAGATTTTTTAAAAAAAGGAAACAAATAATGTGCTTATGCATTAAATTAATTTTAAGAAAGCAAAATAATTTAAATGCCTTAAACACTCAACGAAAAATGTACTTAGAAAATTAGGAATGTTGATTTCGTTTACTTAAGGAGCCCCCATTGACGCCCATGTTAAAATGGTCATCTTCATGTACCTTTTTTTCTTGAACTACTTGTTGGATTAATTTAAAACTTTGCACAGTTGAAGTTCAAACACTTTTACACCTTGTGTCTTATGTTTTCAGTTAATAAACATAATAATTTTTTTATTTATGAATTTTCGAAAACATTTTATCACTTTTTCATAAAAAATCAATAAAATTATTTTTTTAAAAAAGTTCTAAATATTTCTTTAAAAGCATCTGATAGAAAGTGTAAAAATACCTAATGTGTATGAAAAAAAATCTAGGCAAAATATTCAGTAGCTACTGAGAAAAAGGTACATTTGTCCTAAAAGATGCATTTTGGAAAATGGCTTTTTAAAGTATAATTTTTAGTAGTCTTTTATGCAGAAAGCATTTTTAAAAAAATAATTACTAATAATTTTAATTAAATAATACTTCTAATGGACATATTGCATACCAAATTATACCATTTTGTAGGTAACATTTGAATTATTATTCCATTCTAAAAATCTCAAAATGTGTTGAAAATATTTTTATAAAACGAAGAAAGTTGATACTTACAAATAAAAATTGGCTTCCATCCCGTTTCTGTCCACAGTCGGATCAGAGTATAAGCTTCCGCCGCCGATCCCCGTGCAACACGCGGAAATGATTTCATTAGCCGTGGAATCAATTAGACTCCTCCGCTCCTCCCCATTGGCCGCGGAGAAAAATCGTTGAGCTATTTCCGCGCCCGAATCACTTGTCAGTCGGCGCTTAATCAACTTATCTGCCCGCCTTTTAAAACAGATTACGCTTTATGGCCACAATTAATCTCGGTAAACAGGGGGCGGATTCTTTAACGGCTTTTTTGCGACTTCGCCGCCGCCAAATTGAGGCGATGCGGTTTCTCTTTATTCTTAATTTACATTTTTAAATAAGTTTTTTTTTAATTGAAAGGAAGTTAGTTTTTTCATTGTTAAAATTTTCGCCTCATGCACTATTTTCCAGTAGTAATTTAAATATTTAAAAAAGTGGTTTAATATTATAAAAGTAATATCCACTATTTTAAAAAAATATTATTTTTTTAATATTTTATGAATATAATAATTTAAAAAAAGTTATTTTTAATATTTTATTTACATAATTTTTAAAAAGAATTTTGAAAGGATTTTTTTGGTCAAATATGTCGCGAAATGAACAATTATTTTCTTAGCAGGTTCGGTTGGGAAAACTTGGTAGAAGAATTGCCAACAGTTCTTCTTTCTCATTCATTTTAAAATTTTGATATTTAATGGATTAATACCCTGTGTACAGTTTTCATGATAGTTGAGTTATAGACCCAAATTTATAAGGTTTTAGAAAGATTATTTCCTCCATAACACAGACATAACTTCTATGATTCGTTGTATCTAACGATCAGTGTTTTAGATTATAACTTCATGATGATCGAAATTACATGTGGGAGGATACGTTTATGTTCATTATGATTGCAAGACGTGTCTTATTTGAAAAATGTATGCAGTCTCGCTGCAATATAGTGTGATGGTAAAAGTTTTCCCACCACCCTTTGCTGTGAATTTACATATGAGTAGGAATAAGTTTATCATGTGACTCTTTTTATCGCCAAATTATCAAGTTGCTGTAAAACAAACATGAAAACATAGTAATATAATAAAACACACTTTTGCTGTAATCTTACAAAAAAAAAATACAGCTTAATTTAATCGACACAGATGTCTCAGGGTGCTTAACCTGTCTTGCAGGTAAGAAAATCGACGAAAACGAAAATCAGGTCCGACTGATCATTTACGCAGAGGAACTTCAATTCCAAATCACCAAATCGGCGATCGGTTTGCGCCAATGACGTCTGCCAGGTGTCGTTAAATTCGCAAGGAGAACTTGAGACGAAAAATTTCTTTTGCAGAACTCTCTTTTACAAGGGAAGAGGGGCGAGATAAAAGACGGATGAAGTTGCTTGATGGACTCCGTGACACTGATGGAGGTTAGAGGATGGTGAAGATGATACCTGATCAAAAACCTATGCAAGACCGTTTTGCCAAGTGAGGCTGTGATTGTTTCCGTAATAAGCAGGGCCTGCACTAGGAAATCTCAGACTATAGGCACAACCTATTTTGGGGGTCCTTTTACGGAAAATGTTATGTATGATTTCCAATAATGATGGTGCTATATGACCCATGTATAAAATTTTTGCTACCATTTTATAGGCTTCCATACAAACATCGATCAAAACAATAACGCTAGGTCAATTACTCACTTAAAATTGAGCAAAAAACAAAGTGGAGTATCCGATTTTTTTAGTTTACTGATATTTTGGGGATTTACAGCACTTAGCGTAATAGAAACTGAAATTTAGGGGCCCCTAAAATTTGGGGGCAATAGGCCCGGGCCTAACAGGCCTTATGGAAGAGCAGGCCCTGGTCATAAGAATTAATAAAATATTTGTCATTACTCGTGCTACAGCTTACAGTAAAGCGGAAAATAATTTTAACAGTATCAAACGACCGATTCTAAGTAATAAATTTTTATAGGTTTTCAGATATTTTGTTGATATACTTATTTAATGTCGACTTGTTCTAGTACTTAGCGAGTTATAGCAAATCGTAATTTTGGTGAGTTGACGCATGCTTCTTTTTACTGCCCGATGCAATTTATTACCAACAGATATCCGCCTACGCGGAAGAGAAGCAATACCTGTTCAGAACCTAAAAAGTTGATCTAAGTTTTCCATAAGCAAATAGGTTTCATACTCTTTCTCTGAGCAGGGCGAATAGCGTGATTTCACGTAGAGCTTCAGTGGCCTTAAAGTTGAGTAGGTAGCACAAAAATTATTAAAACCGTTGCACTTCCGCTTCATAAAAAATTTCGTTGCTAAAACGATGGAATTACGTAATGAAAATACGTTGCACTTTGGCAATAATAAGGACGTTTTTTCAACTATTTTCGAAAGTTGCAAAATTCGTTTACGTTTTACTTTGATGTCTGCAGAGCCAACGTCTAACGAATCCAGTTAGGGCCGACGAAATCAACTTGGCGTCTTTCTTTTCTTTTGCACGCCAAGTATCTCACACTTACTCTAACGTCTTTGGTGACATTAGGGGCGCTCCACTTTGAGATGCACTCCAAAGGCTTATCATCGGCACGCGCCCCGTTACAGACACATATACATGGGCGGATACTTCCTCCGCTTCATTTTCAATATGTTTGAGCGAAAGTTTCTGCTGTGAAAACATAATTGACGTTATTAATATTGCGAGTGAAAATAAATGAGGTTAAATGCTCTCTTACCCTGCATCAATTTGTTATGTCATCTGTTGTAATAATGATTATATTAATGTCAGTGATAAATATTTAAAAATTAGCATAGGCATGTAAAAAATACTGGAAAAGTTTTTCCACAATGGCTGGGGCAATTTTTTTATTGGACAAAAATCAAACGTTGACCTATAGCTCCCTAATTTATGACATTTTATCCTAACCAGTATTTTAATTGTAATGACTATTTGATGTATCTGTTTTGGACCATTGTTTAAATTTACTATTTCCTCTGCAGGATTTGAAAAAATAAACATGTGTCCAAAAATTACCCCGACTCACTTAGAAGAAAAAAAAAATTACGCAAAATTTGGCAGAAATTGAAAAGAAAGTTGAACTTTTTTTTTCAAGTGCTATGGGTTATTAAGATATTTTTTTTTTAGAAAAAAGGACTGATCTCATCCCTTAATTTATCAGAGCTTTGCTGAATATGTAATTCGCAAATTTTTGTCTTTTAAATGTAATTATGATACAACATGGTTTAAGGACCTATTAAACAATTTCAATTTTTCCTTATCCAATAATTACCCCGGATCAACCCAGATTGTCCAACCCTTTTATTCCTATTGACAAATCGGCATCATCATTTCAGAATTTTTTTTATTATCGTCTATAGCCATTTATGATATCAAAAAGCACATGATTCGATTTTTCAAACTTTTTTTATTAGAAAATATATTTTAATCAATCCGAATAGATGTCAGCCCTATTACTAAAAATATATGATCAGAAACATGATGATGCCAAATGGCATCAGTGGGACTGAAAGGGTTAAATTTGAAACTACAGAATAGAAATCAGTTAATAAAGTAACTTTTTGAAACTAGGGCACACAGAAAATGCATTGTTAAAATCCAAGGTTCTGTTTAGTAAAATCCATCATTTTGTGACAAGATTAAGAAATCACCACTCGTATTTTCAACTAAAAGTGTGAAGCTGTAAGGAAACTTAGTTGGGTGTTTAGTTAGAAGATGTTTTTGATTCTTTAAGAAAGTTTGAAACACCTAAACTGATGCAGTAGTTGAACAAATTAATAAGGTCTAAAACGTCCTGCAGAAGATTTATTTCTGTAACACTGATGAACTGGTTGGTCACATTGGGTTAAAAAAGACCCTGTAAAAGTTAATAAGCTTAAGGTTTCATGTTTTAAAACTAATGTTGGTTTGGAAGAACTGGGGTACAAATAATTCGCAGGAGGTTCCTTTTTCTTGGGCTAAGTTTTAACGCCGTAAAAGAAACAGAAATGCAAGTTGGGAAATACAGTTAGAAAACAATATTTGAGTTGTTGAAATTGTTGGGTATACAAGCATCCCTGTAGAAGTTGCTTTTCCTTGTGCCAAGTTTTAATGCCGTAAAATAAACAGAAATGCAAGCTGGGAGATAGAGTTAGAAACAAATATTTGAGTTGTTGATATATCAATTGTTGGGTATACAAACATCCCTGTAGAAGTTGCTTTTCCTTGTGCCATGTTTTAAAGCCGAAAAAGAAACAGAAATGCAAGCTGGGAGATACAGTTAGAAAACAATATTTGAGTTGTTGATATACAAATTGTTGGGTATACAAGCATCCCTGTAAAAGTTGCTTTTCCTTGTGCCATGTTTTAATGCCGTAAAAGAAACAGAAATGCAAGCTGGGAGATAGAGTTAGAAAAAAATATTTGAGTTGTTGATATACAAATTGTTGGGTATGCAAACATCCATGTAGAAGTTGCTTTTAATTGTGCCAAGTTTTAATGCCGGAAAAGAATCAGAAATGTAAGCTGGGTAGAGTTTGTGTTAAGTAAAAGGGAGCAGAGTTTGGAAAAAATAATGGAGTATACTAACGTCTCTGTAGAAGTTGCTTTTCCTTAGACTACGTTTCATTGCCGTAAAAGGAAGGCACAGGTTGGAAAAAATTAATCGGGTTTTCGAATGACCACATAGAAATTGTTTGTTTTTGTGCTAAGTTTTAATGCCAGAGGAAAGAGCAGGGCAGGTATTGGTAAAATTAATTGTATCGCAAATTAATTCGGAAATGGGTAAAAAAAAGCTTCCTTATGTAAGTTCTTTTTCCTTAGGAAAAAGTATTAATCCCGCAAAAATTCAAGATGTTTGATTTCGAAGATATATATAATTTACTGAGCGGTTATTTAGTTCTTGTAAATCTTCTATACGGAGAAAATATGACATTGGGGATATCTAAGCAGAGAATATTTATAATTATTAGGAGTAGCATTTGAATAATGTTGATAATTAGATTTTTTTTCGATAAAAATAACTGATTGTTTATGATAAATAAATAAGTTTAAAGAAACTGCTTGTCGTAAAAGGTTTGCAATCTTCATTTTTAAATGGTAATAATGAAATGAGACACATTTTATAATGGGAATCGTTAATAGCATGTAACATGCATTTCAACAACCTAAATAAATATAAATGCAAACATGTAATCCATCTTAATCGGAACAAGGTAGAGCAATCAGTTAAAGCATTTGACGTTTGACGGCATTCACATTTACTAAAAATGAATAATGTTTCTTTCCATCCTGCCATCATTAAAAAAAATGCTTATTGAGAAAAATTTCACAGCTTAAAATTTAAATTTTATGCTATTTCTTAAATTGGAATTCATCCATCTTTATTTGTTCTGGGATTTTTTAGCTTTTTTTAAAGAAAAAAATCTGCATCAAAAATAGTTCTGAAACACTTTTTAACGACTAGGAAACACGAAATACATAGTAATAGCACATGCATTTTTTTCTAAGTTCTTTGAACCACTTTTTATGTATTGCCTAAATATGTATTTCAACTCTTGTTTAATACTTTGAAAATATGCAGCAACAATTGATTACGAAGTGTTTATACCTACATGCAAAACATTTTTATACACTTCTCTAAAGTCAGCGTACCCTAATAAGAAGTCAGACACATGTTTGTGCTTTTGAAAAGATTCCTTCTCTCCCTATGTGAGAAAGAACAACGTTTTCTTAACCTGTGGGTGAAGATCTGGAGGCAAGAATAAAAAGGTAGATACAACCGCAGCAAAGCTTAGTATAAAACCAGTTTGCGAAATGAAGCTGGGATCGCTTCTACAATGCGCCCAGACAGTTGGCGTTTCATTTGATGCTGCAGTAAGAAAAAAACTTGTGTTGACTTTCATTACATAAACTGTGTTTTTTTTTCAGTTATTTCAAGTTGTGTTGAAACAATAAGTTAATGAAAGAATAAGTTGTTGAATCAATAAGTTGTTAACGCAATAATTTGTTAAAACAATAAGTAGTTAAAACAATAACTTGTTGAAACAACATAGAGATCTTAATAAAAGTATTAGAGTGGATATCACGTGACCTATCTATGCTAACGACGGGACGAGCCTGGGGGCCGCCATCTTGAGTCCGAGACCAACTTTTTTAAGTCGAAATTGCTTAGAAAAAATAAATTTAATTCTAAAATATTAAAAAAAATACCATAAAAATACTAGCTGCATTTTGGAATATTTTTAGTGACTTTAAAAGAACTTTTAACGCTTTTCTAGTATTTTTATAATATTTATTTTGTAATTTTAGAATGAAATTTTACTTTTTGCCTAGCATTCTTTTTCTTTATGTGATGGCGACACTGGCAACTTGCAGCCATAGCCGTCACATTAAGAAGAAGAATACGTGAAAAATAAAATTTAATTCTAAAATTACAAAATAAATATTATAAAAATACTAGAAAAGCGTTAAAAGTTCTTTTAAAGTCACTAAAAATATTCCAAAATGCAGCTAGTATTTTTATGGTATTTTTTTTAATATTTTAGAATTAAATTTATTTTTTTCTAAGCAATTTCGACTTTAAAAAGTTGGTCTCGGACTCAAAATGGCGGCCCCCAGGGTCGTCCCAGCATAGATAGGTCACGTGATCTCCACTCTAATACTTTTATTAAGATCTCTATGTGAAACAATAAGTTGTTAAAACAATAAGTTGTTTAAACAATAAATTGTTAAAACAATAAGTTGTTAAAACAATAAGTTGTTTAAACAATAAATTGTTAAAACAATAAGTTGTTAAAACAATAAGTTGTTTAAACAATAAGTAGTTAAAACAATAAGTGTTCGAATAATAAGTTGTTAAAACAATAAGTAGTTGAAACAATAAGTAGTTGAAACAATACGTTGTTTAAACACTAGCCTGTTAAAACAATAAGTGTTCGAACAATAAGTTGTTAAAACAATAAGTGTTCGAACAATAAGTTGCTGAAACAAAAGTGTTTAAACAGAAGTTCTGTTTCATTTTGAAACTATACCAAAATGGTGTTGATCCCAAATAGTAATGTATAGTTAGGTAAGATTTGTGTTGAATCCGCAGCAAGCATGTATTCTTCTGAAATGTAGTCCAGAATCTATTATTTGGTGTTTCAGATAAATAGCTATACCTAAGCTAAAACAAATATAATACAGTACTTTAAAATGAATGTTGTACTTTTGTTGTGTATATTTTAACAAACAATTTAGTTCAAAGTTTTCCACTTGCCAATTGCGCATATAATTATAATCATCTTCTCCCGCGATTATCAGTTGTTTGGGCAACAAAAATTGGGTTCGTATAAGGCATCAACACAATTCTCATTTTTAATCAAAATACAATTGAATGTCGCCATATTATTACAATATTTGTTTTCCACTTGTGCTGTCTTAACACAAGTTTTTCTTGAGTGTATTTGGTGGTTGCCCTTTTACCAAAGTTAACAGAACTCTATCCATTTATGTAGAGCTAGTTTAATTTGGCGCAATACAACGACTTGGCGACTTTCAAATGGATTCACACAAACATTTTAACTGCTCACCAAACAATAATGATCTTGGTAAACTCAGTGCCATCAGAGTCGTCACAACTTTTTCTACAAAAGTAAATTACATATTATGACTCTAGTTTGTTTTAGCGTATCAATACATTGTAATAAATTTTGGAAAAATGTCAGCACATTTTTACATCATAGTAATATACTGTCTGTTTTACAATAAAGTGATGGTTTCATAACAAACTCAGTCACATGAATAACTTACTCAAATAGCGTTTAAAGAGATAGGTGCATCCAAATTGCTAGTGAGCAAAATTTTTGCTGGTACCACACAATAAATTTTACATCACGTGTACATTTTTCAGCAGAGGGTTTTGGTAGCATTTTTTTAGCATCATATTATTACATCAAAATAGAGTTTTTGTTTTTCACTTGGCGATTTTATAGAAGTCGACATTTTCTTCTCGCCAATTAACTTCACCTTATTGTAACCTCCAGGAGGTGAAGAGCGCTGATCTCTCGATGCTGAGACAAGGTGTCGGGCAGTTAATGCACCTGGGTCTTTTTAGTGTCTTAAGCACGAGCGGATTAAGGAAAGGTCAACGACTCACCCCTGCACAAACACTCTTTTGTGAGGAGACAACACTGTAAAAATTCCTTCTTTCGCACTGTGCCGACCCGGTGTGATTCGAGTGTTTCACCAAGTACTGCCAGAGAAAAAAAAACACGGACATAAAAATGATGCATGAGAAATCCTTTGTGGAAACATTTATATTTTAAGTTTGGAAAAAGATTTTTTTGGCATACTAGTAAAAAAGTTTGCCCCTAGTGCACTAAACTAAGTGCACTCTTAAAACAAAAGAGTGAAATCCCCTCCAGTAGGATAAGTGCATTTTTGACACTGGAAAAGAGTGAATATTAACTCAGACGGAGTTAAAATCCCTCGTTTGGAGTGATCCTGTAGGAGGTTTAACACACAAAGGATCCATTCCTTTCAGGGAAGTGCATTTTCTAGACTGGAGGAGTGAAAATTAACTCAGACTGAGTTAAAATCGCTCGTTCGTTTTAAGAGTGTGCATGCTAAAAATTTCTTGTTAACTTATTTTCTACATAAATTGACTGTTGGTTTACTTCTGGTGATGTATTTCCTAAAAGCTTTCATTACTCTTTTTCTTTGACCTCTGTTCCGATTTGTTTCAACTGTAACCCAACCTTTAAATTCTAATCATTTAGAATATAAACTCCAAAAAGATACGCATTATAGCTGGGGCAATATAAAAAAATTATTAACGTTACACCGTTGACCACTATCGCCATATCAGCTGCCTTCGTTTCTACTTTGTAAAGTTCTGGTTTGTATGGACTGAAGACGCATGTCATGGCGCTAAAAAACGCCCTGCTTCGCGATCTCAGCGTCTTTTCATCGCTTGAGTGGTTTGTTAGAATTCACTTCCAGCGATGCATCTGCATCTAACGCATGCGTAGAGAGCGAAGGTGACTGTTATTTCTTCCGAATAGGTAGACACATCGGTCATTTCGCAAGGTTTTAAACTCTCTAATCAAACCGCGACTTATTCGAGATTTACGAAAGCTGAGATCAACGTTATTTTTGGCGCTGCAGTCATATGACAACTAGGGCCAATAAGAAATCTGGCGATTCGGGACAATGTTCATTGACGAACTCAACAAAGATTAGTGTCGTCTACAATTAGTTCACAATATAACAGTGGGTTGCCATCCTACCTAAGTACACTGTTAAAAATTTGGCACTTGTTTTTACCAAAAATATATTCTATTGGCTACGACGGCTGTACGTAAAAAGTTTCACCATATATTTTTGGTACTCAGTTGAACCATTTCTCAGGTTTTCGTTTCCAAAACCTGATAAATGGTTCAACCAAGCACCGAAAATATGCTGGATAGTCGCACAGCCGTTGCAGCAACTAGGAATAATATTTTTGGTGAAATCAAACCCAAAATTGTATTAGATAATGTCACAACTCTGTATACATCAGTAAAGATAATACCTACTAAATACCCAGTAACTCTGTGGTAACCTGATGTACAACTCCTAGCAAAGTATTATTATTCAATCAAGCTTCTAATCGTTAAACTGGAATTTGAATTTCGAAAATGGATTCGTTGGGAATCATCGAGTCGCACCTTATCTCTCAAAATACCATTTTTTCACGAGTGAAAAATCAGGGGAAGCGCTCTCTCCAATCCTCTCTAATGAATGCCTTCTGCTCGATTAGCGATTTTTTTAAGGCTCGTTAGGAAATGATACTTTCAGATCCTGTTGTGGTTCGTTTGGGGCAAATTCCGTTGTTACGAGATCGGAAAGAATCATTGGTCATCATGACACGACGAGTTTATGCGCCCTGAAACCGAGGTTTCATCTCAACAACTCATGGCTTCTTCTTGCCATCCTTTAACCCTTTCAGTCCCAATGACAATTCGGCATCATCATTTTAGAAAAAAAACTCTGATCGTCTATAGCCATTTATGGCATCAAAAATCATATCATTCGATTCTTCAATTTTTTTTCCAATTAGAAAAATATTTTTTATCAATCCCAATATATGTCAGCCCTCTTATTTTTTTAAATTATGGCCAGAAACATGATGATGCCAAATACCATCACTACGAATGAAAATGATAAACGAACAGTTTAGGCAGAGCCTACCATTCCATTGAGCTCATTAGGCCCCCAGGGCTCAAAACTTAAGGGGTTGACTACACTCTTAAAACAAAAGAGTGAAATCCACTCCAGTTGGAGAAGTGCATTTTCGACACCCTAAAGGCATGCATATTTCCTCAGACTGAGTTAAAATCACTCGTATGGAGTGATCCTGTCGGAGGTTTAACACACAAAGGACCCACTCCAAAAGGAGACGTGCATTTTCCAGTCTGGAGGAGTGAAATCCACTCAGACTGAGTTAAATTAGGAGTGTTTGTTTTAAGAGTGTAACTTCAATTTTTTATACAAATGTTGCAGACCTCTACAATTTAAGGAAATTTAAAAATTTTTAAAGCTTTACTTTGCGTTTAGCGAGTAGCAGCTTCGTAGAGCTGCGAGTATCACATTGACCTGCTAATGTGATTGATTTTTCTTTTGTGAATTATGTTCGTGTGGGCTATGCACTGTATTTGTATGCAGATTCACTATGTTTGTGTACGCAGTCAATTTTTTCAAAGAAAAGTATACACAAGTATATATACCTACGTAGCAAAATTTCTACATTTTACTTTCAAATTTAAACGCGGAAACTCCTTAACAAAATTGAAGATGAAATAGAGGGATAAACTAAACATTTGTTTGATTCAGTTTGGTTAAAAAAACTTAAAAGTAAAGAACAGATTTTAAATTCCTTTAAATGCTTTGATCGACAAAAGTATCGATTCACTTTTAGGGAGCTTCTGTTCTCTCCTCTTTTAGGGTTAAAACACTTTTATTTTATTGAAGTGGATGTAAACGGAACGTTGCACTGATATTGAACCTCAAAATGGTTTTTTTTCACCACTCAGAGTGCTACAGTTTTTTCCAGATAGAAGTCCCACCAACTACAATTATAATTTCTACACCCACATCCAATAAAACTTTAGAGTTCTGCAAAAGATATATTCTAATAAAAAATTATCATTTTTTCCTGCGAAACAAAAAAAAAAGTTCTTTTCCACGGCGGCCGCCATTAGAAACTTTTTCCCGTAATCGCTTCCTGGAGTCGGAGAGCGCGTTTTCCCGGCCGTGCCTGTGACGTCACTCAGGAAATGACGCCTGACTTTTAATTATTAAGTCGAAGCCATCCATCAGGACATTATCTCGCGAATTTTATCTCCTTGCGGCTGAGGGGGCCGGCCGCAAATCAAAATGAAGTAAAAATGCAGGAACTGGATTTCCACTTATCATTTGAAAACTGGAACTTATACTGTTAACAAAATCCCTTTAATTTAACATCACTTTGTGATGGCAAAAGTGCTGTCATTCTTCTTCTCTAATGGGGCGAGCCTTTGCAGACTCGGCACATTCCCCAGAAATGAAAGCCATTTTTTTGTGGAACCATCTAGGCGACTCTCGCTATCAATTTTGACGCACAGATTACAATGAATCTGTAATCTCTGTTTACTCTTAAAACAAAAGAGTGAAATCCACTCCAGTGGGAGAAGTGCGTTTTCGACACTGGAACGGAGTTAATATTAACTCAGACTGAGTTAAAATCACTCGTTTGGAGTGATCCTGTCGGAAGTTTAACACACAAAGGATCCACTCCTCTAGGAGAAGTGCATTTTTCTAGACTGGAGGAGTGAAAATTTACTCAGACTGAGTTAAAATCGCTCGTTCGGTTTAAGAGTGTGGATGTTAGTATATCGAAATTTAATTTTGCAGTGAGAACCCTATCCAAATTGGGCCCTCCAGGGATCTTTTACATGCCACATAATCATATGACATGCGTGCCCAGAATTTTCCCATCCAGAAAATCCGTCGACTCAGCCGGGGCTCGAACCCGCGATCTTGGGCTTGCGAGGCGGAAACGTTTAACTTCTCAGTCACTGAGCCGCTTGAAGTGCTGTCATTATGAAGTAGAAATGTAGTGAAGCTACCTGGTGACGCGGATGAAGTGTTTATGCGTCATTTGACACGAACTCATGACTTTTTAATAATAATACAAATCCACACTACACTGTAAAAAAAACCCTGCAATTTACCATCACAATGTGATGGAAAAAGCGCTGTCATCACCTTGCGGTGAAAATTATGATGTAAACAATTTTGTGTGGTATTACTATTTGTACCCATCTTTCCTGTTTAGATGTTGTTGGAGTCAGTAGTACAAGTGAATGTGTGTAAACATGAATAATGAAAACATTGATTTGCTATAAAACAAACATTACAACACTGTGATGTAAAAAGTAATAATAGCAAAATGGGCTGTAATTTTATTATGATTTAAAAATTTTATTTCTAGCACTCAATAAAAAATTGGAGAACTTCTAGACATCATTAAAAAAGAAAAATTGCTAATTCTATCATCATTTGGATTATTTTGTGTCTTTCTATATATGCGAGTTCATGATATTATCCTAGCGTATAGGGTAAAATAGGGCCAAAAAGATTCATGTTGTTTTAATGTATTTCGTCAATAGATTCCTGCTTGAAAGTTTGCTCATGCACTCAGAAAATACTTGCATTCAAACATTACAAGTGAAACACATATACCATACATTCTTTTTCTTTCATACAGGAATTGTGTTGCTGACATACTTGAACTTGTAATAACTTGGAAATTTTAATTGAAAGTAAACACAAGTTTTTTTCTGAGTTGAATCACTTTATTAGAAGTTTGCATTTAAAAATAGCATGCAAGCAACAACTCATTCACACGAATAGAAGAGTGCATAGACATCTGTTTTTTTATATTACAAAAGCTTTACGATCTTAATTTTTTTCACTAAAGATTTCCGAAGACGAAGAAGAGGCCTCTTAGCTTCTATTCAAATCCATCTCAAGCAAACAAAAAAATGTCATTCCCTAATTATCTTACAACTCCAGCCACGAACTTAATCCCAAAATTGGTTTATTAGCTTTCTAAAGTCGCCAAAACAAGAGTAGCCAGTCCTGTCTGCGCTTCTCCTAATCCCTTCACTTACAAAAGAAGCCGCATTTGATTTGCACATTTCGTCTGTCAAAAACCCTTTTGGTTTTGTTTTGTTTGTTATTTTTCAAGAACTGCTTTCCAAGATTCTTTACTATATAAGCGATAGTGATCTCAAAGCGCAAGTGTAATCGTTTCCGCCTGCCTATTTCTAGCCTCCATTAGGAGTTTTAACACAGCCAATAACGACTCGTGATTTAGAACTCTGATCAAGTGACGAGGTCGACAAGCGGGCACAACGGAACTTCGAGCGACATCGTACGCTGACGCCGTCGGGACTTTGGACTCCACAGATTTAACGAGCACGTCTGTCCCAGTATACTCGGGCCTATCCGTCACGAGTTGGATTTTCTACTCTTTCCCAGTACAGATACCTTATTTATAGGATGACTTGCAGTAGGTGGGATTCGAACCCCCGCACTGCTGAGAAGGCTGGATCATGAGGCGGATGCCTTAACTACTCGGCCACGGACGGGCCATCTTAAAGCATTTGAAAAATTTTTCTCTCGCAGTTTTAGAGTAAAATAATCTAATGGTAAATTTTGTGTGATGAGGAAAATATATATTCTTGATATGTATGTTTGAAAAAAATAATCAGCCAGAAATTCTCACGAACCAGGAGAAAAAAAAGTTTCCTCAGTTAAAAATTTTACTCACTATTGGTTTAATTGACTTGCATAGATTGAAAATGAAACGTAATAATTTTTATATTGCTATTAATAATTTCTTTGTTTTAGCGTACAACGTTGATAAATTGCAAACGTTATTTATTTTGTATCGTTAGTTGTTGTTATAAATGTATAACATTTTTTGACAAATTTCACGTGGGCTAGTAGAAAGAAAATCAAATTTGTGTTTTCTTTTCTTATATAAATTTACCGAATTTCCAAAACTTTAATTACGAATTTTTTAAAGTAATTTTTTTAGAGCATTTATTTGTTTTATAGAACTTACAGTCCATTAAACCCACAAAATATCAATTGTGAAATATATTATGTAATCAAATATTAAATCAGAGTTGGTTATCTATTTGAAAAAAAAAAAGCATAATACTACTACTTTTAAGCTTAATTTGTGTATAAAAAGAACAGGTGAAAAACATAAACTTCTTTTTGCTACATGCGTGGTTACTGTGAGATTGTGCTAAAGTAGTTTTTAGATCCAGTTTTATTCTTATTGTATTGGCTGCAGTTGTTGAAGAAAGTTTAATAGAGACTTTCCACTTAAGACTTCGTTCTTTTATTTTTTCCCCTAATCCCGTAAGTAGGAAAATTAAAAGAGCATTTTTATTGTTAATAAAATTAATCGCGCATTTCATTCACGTTACTGTGAAATTTATTTTATTTTTTATATTGTATAAAAATATAAATCTTTAATTAATGTGAAAGTTTTAAATTTTCAAACAATTTTGTTAAATTCGTTTCGAAAAATTTTACAATAATTTTCCTACAAATGGTATTTTTTTTTAGCAGAATGAGAAAAAGATGATATTTAGTTAAATTATTCTAATAAAAAACGATTTGTAATTTCGGTGTTGTTAAATATATATTATTTGTTAGTTACAGGTCCGAAAGAGCGAATAACAGTAGCAGTTACACAGGGCTGCACAGTCGGTTAGGCATGCGCCTAGCATGCGGATTGCAATAGGTCCCAGGTTCGAGTCCGGGCATCGCCAAAATAACTTCCTACCTACAAACGGCTCGTGCAGCCAAAAATGTCCGACGAATAATCCGTGTGCAGGGAGTGCACGCTAAATATTCTTCAAAGCCCTAACACGGCGTACGATGTCGCCCTTAACTTTTGCGTTGGGTGCCTAATCAGGTGCCGGCTCGTCACTTGACTGCGGTTCTAAAATACGACGCCCTTCGCCAATAGCCCTCGTGTAGCTCTAGTGCGACGATAATTCAAACTAAACTACTATGTCACAATAGCTTATGGAATTTTTTTTTCTTCCTAAGCATTTTGCTTAAAATTATAAATTTTTGCACAAACTGAGTTCACTAACAATCTAAATTTGGTGTAAAAAAGCTCGCGTATACAAGTGACTTATAGTAGATTAAAATGCCAATTGTAAGATTCTGTAACATTATCGAAATCCGAGTTGATGATCGTATGCCTTAAGTGAGTAATGATTTGCATTAGTTCTTCACTACATAAGAAAACTCTTTGACAGCAAAATGGAAAAAATTGGCGCAGTTCTGTCTAGCCCATCAAAGGCACTTTCCCAGGATTAGGGCAATATTTTCCCAATTGACCATTTACGAGCAACAAGTAATCTTCTACTGCATTGGATCTTCTCTGTGCGGATAATTTAGTAGTCTTTGTAATGGGGGTATTTTAAGGTTATTTTAATCCAATGGGTAGAAAAGGGATAAGTAAAATGGGTACCAATTGCTTTTAGTGTGAGAGGGTTGAGGTAAATTAGGTTATCCATTATTTTTATTCTGTATTTGTTAAATAAGCAACCATGGAAAAAAATAATGCACTCATTTTTACGGATTTAAATGTAAAAAGATTTTATTAAAAAATATTTAGTTTTTAAATTAATTGACTTCAACAGTATTTTTATTGCCCATTTAACGTATTTTTTCAAAATTGCAATTTGAATATTTTGCTTGAAATCAAAGTTATAACAATATAAACACAAAATTCAACATTGATACTGAGGTACTTTTTATCTTCAAACACTGAAGTTTTTTTTGAAATTGAACGGATTGCATAGCTTTTTTTCGTCAGCTTTTGAAGTACATTATTTTACGCTATCGGAGAATTTCAGTTAAATTGCGTCCACTTACGGTGACTTATCGCTGAATAAAACGACTTGTATCTACGTCACAGACCAACGTGGATACAGACAATCCAATTCATATTAATATCTTCGCTATATATCGTGATTATTTAGATGTATCACCTTCTTGTCTTAATTCTGTTCGCTAGTTGTACCATTCTCAAAGGTGAAATTCAACAACGAACCATCTACAATACCAGAACTGTTCCAACACGGAATCAACCCCTCTGGGCTAGGCGTGTCGCCGAGGCACGCTTGTTGCGCACCCCTCAGCAATTAAATACACAAATAGATTCCCTCCCATTGAACCCCAAAACAGACCTAATTTCCCTCCTCACAAATCACTTAGGTAAATCCATCCCGTGTTGAGTGGGATGAATGACGGATTTCCTGTGTCCAGCCCAACCGAATGGGCGAATCCGCCCTTTGGAGCATCTGTCATCCTTTACCACTTGATGCTGAGAGATTGAGATACACTAATGAATAGAGGGGCATTAGCTGAATGGTTCTCCAAATTGAATGGTTTGTTAGTACTTCTAGATATTGACTCAAGAAACATTGAGAGTTTAACGATCTATAATGTATAATATAATGGAAATAAATTTTTTTAACATTCTGCAGAAACTCATCATATAATTTCAAAGTTGTTTTCGTTTTGGATGAAATACAACATTCACATTTACTTTCCTGCCACATTTTTTTCAAAATTAAATTCTAACAAATTAGAAAATTTTGAAGAATAATGGCGATATTTAGTAATGAAGAAACAAAAACAAACAGAAAAATAGCGTCAGATATTGAGCTGAACCAACTTTATATTTTTACACATTCTGGATTAGCTTTCAATCTAGTTCTTTTATAAGACTAAATGTACATATGGATTCCTTTTATAAGTACATTACAGCTCAGCTGTTAAAAATTAATACTACAACCAGTAAGGCATGTCTAGACTTCGGTAAATAATGCGCGAAGTGCTTAAGCAAGTTTCGTAATTATAAGTTCGTATTTATAATAACTCACCAGTGCAAAAAGCTTCTTTGTTGACTTTTTTAATAACTTTAACAAATGAAGTGTACTTTTATCCTCCCCCAACTATACACATTTAAGCTCAAACAACACTTGCGTCCCAAGCACATGATATAACAAAGCCCTTAAAAAAAAGCATAGTTCCGATATTTGCCTGTCCGGTGTTAACAAGAAGCCACATTTGCCGTTATGGGTTCCCCAGGCGCTAATCTCTGGTCTCAGTGAAGTGTCAATTGGAGCCTATCAATAATCAGCTGCCACTAAGACTTCTGGCCTGGTAGTTAAAATAATACTATAGTTAGAATAAGGTATATATTATCTACGATAAGGAATAATTATCAAAGTGGTTGTACAAATTTGTATTTACAACAAAAACTTGGAAACCAGAAATATCGCCCTAGTTTAAAAAGCTTCTTTGTTATTTTTTTAATAACTTGACGTGTACTTTAGGCCGCCCCCAACTGCACACATTTAAGCTTAAACAACGCTTGCCTCCAACAAAGCCCTTAAAAAAAAAAGCATAGTTCCGATATTTGCCCGTCCGGTGTTAACAAGAAGCCTCATTTGCCGTTATGGGTTCCCCAGGCAATAATCTCTGGTCTCAGTGAAGTGTCAATTGGAGCCTATCAATAATCAGCTGCCCCTAACATTTCTGGCCTGGTAGTTAAAATAATACTATATAGTTAGAATAAGGTACATATTGTCTACGATAAGAAATAATTATCAAAGTGGTTATACAAGTTTGTATTTACAACAAAAGCTTGGAAACCAGAAATATCGCATTAGTTTAAAAAGCTTCTTTGTTAACTTTTTTTTAATAACTTTAACAAATGACGTGTACTTTAGGCCGCCCCCAACTATACATATTTAATCGCAAACAACACTTGCGTCCCAAGCACAAAGCCCTTTAAAAAAAAAAAACATGATTCCGATATTTGCCCGTCCAGTGTTAACAAGAAGCCTCATTTGCCGTTAGGGGTTCCCCAGGCGTTAATCTCTGGTCCCAGTGAAGTGTCAATTGGAGCCTATCAATAATCAGCTGCCCCTAAGACTAATAACTACAGTTAGAATAAGCTATATATTGTCTACTATAAGAAATAATTATCAAAGTGGTTAAAGAAGTTTGTATTTACAACAAAAACTTGGAAACCAGAAATATCGCACTAGTTTAAAAAGCTTCTTTGTTAACTTTTTTAATAACTTTAACAAATGACGTGCGTCCCCAACTGCACACATTTAAGTCAGCGGAAAACAAGCAGAAAAATAACGTCAGATATTGAGATGAACCAACTTTATATTTTAATACACTCTGGATTAGCCTTCAATCTAGTTCTTTTATAAGACTAAATCTTTATACGGATTCATTTTCTTAGTACAGTCTACCTTAGCTGTTAAAATTAATACTACAACCAGAAACACATGGTCTAGACTTCGATAAATAATTCGCAAAGTGCCTAAATAAGTTTGTATTTATAATAACTCGTCAGTGTAAAAAGCCTCTTTGTTGACTTTTTTAATAACTTTGACAAATGACGTGTACTTCCAGCCACCCCCAACCATCATACACATTTAAGCTCAAACAACACTTGCGTCCCTAGCACATAATATAACACAGTCCTTAAAAAAAAACCATAGTTCCGATATTTGCCCGTCCGGTGTTAACAAGAAGCCTCATTTGCCGTTATGGGTTCCCCAGGCGTTAATCTCTGGTCTCAGTGAAGTGTCAATTGGAGCCTATCAATAATCAGCTGCCCCCCTATGAATAAGTTAACGGGCTTTTATTACAGCCAAAGAGCAGATTATGAATGTCGAGCATGGGTGGGTGGCGGAGATGAATAAACAAGTGGATCAAGGGAGGGTGGGGGATCAACCCTTCGGTGCAAAGGGACATTAAAGGGGAGTTTAAAAGTTGAAATTCGAGGCGTGTGGGGGGAAGGAATGAAACAAACCGCATGCTGGCTTCATTTAGAAGATCAAATTTATACCGCTGACGCGAGGGAGGGGTATGGTCGTCACATGTGCTTTTGGATTTTTACCCCGTTCACTTTATATCAAGTACACACGTGTGCAGATTGGAAAGATTATTAAACCACTGCGAGATTGAAAGATTTAAAAAAAAAATGTTTGATTACCTTTTTATATTTACCCGCAAATATAATCAGAATTTTTTTCTTGTGCATGTTTATTTTGCAAATGGAAAACTATTATAACCTTTGCCGGTCCGCCGGCGCAATGGTTAGTGCTCTAGCCTTTGGATCTCCTGGGCTCGGGTTCGAATCTCGGTAAAGGCATGGATGTTTGTGCTTGCCAATAAATGTTGTTATTTGTCTATGTGTTTGTGTCGTCCTTCTTTGTGTGTCTCTTGTGACTGTCTCTTCTGACGAGCTGGTTAATGGGCTATAAAGCCTACACTCTCCCTTCTAGACGACGCAATCACTGTCATTTGTCATTTTTTGTCATTATGACCTTTGATATATGTAGTTGTCTTTCTCATCCTGCCATTGTTAAATGATAATCGTAATCTCTAACCTAACTTTGTTCGAGTTCGTTCAAACTGTAAATAGCTGTACATTTCATACTATTTCATAGGATTCAAGAGCCCTAAAACTGATGTTTTTTTGGAAATCTACTATGAATGTGGACGGTATTTGTAAATCACAATGAACGATGTCCAACTCTTCTGTGTTTTAATTCTTCAAACGGTAAATGTTTGACCAATTCAATCCATTTCATGGGGAATTTTTGGGCCCTGAACATGATGATTTTTTATAGTTTTACAATGATATCAAATAAAATTCAGTGGTATTCGAAAATTAATATAAATGGTGTCCAACTCCTCTTTGTTCGAGATTTTCATGCTGTAAATGGTTGGCAATTTCAAAAGATTTTCTTGTCTTGAACCTTTTTTTGTTCTTCTACTTTCATGTGGATAATGGTTATTGGTAAATCACAATAAACGTGTCGAACTCTACTTTGTCCAAATATTTCAAACTTTAAATGTTTAGCCATTTCAGATTATTTCATAGGATTTGTGGGCTACAAACCTACTGTTATAATTTGATATTTAAAAAAAGTGAATGGTCTATGTGAATCACCATAAAAGATGTCCAACTCATCTTTGTCCAAATTCTTCAAACGGTATATAGTTTTCCTTTTCAACCCGCTGAAGAACAATATCGGTTTTTGAACATGATGTTTTTCGCAGTTCTGCGTTGATGTAATATGATAGTCAAAGGTATCCGTAAATCCCCACTAACGATGCCAACTCGTCTTTGTTCTGATTCTTAAAACAGAAAATGTTTTTTTCATTTCCACCCATTTCATTCGATTCTTTCTTATATAGTTCTGTTTTTATATAAAATGAAAGTGAATTGTATTTGTGAAACATCATAAACACTTCTCCTAGATCTAACTCTTCAAAAAATGAATGTTTTTCCATTTTATACCATTTTATAGGACCAAATAATTCTTTCTCAGAATTCTGAACATGATACTTTTTATAGTTCTACTTTGATTTAAAATGAAAGTGAATGGTATTTGTATATCACCATAAACGATACCCAGCTCATCTTTGTTCGAAACTTTTTCAAACAGTTAATGGTTGGCTCGGTGGTTCCGCTCCAGAGTCGCATTTAACGGATCCGTCCCCCACCTAAATGGCAAGTCCCATTCGAAATGGCGGCCCAAAGTAAACAGGGGGCCCCCACCGATCTGAATGGGGCGTGAGCGCATCTGTCCCTTGAAAGGGCCCGTTGACAGGAGAGGGCCCCTTTCAGAAAGCCAGGAGTTATGGGCGACAATTATGAATTTCCGAACCTTTGAGGAAGATCGATAAATCGCGGCTGAATAGGGTGAGAGGAGCGAGGGGCCGCTGTTCCCAAGTCCTCTTCAGAGCTGCTGATAATCCTCTCCCGAAGTCAAAGGGAGAACAAACACTGCACTCTCCCTCGCCTTTGTCTAGCCGAAGAGGGCACACAAGCTTTTTGCTTTCGATCCGAGAGAGGAGTGACAATGACATCGGGATGATTGCTGGTAAGCCGTGGTTTTTTTTTAAAGAAGGGAACATTCGGGCTCCAATAAATGCCAAAGGTGGAGTGGAATCAGACGGGATTCGAGGGCCTTATAAACGCAATCCCTGTTTTGATAGTTTCAAGTACTGTGTGTCTGTACTTAGACGGTCCACCACCAAAATGTTAACAATAAGGCAGATATCTGCAATAAAAATTTTAATATTCGCCGTTGGTAACTACGAACTAAGTGATATATTTATCTCCGGCTAATTTGACTAAATGATATCAAAAATAAATTAGAGTTGTTTTATTTTTAAAGGACTAGAGGCTGGTTACCCTGCTCTGGTAAACACATATCAGCATGAAATTGTTATACGAAATTTCCATTCGATGTAATTTTTCACAGCTTCCCTCTCCACCACGGCCTACTCAACTACTAAGACCAAAGAATATCTCTCAAACACGATTTGGGACGGACAGTTTGACGTCATAGTTCCGAGTGACTTTGTTCCGAAGATGAAGATAACCTGTCTCGAAACCCCTTTCGGAACCACTCTTTCACGGCTAACCACATTTTTAGGGTTCCGAATGCGTCCGAACGAGTTTCTCCATCTTCGGCACTCGGAATAGTGACGTCAAAATTGCCGTCTACGCTCTTTGTTTGTGAGAGCTTCTCCGGCCTTGGTATTCAAGTCGGCCTCGTCTCCACATTCCTTCCCTAAGAAGGGGCTAAGCATTTCCATTTGTCGATTTTATATAGCCAACGCCATTTGCGCCTTCACTCCATTGATATCTCATCACTGGCCAACCTCAAAAGTTTGTAAGCAAACATACCACAGACTAATTAAGTGGGGAAAAATCTATATGGTCATCTTTGTGTTGGACTAAGTTTCGATTAAAATGATTATATTTATTGTTCTTAGTAACACTGATATATTGAGTGCTTAAGCACTATTCAACGAATTAATATTCAGTTCGCATTTGTCCCATTCCCCAATACAATATATTTTTCTGCGTTTGTTTCATACAATACGTTATTGTTTTAGTATTAAATAAATAAATACATATTTAAAAAAAGTTTGCATAAAACTAAAATTAAAGTTAATATACCTGGCGAAACTATTTTTTGACCGATACCCGTGGTGGATTTTTAAATATTTCCAATGTGTACACAAAATTTTTAAAAAAATGTTTATATTAATAGTTATAATTTGAAATAAATGTCATTAATTACTCAAGTATGCTAACAGAATAGTTTGTTGGCTGATTGTTGACTATAACCAAGTTCTGAAGGAAACATATTTTGATTGAAATCAACTCAATTTCCTTAATGAATTGATAATGGAAAAAATAAACAAAATTCTGAAGGCTATACTAGAAAAGAATTTATACTTTTCAGACCCCAACCAAGGGTTAAATTGCAATTTCCAAAAAAAGGCAACATAGGGTAGACTAACCAGTGAATGAACGTTTAAGGCGTCAAGTTCGCCAGTGAATGAACACCAGGATATAAGGACCAGAACGACCAACCATTGTCGGATAGCTTTCTACTAACATGGGAGGACGTCAGTGTTGCCAATCTATGTAGTGGAATGATTTTCAATCCTTATTTTTTAATTATATTTACCAAATGTTCATTCACTGGGGCCTGTTCACTCACTGGTCAGTCTACCCTATATATGAATTTTACCCAGTTGAGTTTGTGTTGCGTAACTTAGCACTGAGCAGTCATTCATTTTACATAATTTTTTTTAAAATTTTTTTCAGAATCGTGAGTTAATTAACTCATGAATTTAAATATAGTATTAATTATGAGTATTTTAATTTAAAAATGGTTACATTACAGGTGTAGTGAAACACCATAAATTAGTATCCCACTTTATATGTCGGAAGATGTCACGCGCGCAAATATTCATTTATTGTCTGTGTGAAACATAATTTGTAACTTTTGGCAACAGTGTAAAATGCAAGTGTTCTTTTTTTATTTAAAATAAATTTTGTTGGCTTTTTTCTGTCGTTAAAACGTTTTTTAGCTCTGTTCCTTTTACTTAAGTTTTGCATATTTGCGACATTTGGCATCCCTGCCGGGATTCGAGCGTGTAAGGTCTCGGACGAACTAGAACATTTTTTTGCTACATGGTAAAAACTATTATTTAATTGCTACAAGATGGAATCTGTGTTCAAAGTAAAAGGCTTAAAGAAGGACGATTTAAAAACAGTGGCCGAAGCGTTAAGAAAAAATGTATTACCGGAGATGAATATTGGCGATATTAAAAAGAAGATTTCGGAAAACCAAACAACAAAAGATGATCCGGGATTTGTTCAAGAGCTTTTGACGACAGCGGTGGCTGAAAGAAAGGAAGAAATGTCATTGAAATTAGCGAAAGAAGAAAAAGAATTGGCGTTGAAATTGGCGAGAGAAAAAGAAGAAAAAGAACTGGCAATGGAATTGGCGAGAGAAAAAGAAAGGGAAGAATTCAGAGACATAACATAGAGTGGACTGCGCATTGGCAAACCTAAAGTGTCCTAAACATCTAACTTACACAGTCACATGACTGTGTCGCGTTTGGCTCGCATCTATGGCGAGTTTACCATTTGGCGAGTTTTTCCACAACGACCTGAACACAGAGGCCGACAATCTAATGTTATGATAAAGAAGCTTGGAAAGGAGCAAGGATGAATCGCTAGTATTTTAAGATCCTCTTAAGATTATTTCTTTGATTTTGTGCGTCTATTTAAGATTACTTGAACAATTGAATGTGGACTCTTTATTAAAAATTAATTTGAAAGAACATTAGTAGGTTTATGTAGAGTGTTGCTGTAATATAAGTTGGTATTGACATGGTGAATATTTTCTGCCGTCTCTATAACTTTCGTTCTAACGGTCCGATTTATTAAAAAAAAATCAAATATATATTTTTTTTGAAATATTGCTTCTTCCTTTATTTAAAAAAAATCAAATATATATATATATATTTTGAAATATTGCTTCTTCCTTTATTTCACCTGGAATAAATCAACTTTCTAAAACACATCAACATATTCCAAATTCAACAAATGCTCTACTTTTTAAATATAAATAACTCAAAAACTACGATTGCAAAAACAGGTTTCGTTTTGACCAAATTGTAAAAAAAAATATTCTACTTCTAAGCTGTCAATGTTCAGACCATTAATTTAATTGACTTGGCCCAAAATATTTATTATAATTAGAGTTCTAACAACGTTGATTTAATCATGAATATGATTCTTCAGTATAAAAGAGCTTTTAGAATAAATTCCCTCGATAGAAATTATAGTTTATGACGAACACACAATTACTAAATGTATGCAGAACTAAATAAATTTTACCCGTGAAAGTGTGACTAATCCTTTTTTATACCCCTCTTTACAATTAGGAATTCACAAGCATTTGGCATCTTGCACAAAACGTTACTGAATTAAGAGTACAACATTCACGATTGTTAACATGCTCAGAGATTAAAAGAATGTAATTAAATATTTATTATTTAAGCCAAAAGAGAAAAATTCCAACAATGCTCAAAAAATCGTCTGCAAAAACATTAAAAAAAATCAAGCTGCCGTGATTGGTAGAAACCCACGTGACATGGATATTGATGGTAGTCTCCACTTCGGTTTGCTAGCTGATATTCAGGTCTTGCGACAATTTGGAATAGTTCGTAACGAAACCGTAGCGTTAAGTTGCCATATGTAGCAACCTTTCCCCTCTTGGCGATTTATGATGTTTAGGACATAATGCTAATCTGCAAGGGATAGCGGTTTTTTTAGAAAAAAACTGATTTTCCATTTTCCATCGGTTTTTCCCTAAAAAACCGGTTTTCGGTACCGTAGGGCCTCATACAAAAAAACCGGTTTTCAATCAAAACCGGGACCACCGGTTTTTTGAAAACCGGCTTTGGTTTTCCATCCCTAAGCTGCTTTACTATGAATGCGCAGTCCACTCTATGTTATGTCTCTGGAAGAATTGGCGAGAGAAAAAGAAGAAAAAGAATTGGCATTGAAATTGGCGAGAGAAAAAGAAGAAAAAGAACTGGCATTAAAATTGGCGAGAGAAGAAAAAGAATTGGCATTGAAATTGGCGAGAGAAAAAGAAGACAGGGAGTTTGAATTGCAAAAGGCTAAGCAAGAAAACGATATGAAAATCGAGTTGGCGAGAATACAAGCTACCCAAGGTGCCAATTCTAATCAGTTTAACGCTTTAGCCTTCCCAAATGAAGATAATTGTAAGAGAAAATCTACACTTCCAAAATTGGAATTTAGAAAATTTGGAGGTGACATCAAAGAATGGTTGCCGTTCTGGGGACAGTTTTCTAACATCCACAATGATGAGGATATAGCTCCGGAAGACAAGTTCCAGTACCTAGTCCAAGCCACAGTTGTTGGATCAAGGGCAAGGGAAGTCATAGAGAGTTTTCCACCGACTGGGAATAATTATGTCAAAGCAGTAGATTCCTTGAGAACAAGGTTCGGGAAAGAAGACCTTCTAATTGAGGTATATGTAAGAGAATTGTTGAAACTTATTATTTCCGTGCAGACTCAAGAGAAACCATGCATCACTTATTTATACGACAAACTTGAATCCTATATGAGGGCCGTTGATACGTTAGGCGTAACTACAGATAAATGTGCCTCAATACTCTATCCAATGGTAGAATCCTGTTTTCAACATGACTTTTTAAAGGCTTGGAATCGAAGTGTTACTTCACATTCGAAGAAAGAAGCTAAAGACAGGCTCGATGACCTAATGAATTTTTTGAAAACTGAAGTTGAAGGTGAGGAACGAATAAGTTTGGCGATGTCCGGTTTTGGGATAAATAAAGATAATGAAACGAAAACAAAGAAAAAGAAATTTGAAGAAAATTCCAACCGCATACCAACTTCTTCTTCTTCTTCACAAGCTCAACAGCCTTTTGCAGGCCAAGGCTGACTCGCTGATCCTCCTCCAGTTGGCCCTATTAGTCGCAATGGCTCTCCATCGGTTGACTCCCATTATTTTGAGGTCCCTTTCGACATCGTCTAACCATCGTGTGGGTGGTCGTCCCCTACGTCTTGTACCTTCAATTTTGGAAAAAGTCACTTTATTGGTGGGAAAGTCCTCGGGACATCTGTACAGATGGCCCAGCCACCTAATTCGGGATGCTTTTATAGTTATGTCTCACTATGTCGGTCCCGCCAAATTTACCGAATTTTCTGTAAATTTCATAGTTGTAAAGTATTCTCCACTCATTGTTCTCCTTAATAGGTCCAAATATTTTCCTTAGCAATTTCCTTTCAAATATTAGCAATTTTTCTTCTACTGATTTATTGAGGGTCCAGCATTCACTTCCATATAGGACAATAGGTCTGATTAAAGTCTTATAAATGCTCAACTTGGTGTTTACAGAAATAAATTTAGACTTAAATTGGTTTCTGAGGCCATAAAAACTTCTATTAGCCATGAAGATTCTATTATTTATTTCAATTTTTAGATCATTGCTTCTTGAGATCAGAGTTCCCAGGTAGGTAAACTGTTTTACAGTTTCGAAAGTGTAGTTACCTATTTTTAAAGGGGACAAATCAGGAGAATTATTTGATGAAATCAAAAACTTTGTTTTGTCTGCATTTATAACAAGTCCCATCTCCCTTGCCGAGCTCTCAAGGGCTACGAAAGCATTGACAACAGAGCTTTTTGTTCTTCCAATAATGTCAATATCATCGGCAAAGGCAAGTAGTTGGATAGTTCTTTGCAATATAGTACCACTTGTGTTTAAACCAGAGTCTCTAATGGCCTTTTCCAGAGCTATGTTGAACAGTAAGCAAGAAAGGGAGTCTCCTTGTCGAAGGCCCTTTTCAGTGAAAAATGGTTCCGAGAGACTAGACAAAATTTTTACTCTGCAAGAAACTCTTTTTAGAGTCATTCTAGTGAGACTAACTAACTTCTTTGGGATGTTAAACTCCAACATAGCTTCTAATAGTTTTTCTCGGATGATGCTATCATAGGCGGATTTAAAATCGATAAAAAGATGGTAGGTATCAATATTGTATTCCTTTGTTTTCTCCAATATCTGCCTAATAGTGTGCAGTTGATCAGTTGTTGTTTTCCCCCTCTGGAATCCGCACTGGTAATTTCCAATGATTTTGGAGGTGTAAGTTTCCAGTCGGTGAAATAAAATGATGGAGAAGATTTTATATGCAGAATTGAGTAAAGAGATTCCCCTGTAATTACCGCAATCTAACTTATCGCTTTTCTTGTGGATAGGGCACACAGATGCCTCTTCCCACTCAGTGGGCATTTGCTCCTGTGTCCAGATGTTACAAATAAGATCATGGATTGCTTTGTTTAGACTCATTTCATTAGTTTTGAAGAGTTCAGCTTTGATGGTGTCGGGTCCCGCCGACCTGTTATTATTTAGCTTTTTCATTGCTATTTCTATTTCATGCATAGATGGTGCATTAAGCTCCAAATCTTCACTATCGGAACTCATAGTTGGCAGCATGTTATGAGTGGTTAGATCTTCCACTTTGTCTTTACCCGCTAACAGTTCCACGAAATGCTCACGCCAGCGAACCAAAACTTCGTCCGGGTCTCGCGTAAGATCTCCATTTTTCTTCCTGCAGGTAGTAGTTCTTGGATTAAAATCTGCCCTGGCATTATTCACAAGTTGGTAGAACTTTCTGGCTTCCTTTTGGGTTTTCAAATTTTCGATGTCTCTATATAAATCTTCCATATACTAATATAATAAGATATATACTATACATACTATATATAAGCAAGAAAACGATATGAAAATCGAGTTGGCGAGAATACAAGCTACCCAAGGTGCCAATTCTAATCAGTTTAACGCTTTAGCCTTCCCAAATGAAGATAATTGTAAGAGAAAATCTACACTTCCAAAATTGGAATTTAGAAAATTTGGAGGTGACATCAAAGAATGGTTGCCGTTCTGGGGACAGTTTTCTAACATCCACAATGATGAGGATATAGCTCCGGAAGACAAGTTCCAGTACCTAGTCCAAGCCACAGTTGTTGGATCAAGGGCAAGGGAAGTCATAGAGAGTTTTCCACCGACTGGGAATAATTATGTCAAAGCAGTAGATTCCTTGAGAACAAGGTTCGGGAAAGAAGACCTTCTAATTGAGGTATATGTAAGAGAATTGTTGAAACTTATTATTTCCGTGCAGACTCAAGAGAAACCATGCATCACTTATTTATACGACAAACTTGAATCCTATATGAGGGCCGTTGATACGTTAGGCGTAACTACAGATAAATGTGCCTCAATACTCTATCCAATGGTAGAATCCTGTTTTCAACATGACTTTTTAAAAGCTTGGAATCGAAGTGTTACTTCACATTCGAAGAAAGAAGCTAAAGACAGGCTCGATGACCTAATGAATTTTTTGAAAACTGAAGTTGAAGGTGAGGAACGAATAAGTTTGGCGATGTCCGGTTTTGGGATAAATAAAGATAATGAAACGAAAACAAAGAAAAAGAAATTTGAAGAAAATTCCAACCGCATACCAACTGCCTCATCTTTATTGATTACAGCGGATAAAGGACCAGTTTGTATATTTTGTGAAAAAGCACATAAAAGTCACGAATGTAAAGCAACCTCTAACATGTCTTATGATGAGAAAAAGTCTGTTTTACTGAAGAATAACGCATATTTCAAGTGCTTGCGACCAAATCATCATTCACGATCATGCCCAATGAACATCAAATGCTCAAGGTGTGGGGTTCGAGGACACAATACAGTTATGTGTTATGGAAAAAAGAATCGACAGAATGGTTCTAAGGATGCGTCCAACGAAGTCACAAATAATAGGCACTCTGAAAGCAGTGTTTTATCAAACCAAACGGATGAAATTGATGTCCTTCTGCAAACTCTTACTGTTAAAGTGAGTAATGGCGATAAAGAAGCGTTAATAAGAGCAATGATTGATACAGGTTCCCAGAGGTCCTATGCAACCAAGGAAATAATAGACGTGATGGGTTTTGAGCCAATAAAGGAAGTTAAAATTATTCACACATTATTTGGTGGAGAACAAACTGAAGAAGAGTCTCATAAAGAATATATTTTGAATTTAAGTGACTTTGAAAGGACATTTGACTGTCGCATTAAGGTATTGGACCAAAAGAAAATTTGCAATGAAATAGCAAGAGTGCCATTTGGAGAATGGATCACTGAAATGGAATGCATGAATATAAGTATTTCAGATAGAGAAGACAAGTCTAGACGTATGGACACCAAAATTCATTTATTAATTGGAGCGGATGTGGCAGGAAAATTGTTAACAGGGAAATTACATTCCTGTAAAACTGGGCCAGTAGCTGCTCATACGAAATTAGGTTGGACACTGATGGGAAAAATTCCTCGAGCTCAGGCCAGAAATACGAGCGACGTGTTAACTGTTACTTCGCTTCTATGCAACAATATAGATAATTTGTGGAAGTTAGATTTGATAGGCATTTCTGAATCACCAAATGACAAGAGCGAAGAGTTAATACGAGAAGAAACAGTTGCCCACTTCATAAGAACTGTTAACAGAGATTTTGAAGGAAGATACGAAGTTGCGTTGCCATGGGTTCGTGAAAGGAGCAATTTAGGCAGTAACAGAGAAGGGGCAGAAAAGAGGCTTTGCACGACGAAGAAAAAACTGGAAAATTCGGGTCATGTAAATGAATACGGGGCAGTTTTCCAGGATTGGTTGTCAAAGGGAATTATAGAGCTGGCACCTGATGTTTCGAACAATGAGGTGCATTATCTTCCACACAGAGCTGTAATAAAAGAAAGCACACTGTTAAAAATTTCAGTTCAACATTGAACCAAAATTTGGTGCAAAATGAAGATCTTTTAGTAGTTGAACCATAAAATGGTTCAAAGTAGGTTGGAAAAAAAATAGGTTGCCTGCTTTCACGAAAAATTGGTTCAACCTAGTACGAAAATTTGGTTCAGGGTCTTCACCAACTGCAACCGTATAATATTTAACTGTTTACTCGAAACGCGGGCGCCATATTGAAATTGAATCTGACTGACTACGCTGTTTGAAATCAAAGTAAGTAAAATAGCTTATTATTTTTTATCAACACCTTTCTATTTATCTTATATAGCATTAAATAGTACTGTGTATGTGTGACTATTGACCACATGAAAGTAGTAGAAATTGAATTCTCGTGTACACATGCGATGCGTGTTGTTCCAACAGACTTGTTTACATATAGTTGCAGCACTTATTTGTAATATATATTTTTGTGTCTTATTGAAATTTAAAGATTGGTAAATTCTATTAAGCTGATGCTGCAGGGTATCGTACCCTTATTATTGCGGCAAAATCGCAGTAGTGGCCGTTATTTTTATAGTTCAGGACGGATCAGTCAACCAAATCACGACGCTTCGTATTCTTGTTTACTGCGTAAATGTGGTTTAGATTCCGTTTTCTAGTGAGGAACAGATATCGGTCAATCAAACCTTTAGGTATTTTATTAGTTTAAAGGTGGAAAGATTTTACTGTGCGATTTGCGACGTTATGACCTCAGGGTCCGCTACGTACGTCTTCCGAAATCCCTAATTTATAAATAAAGTATGCAAAAAAATAATATATATGTGTAGTAGTGTGCCGCGATTAAATCGTATTTTAATTGTTTTCACATGAGATAACCTAATTTGGTTTTTGTTATCTTAAATTGGCCAATATGATAAAAATATTCGACCGATGGTATTTTTGAACAATTGGCATCGGCTCATAAGTGCCATCGGTTGAGCTCTACTTGTTAATAAACATTGAGTCTGATATTTTGTTAAAAATTATACTTTTTCCTATTGACTTAAACGATTAATAGCTTGTCTGTCCAGATATTATATTAGTTACTGGTATTTTAAAAATTACTGGTATATCAATTGCTAAATGAAAAACAGGATGAATATTATTAGAGAACTTTCAACTGTTTTTTTTTCTTTCTTTTCACCATTTGAGTGAAGGGCTTTTGGTGGACTTATGCACCTTTATGACATAGTAATTCATGTGCAGGTTGACTAACATGAACTTTTGTATGCAGCTATGATATAATGGCCGGTCTGTTTATTGCCGAGCTTGAAAATTTAACGTAGTGTTGCTATACCTTTCGAGTTGTAGAAAATATATGTGTTGTGGAATACTTACCATATTTGGGTTAACATTCCATATATTGTAGCAAGTGTAATGCAAATCTCCAAATTAAGAACGGCCATTATATCATAACTGTTCCCATTTCTCTATGAAATATAAAATTGTACTTGTCGGACGCTTGAAAGCAACTTGACTTACGCGGCTTTAGACAATCAGAAACGCTGAAAGTAAGTGTGGCGGTGTACTTCTTTTGTGCTGGGGCTGCTTCAGGTTGCGTCCCGTGGCTTTAGTAGAGATCGTTGCTTAGCGCTAGAGCTACGTGATGGCGTGATGACCTGGAGCAGTCCCACGGAAACTAGCCAGATTGTATAGATGAGCATTCCTGCATTAGCTGTATTCTCATATTACTCTTGCATGTTTGTTTGCAGAACAAACAAATAGGAATTGTGTAGCAATTCCCTGGGGTTGACGAGGGATAGCGAGCAAAGGGCTTTGCCCCCTAGTTTTAAATATAATATTATAGTAGCATTCTGATTTACTAATTTCTACATTCATTTTTTGTCAGACACCAAAATTGCTGTAGCTGCTCACCAACATGCAGATTCTCCTACATAGAAGTTTCTGCCATGGATTCCAGCCTAAGCCTGAGTAGAAGATTATAGAGGTGACTATTATTTTTTCTAAATATACTAAAAAAATTCCAATGAGACTGTCTTTTGGCAGTCCAGCCTTTGCAGACGGTACGAAATTGTCTGCACTGCGAGTTGCGAAACTTGGAAATCCTACGACAATCAAATGTAGAAATTCGACCCACTTAAAAAAAAACATTGGTGGGGTAAGTGTGATTGGGGGTAAGTGTGATAGACAGCTCTTGTAACTTTGGATATCATTCTAAAAATCTGAAAGTTTGCAATATATAACATTAGACCACTTATAATTAAACTAAAAAGAAATATTGACCTTATTTTTTTGTTTAACCCTTTCAGTCCCAGTGATGCCATTTGGCATCATCACTTTCAATATTTTTTCCAAAATGTTTATGTCGCGTTATAACATCCAAACACACATCATTCGATTCTTCACACTTTGTTCTATAGACAATATTTTACATTAATCTCAATAGAAGTCAGAACTACTATTTTTTTTATTTAGAAAATAGCCAACAAGCGTTTCACATCATTTTTTATAAGTTCACTTCAGTTCCACATATTTAAAACACAATTTAAACTATTTGGGTTAAAATAATTACTAATTTTTTTTAATAATGTGGTCAGATACCTTAAAATATATGACTCGAAGTGTTTTTATTTAATATATATTTTTTAATTTTGTATTTTTTCACAGTTGAAAATTTTTGGAATTGTTTCAAAAACCATATAAAAAATTTAAATGAATTTTTTTTTCTTATGGAACTCGTATATTTGACCTAAAATAAGCTTATTTTGTGAATATCAGATGTTTCTGTATAGTAAATTTTTGGGACTGAAAGGGTTAGAGAAAGTTTTGAGCTTTTGAATTTAATGTGGATATGTGTGGGGTAACCTATCTGGTGCCAGCTCTGGGTATTTCCAATGATATTATCAGAGGTACTGTCCTATCCATTTTCAGGGATCAACAGTACACCGATTGGCGTCGACTCACCAATCAAAGACAAGCCAGAGAACTTAACTCGGGTTGAACCAGCTTCCGTCACAAAGAGCTTCTTGGGCTTAGCCGTAACGGTATACGCAGAACCGTAGGTTTACTCACTGGTCACTGCACCCTTAAAAGGCATCTTACCCTTATGAGGGTCCTCGATGACCCCACCTGCAGGGGCTGTAGAGACAAGGACGAAACGGCCACTCACATTCTCTGTGATTGCGAAAATTATGCAGCGCACAGATTTGAGCATTTGGGGCAACATTTGCTTGAGCCCTGGGAACTCCAGGATATTCCAATCAGATCCTTGCTGAATTTTGCTTCGGCAACAGGGCTCTTCTTATAGGAGAGAGGGATTTATTTCTTGGGGACAGTACAATAGACCCCTGGTCGCAGTGCTTGGCTCTAACAGAGCCCCCCTCCAATGTCATAAGTCATACATAGTTCATGTAAGGTGTATTTTTAACCAAATCTATGTATTGGGATACTTGACCCAAAACTAAAACTTTAAATAATTTATATTTTACTTATGTTGCAGTTTTAAGGCTTCAGAAGAATACTATTATATAGAGTAAAACTTATATTAGTAAGAATTGCCTGCATTTGCAAATCCATGAAGTGTTTTTAAAAGGTTACAAGCCAAAAGCTACAATTTCGGTCATGTGTCCCTGGTTCCCCTACTATATGAACACACAGCTTCCACATAAAATACAACAACAACTTGAGTCATTTAAATGAAAGCGCCAAATCAGCATTTATTTCCATATTAAACTTTTGTACATCAAAACAACCTATTTTTCAATAGTTATCCGATATATGAAATTTGGGAAAATCCTACTTTGTGGTCCATCTACTTTTCCAGTTGGAAACTTCCTGAAAATCATAGGATTTCAAAATGGGGCACATTTTATTAGTTATTAACGTTATTTCTTTGTTTTCCATATTAAAAAATTAACTCCTGTTCCTACTTGTTGAATCCCATCCTCGTGCGCATTTCATATTTACATAGTACATTTCTTCCTAATTAATACCTTACATAACTTAATCATACAGATTTTTCTCCATGTAATTTTCATAACTAATAAAAATGTGCACACTTAGGCATCTGTCCTATAAGTGTAAGTTCTATATAGAACAACTAAATAAAAATTAGTGCTCGAACTTTATCTCCAAAAGAATGTTTACATTTAGCTAAGAAGTTTCATTTTGCCCCAAAAAACCTAGGTCTTGCTTTCAAAGATCCTGGTTGTTCCTGGATATATGTGAAATTTTATTATTTTAATACATAACACATAAATGAGTTTAATATGAGTTTTTCATGTATGTGGGTATAACTTGGGATTTTAAGAAACTATATAGTCACTTATAATGGCCATAACCTAATAATGGCCACTGATACACCAACAAGTCATGGAATGCAGTTTCATGCTTCTATACATTTGAACCTAGTAGAATCTGAGTCATCAGCGTTGATTGTTTAAAAAACAGCAATCGGTGCCAATTTTAACATACAGAAAAATCGGCCTTGCAAAACATAGGTATTCCAAACTTGAAGGCCTCGTAGCCTAGTTGGCCTCGATAAGATATATTTGTTCCACTTCAAGACAGATATCGGTCAATCAAAGTTTAGGTATTTTATTGTACTTTAAAGTTAGAAAGATGATGATTGCAACTAATGCAAATCTTTTTTTTTACTCCTGAGATTACTGAATTTTGTATTTTATTTATACTATCATATTCGGCCCATCGGCCAATTGATTTTTCCCCCATCGGTCAGCCCTAGAACCTATTTAGCACTAATGAAGCTTGCATGTTTGGTCCCAAATTATCACAATTATATTGCATGTAGCTCATAATTAAGTCACATATTATCATTGTATTCTAACAATTTTGTTTGTTTTTCAGGATTTAGTCTCAACCTAAAGCCAAGAGAATCTATTGCTAGCCTACCAGTTGTTATCAAGATAACCTAAGGATAGGATATAAATGGCTATTTCTTAATATGTGTAATTTGTTGTTAATAAAAACTAAGTTTTGGTATTACTGTTTTGTACTGTGTATTGTAGAATATTACTTTTATTTCAAAGGCGTTGTGTTAGGTTTGATGAAGTAGTAAATGAAGAATTTACATGGTCAATAGTACAATTTGGGGAACCATAGGTAAATATACATTTTAATTTCTAAGTCATTAAAACTCTAAGCATTTAAAAACTTAATTATAGTTAAAATAAGTTCATTTTTAAATAAAAAGAATTATTTTTGTGTTAGAAAAGGCAAAAACAGTGTCATCATTTAAGAAAAGGCTTTACTTAGTTCTTTTTTTTTTACTTTTCAGTAAACTATTTTTAAATAAAAGTCCTGTAACTAAACATTGTAACTGTAAACTTACAGAAAACACAATTTTCTGAATTGCCACCATTAAAAATGCATGATATATATGATATAATCTTTAAACTCAACTCAAAGATTAAGAGATTAAAACCAAATGTTACGTTTTTATTACTCCTAATGTTAGAGAAAACTTAATCCGCGAATTCGTAACTCTAATTCTTAGAAAGTTCACAAACTTTCTAAGAATTAGAGTAACGAATTTGCGAAAATTTGTGGTTCAAGTTTTCTCTGACATTTGGAGTAATAAAAACGTAATATTTGGTTTTAATCTCTTACCAATTAATGGAGAAACTAAAACGTTAAATTTGGTTCAACCTCTCACCAAAATATGGGGAAACGAAAACGAGAAATTTGGTTCAACCTCTCGCCAAAATATGGGGAAACGAAAACGCGAAACTTGGTTCAACCTCTCGCCAAAATATGGGGAAACGAAAACGCGAAACTTGGTTCAACCTCTCGCCAAAATATGGGGAAACGAAAACGCAAAACTTGGTTCAACTTCTCGCCAAAATATGGGGAAACGAAAACGCGAAACTTGGTTCGACCTCGCACCAAAAGTTGGTGCCCGCGGTTTCACCAATATATGGTGAAATGTAGTACCAAAAGATGGTTGCAGCAAATTTGAACCATATTTTGGTTCAACCTTGAACTATTATTTTTAACAGTGCAGTGCTAGTACGAAAATTCGACCCGTATTTGATGCGTCTGCTAAAAGAAAAGGAATGCTCTCACTCAACGACTGTTTGGAAAAGGGTCCAAACATGGTGGCAGATATACCGTCTTTGTTGATCAAATTCAGATTGAAAGCTGTTGCAGTGACGTCCGATATTGAGAAAGCCTTTTTGCAAATTGGAATTCGTGAAAGTGATCGCGACTTCTTAAGGTTTCTTTGGTATGATGAAGCACAGAATGTAGTAGAATATAGACATAAACGAGTTGTATTTGGAATTACATCGAGTCCATTTCTGCTAAACGTAACTCTGAATCATCATTTAGGTGCCTCACCCGTAGAACTGCGAAGTACTGCACAGCACTTAAAAACTTCTTTCTATGTGGACAACTGCATCGCTAGCTTCGATAATGTGGAAGAAATGGAGAAATTTGTTTTGGAGTCTCGTTTTTTTTTTTTGTCTAGCGCTCAATTTAATCTACGAGATTGGATCAGTAATGTCGACTCAAGGGTTCTAGATCACACTGGTGTAGAGAAGACTAATCTTCTAGGCTTGAATTGGAACATTAGTGATGATACTTTGTCTTGCGTTGTCAAGGACTTTGATTGTGAAGAAACTTTGACGAAAAGAAAAGTCCTTTCCGTATCTAGCAGTATATTTGACCCGATTGGTTATACAAGCCCTGTGATGCTTATACCCAAACTGATGTTGCAAAAATCTTGGACTTTAAAACTATCTTGGGATGCAGAGTTACCAGAAGACATTTCAAAGGAGTTTAGAAAATGGTGGAAAGCCTTAACAAAGCTACAAGAGATAAGATTTCCAAGATGGATTTTACAAACTGACAGGAAACTTATACAATTGCATGTCTTGTGTGATGCCTCTCAAAGTGCTTATGCGACCTGTATATATTTAAGATACGAAACTGCAAATCATGTTGAATGCTCTTTAGTACAAGCTCGAAGTAGGGTGGCGCCTCTCAAGAAAGTTTCAATTTCTAGGCTCGAGTTGTTAGCATGTCTCATAGGTGCAAGACTTTCACATAAGGTGATTATTGATCTTGGTTTCGAGAATGTACCTATCACCTTTTGGTCGGACTCCACCAATGCTTTGTATTGGATTAAACGCAATGAAAATTGGAGTGTTTTCGTCATGAACAGAGTTAATGAAATTAGAAAGTTTACCGAACCTGACTGCTGGAAACATGTTCCTGGCGTCGAAAATCCAGCTGATTTACCGTCTCGAGGATGCTCTGCGGAAAGGTTGCTCCAGTTAAAATGGTGGGAGGGACCTCAATGGTTGCGGAATCCGGAAGAAGAATGGCCTACCTCCCATGCCCTTCCAAATATGGACATAGTACAAGCAGAGAAGAAGAAAACCATTGTTGCTGCCACAAACGTCACCACTGTGAAGTTCGAGTTTTCCTCAAGAATATCTTCATTTAGAAAGATCACGAGAGTAATGGGCTGGATTCTGCGTTTTCTGAAGAATTGTAAAGAACCAAAGGAAAAGGTTCGAGGAGAACTGTCAGTGGAAGAAGTAGAATATGCAGAAGCAGTCATTTGGAAACAAGTTCAGAAAGAGAGTTTTTATAAGCAAACCTTTAACATACAGACCTATTTAGATGAAGATGGACTGATAAAAGTAAAGTCAAGAATATCTATGAGAGAAGATCTCAAGGCTTTTCGATATCCAGTGTTATTACCGTCTGGGCATCAACTGGTAGAGAAACTAATCTTGCAAGAACATGCGGATAATTGCCACGCTGGAATTCAAGTCCTTATGACAAGATTACGAGAACGTTATTGGATATTAAAGAGTAGAAAGACCATTAGGAAGGTTTTGAAAAAGTGCATAAACTGTGCGAGGTTCACGACAGCTCCAATCAAGATTCCAGAAGCCCCCTTGCCAGAAGATCGTGTGCGGGAAGCTAAAATATTTGAAGTTGTCGGAGTCGATTTGTGTGGGCCTTTGTACTTGAAAGATAAAACAAAATGTTGGATTGTCATGTTTACCTGCGCAGTATATCGTGCTGTTCACATTGAATTAGTAGCATTGTTGACAACTGACAGCTTCATTTTAGTTCTGAGAAGGTTCATAGCCCGAAGGGGACGACCGTCAACTATTTACTCAGACAATGGAACTAATCTAGTTGGAACATCTAATGCCTTTCGATATGTAAACTGGGAAAAAGTACAAGATATAGTAACGATAAAAAAAATCCAATGGAAGTTCAACCCGCCATCAGCACCATGGTGGGGAGGTTTTTGGGAAAGGCTGATTGGTCTCCTGAAAAGAATTCTTAGAAGAGTAATTGGCAATGCTTGCTTACAGGCTGAAGAGTTAAGTACAGTTTTGTGCGAAGCAGAGAGTTTAATCAACTCTAGACCAATGACTTACGTCTCTGAAGACCTCGATGATTTAAAGGTGCTGTCACCATCAATGTTTTTAAATGAAATCGAAGAGTTTGGAGTGGCAGACTTTGAAGAAATAGATGCAAAGAGGTTGAATAGAAGATTGGCTTATAGGCTTCGTGTCCGAGAAGACCTGCGGAAACGTTTCCGGATTGAATATCTTGGACAGCTAAGAGAATATTACAATGTTAAAGGGGATCAACATGTGAAAGAAGGAGATGTCGTATTAGTAGGCGTTACGAACTGCAAGAGGCTAAGCTGGCCTTTAGCGAGGGTTTTAAAGTTGTATCCCGGAAAAGATGGGAATGTTCGACTTGCCCAAGTGAAGACAAGGTCTGGAACATTTTTACGGCCGCTACAACGTCTGTATCCACTTGAAGTACAAGAAGCTGAAAGGTCACACTTCCAGACAAATGACTTACCGTCCGAAAACATCGATTCTGGACTCAAAGATACGAGTATACGAACCAGATACGGGCGATGCTCCCGAGCTCCAAGTCGTTTGAACTTGCAGTACTACTAGTGCTTGTATTCTAAGTTTTTTCCTCAAGTTCAAAGGTGGGAGAATGTAGTGAAACACCATAAATTAGCATCCCACTTTATATGTCGGAAGATGTCACGCGCGCAAATATTCATTTATTGTCTGTGTGAAACATAATTTGTAACTTTTGGCAACAGTGTAAAATGTAAGTGTTCTTTTTTCTTTAAAATAAATTTTGTTGGTTTTTTTCTGTCGTTAAAACGTTTTTTAGCTCTGTTCCTTTTACTTAAGTTTTGCATATTTGCGACAACAGGGCTATGTTATAGTTTAGACATTCTTCATGTGATTTAAAAAAAAAAGTCTTCGATTTCAATTAAAAAACTTTGAATTCAGGTAGCAATTTGTTATATGGTATGAAGTTTAACACAATCTTTAATGTTTTTCTATATTTTAATTAGTATAATTTTATTTTAAATTGCATATTCTTGCAAAAGTGAAGGTTTAAAATCACCTTTTATACACGAGTTGAACTTAATTTAAATTGAAATCATACAAAAAAAATCTGCGAAAGATATGGCTCATTCTCAGAAAATGAGCAGTTGCTAATTACTTAAACTAACGCTATTTATCTTTTTCTAAATGAACTTTTTTTTCTGAATTTTGCATGAAATATATTTTATACTGTTTGTTAAATTTCCAAAAGTTTTTTTTAAAAATAGGGATTTTATGGGCATATTAGCTACAAAAACGCATTGTCAATTCTTAATATTTATAACTCTAAAAATATTCTAAATAACTTTTAGTTCTTTTGCAGAAGTGTACTGATGTTTGAATAAGTATTTTCTTAAAAGAAATGAAAAGAATGAAAAGAAAGTACAAATGGTGTTTTTTCTCAGGGACTTGAAATAGAAAATCAAAAAAAAAGTTTTAAAAAAATGCTGATATCGCACAGAGTTTTCATCAATTTCCAATTAAAAATAAATTAAAAAAAATTAAATATATATTTCTAAAGTACAAATTTGATTTCTCAAAAATAAATAAATCTTTAAATATAGAATAAAAATACTTTTCCTCAAAAATCGCAAAGTATCAAGCCCAATATTAATTTCGTCCCCCCCACCACCACAAAAGGCGTGTGAAAAATGTTGCATCTCGAAGAAAGGAATCCCCACCTGGTGACGTCCGCACGTGCAGTCGCAGGTGAGAAGGCAGCGGAAAATTGGCCCGTCACGGTGGCCCATTGAAGCGCGCCCCCCTTGTTGATTTGTGGCCCCGGACTCACGCCCTTCCACAGGCACAAGGAGGGGGATTCCATGGCGAGTTGAGAAGAAGGTCTCAGTGCTTGGCGCGAAAGATAAGTGAAGTCGCCAAGTAAAGCCGTGGACAGGTAAACTGCGGTATCCACAATAATGAATTAGATCATTAGCTCCCTGAAGTAATCAGTCATTTTTGTACTACACTGCCGTGGACAGGTAAACTGCCATAACCACAGTAATTAATTAGATCATTAGCTCCCTGAAGCAATCGGTCATTACTAGTACGACATTGCCGTGGACAGGTAAACTACAGTAATCACAATAATTAATTAGATCATTAGCTCCCTGAAGCAATCGGTCATTGCTAGTACGACACTGCCGTGGACAGGTAAACTGCAGTAATCACAATAATTAATTAGATCATTTGCCCCCTGAAGTAATCGGTCATTACTAGTACGACACTGCCGTGGACAGGTAAACTGCAGCAATCACAATGATGAATTAGATCATTAGCTCCCTGAAGCAATCGGTCATTATACTAGTACGACACTGCCGTGGACAGGTAAACTGCAGTAATCACAATAATTAATTAGATCATTAGCTCCCTGAAGTAATCAGACATTACTAGTACGACACCGCCGTGGACAGGTAAACTGCAGTAATCACAATAATTAATTAGATCATTAGATCCCTGAAGCAATCGGTCATTACTAGTACGACACTGCCGTGGAAAGGTAAACTGCCATAACCACAATAATTAATTAGATCATTAGCTCCCTGAAGCAATCGGTCATTACTAGTACGACACTGCCGTGGACAGGTAAACTGCAGTAATCACAATAATGAATTAGATCATTTGCCCCCTGAAGTAATCAGTCATGACTTGTACGACACTGCCGTGGACAGGTAAACTGCAGTAATCACAATAATTAATTAGATCATTAGCTCCCTGAAGCAATCGGTCATTACTAGTACGACACTGCCGTGGACAGGTAAACTGCAGTAATCACAATAATGAATTAGATCATTTGCCCCCTGAAGTAATCAGTCATGACTTGTACGACACTGCCGTGGACAGGTAAACTGCCATAACCGCAATAATGAATTAGATCATTTGCCCCCTGAAGTAATCAGTCATTACTAGTACGACACTGCCGTGGACAGGTAACTGCAGTAATCGCAACAATGAGTAGTACCATTTTTGCTCTGAAATAATTAGCCGTTATAGTATATTTTCTTATCGGTTGGAGGAATTGAGTATTTGCAACAGTGGTCTAAGTTATGGAAGTTACTGCAGTTTACCTGCCCAAGGCTGTCCACTCTCTTGTAGGTTAAAAATATAGAGTGCTTACAACAATGTCCCAAGTCATTAATCAAAACAGTTCCGTTTAATACAAATAATCAAAATACTTTTTTGTCAAATTTAGTCGAAGCACTTTCATTTACTCTGCTAAGACTAAATAAACAGCTCACTCAACGCTAGTTCAATGTAAAGCACATCCTTTTATTCATTTTTTTTTTAAAAAAAGGCATTGATTAAAAGACAGTTTCCGCAGTTGTAAGCTGTAGCACGAGATCTAAATTTACACAAGATTTTAGTTATTTCTTTCACAGGAAAGAATGCGTTGTAATTATAGTTTTTTATTTAGAGTGACCAGAGCCGTAGTGCATTTCGTAGTACAATTTAGTTTGTTATTCCACATTCCAATTTAATATAAAAAAATATGCAAATATCCCCAGTTTTAATTTTTTTCATGGTTTTTTTAATCAAAAACAGCATCAAATATAATTTATGAAAATGTAATAATGATCTCATAGTCAAAAAGTTTATCACTGGAGAAAATCTGGTCTGGCTACTTTTATTAGACAGTCGGAAATCACCAAGTTGTATGTAGTAAAACCATGCACACTCCCCTGTAGAATAACGCCAAATACTTCGCCAAGATAGCTTGATGGGCTTACTAAAAGCGATTAATGGCTTCAATTGGCGAACCGACTTTCGCATTGGTTTCTGCCCCGCAGCATCTTTATGGGGCTATGGCCATGCCAAGCGTCTAATGCGCAAAACCCACAAGGAGAGCCGTAGCTTATTTTAACATGACATTCCCCGGGACACAAAATAGGGGGGCGATTGGATATAGGGGGGCTTTGTTGGAACTGCGCCCCATTGTTATTCATTTGATAGTCGGGGGGTAGGAAAAGTCGGCAGAGAACGTTTTTACGGGCATTATTGCGGGGCTAGTTTGTGTGGCGGTGTTATTTAGAAGTAATTAACTGTGACATAGGTGGTTGCGGCGTATCCGGTGGAAAAATGACCCACCAGGTCTTATTTGGTTTAAAAATTAGTCGGAGGGATGGCATGACCCGGTTGGAGATGCCTTCGAAGGTTCTGTCCTCCCCTTAGTCATCCTATTCCAAGACAAGAAAAAAATAGCGCCGGTCGCTGGAGCTGGTAAATCCAGGCTGGCTTTTTAATCCACAAATAGTTTTGTTGTTTCTCTCTACTTACAGGGCATTTATGTAAAAGCAAATTATAGTAGTAAGGGATTATAGTTTGATGAGGTGGTTTTGATTATTTGTGCATTAATTTCACGCAAGACTTACACAAAATTAAAAAAAATATTTTATGCTCCGGGTGTCCCTCTTACCTACAGGCAGATTATTAAGACATCTATGTCCGAATAGTAATTCAATTTTTTGGACAATTCATCAAACTTTCAAGTATTATATGACCGTGTATAATGGTAAGTATTTAAAGGTTTTTTATAAACGTATTTTTTAAAAATCTTTTTGGATAAGCTAAAAACAGAGGACATACACATTATCTCTTTTCTTCTTTTACTAGTATTTACAAAAAAAAAAAGAGATTTTAACCAAGTTATCACTTAACCAAAAATATCCTACTAACCAGGCACTGATAGGCTTTCTTCCATTGTCGCTAAAAAGAAGCTTTCTTTTAAACCAGGATCAAGATCCTATAATGTAATGACTCCCGCACCAATGATAAACTAATTTATATAGCTGCTACATTTACCGCCGCTTACATACGTCGTAAAATAATAAAAGCAACATGAACATTTATGGTGACCTTTGGGCTTTCTTCCCATTTAAAAAAAAACAAAAGTATACTTTACTAAGCAGCAATGTATAAATTAAAACAAATGCGTCGTAAGTAAATTGAGGATGGTAGGAGGTAAATATGGGGATTTTGAGATTTCTGGACTCTGTTTTAAGTTAACCTTTTCAGCCCCAGTGATGCCATTTTGAATCATCACGTTCAATATTCTTTTCCAAATGTTTATGTCCCGTTATGACATCCAAACACACATCATTCGATTCTTCACACTTTGTTCTATTCGACAATATTTTACATTAATCTCAATAGAAGTCAGAACTACAATTTTTTTTATTTAGAAATAGCTAACAAGCGTTTCAACCGATTTTTGAAAAGTTCACTTTAGTCCAACATATTTAAAACACAGTTTAAACTATTTCAGTTAAAATAATAACTACATTTTTCTTAATAATATGGTCAGATTCCTTAAAATATATAACTCGAAGTGTTTTTAGGTAATACATTTTTTTTTATTTTTCTGTTTTCCCCAATTAAAATTTTGGCATTATTACAAAAACCCTATAAAAATTAAAATGATTGTTTTTCTTGTGGAACTCTTATTTTTGACCTAAAAGAAGCTTATTTTGTGAATATCAGATGTTTCAGTAGTGTAGTAAATTTTTTGGACTGAAAGGATTAAAAAAGTTTTTAAGTGAAAGATTTTCAAATTCTAAAGATAATGATTAAGAATAAGTTTTTAAACGAAAAAAATCTTATTTTTTCTGCTAGTCTATCATCACAAAACTGCTTTAGCAAATAACATTTTTTAAAAAAGTATCGCAAAATTCTATCTTATTTTATATGTTATTAGTTGGTTCCATTGACAGAACATACAGAATTTTTTATATGAATATCCATTTCTGATCGTTTTGCTCCATAAATATGCAGGTGTTTAAGCACCTAAAATTCGAAGTATGTATTTATAGAAAGCTTGTGCTTTATACCGAACTTGGGACTCTCGTAAAGGGTTTTCTATGGCACAAAAAAGCATACAAGACCACTAGAAATTCTTCCACAAAGCACACAATCCTCGCCCGATATTAATATGGGCATCAACACCAAATCCCCCCTCCTCCCTGATAGTGGAAAAGAATGCGAAAAAAATAAGTGCGATTTTTAAAACCGATGGCATTTAGTTCGAACATGGGTGTTGCATTATAAAAGGTCCCCATCCCCCTTTCCCCCTCTGGTCTTACGTTGCGAGAAGGCGTTTCTGAGCTCAAACAGTGGCTTTGTCGAGTCTGAATGGGGAGAGGCTTTGATGCCCCTTGCTAAAAGGTGGTGTCGTTTCCACTGCCTTTCTTCGCGGGCGCTATTTGTAAGTATTTGTGGCAGAAATTTGAATCCCAAAAGGGGGGCCCGGGGCTGAGTGACGGGCCTTTGTGGATTAGGGGGCCCCGGGCCCGGCCTCTTCATACTTGGAGTAGTAGCCTCTCCACCAGGAGGGTATGCATTTTTTTTATTATCAAACTTGAGATACATTTCCAGCTAAGTCTTTGAGGGGCACTTTTTGACTCGGTAAGTCAACAACCCGATGGGCTTCGCCTTGTTATTGCTGTCGACGCGTTATTTTCCAGCACCTTTCAAGGGGAGGGGGTAGATATAGGGCAGGTAGATATAGGGAGGGGGTACACTCCTAAAACGAACGAGCGATTTTAACTCAGTCTGATTAATTTTCACTCCTCCAGTCTGGAAAATGCACTTCTACTATTGGAGTGGATCCTTTGTGTGTTAAACCTCTGACAGGATCACTCCAAACGAGTGATTTTAACTCAGTCTGAGTTAATATTCACTCCTTTGCAGTGTCGAAAATGCACATCTCCAACTGGAGTGGATTTCACTCTATTGTTTTAAGAGTGTAGATATGGGTCGGAGGCCTGGACCTTGAATCAAAAGCAAGAGAAAGTGCTAATAACTTGGGAGCGAAAAATTTTAGGAGCCATGTTAAGACCAATCAAAGAAGGTGATGTTTGGAGAAGAAGATACAATTTTGAAGTGGCTAAACTATTAGGAGAGAAAGACATTATTAACATCATAAAAACTAGGAGAATCCAATGGCTGGGACATATGGAGAGAATGGACGAAGGCAGAGGCACAAAGAAAATTTTCAAAGGCAATGTCAGGGAGAGAGAAGAAGAGGAAGACCGACAAAAAGATGGATAAATGATGTGGAAAGAGATCTAAGGGACATGAAAATTAGGAACTGGAAAGCGAAGACCAAAGACAGGCGGCTTTGGATTCGTATTGTAAGAGAGGCCATAGTCCAGCATGGACTGTAGTGCCGGGGAGTTAGTTTTTTATTATCAAACTTGAGATACATTTCCAGCTATGTCTTTGAGGGGCACTTTTTGACTCGGTAAATCAACAACCCGATGGGCTTCGCCTTGTTATTGCTGTCGACGCGTTATTTTCCAGCACCTTTCAAGGGGAGGTATAGGGCTGGGGGTATTTAGTAAATTGCAAAGGATGTTGTGGAAAGGGAGTTCCTTTGTTATTGTTGAGAGTGTGATTGGCATAAATATAAAACACAAACAATCGGAGTTTGTTACAAGGAATCTTTCATTCGGATTTGTTTTATTATACAACTGATTAGTGTAAATAAAATGGGATGTTTGATTGGGAATGGAACATTTCTTCACAGTTTGAAGCACAGTTATTTTGCTTTTCTAAAACCTAAATTTAAATATAAGTACCGTATAGAAATTAAATTACCCAAAATATATTTTTTTTCAATTTTGCTGTATCTCAGTATTCGACTCCAGTTTTCCATCAGTCATTTGCCACGAATTTCTGCCACTACAATTTTCCATCAATCATTTGAATCCATCCTTTTGCAATTCGCTAATGAAACAAAAAGTATTGATGATATTTTTTTTGTTAAATCCATAGATAGAACATAAAGAAGTTTAATTTCAGCGAGTAAAATATTTTGCTACTTAGATACAATTAATTGCCCAAAACCAAAATTTAAAAAAATAGTGTTATATTTTGGGAACAAGGAAAAAAATCATTTATTAGAACATTTAGAGGAGTTATGGAGGTTTTTTTCTATCTCCTGAAAAATTTAAAATTTGTGACAAAAGTAGTTTTGTCAGTCCGTACTGACCGATTCATTTCTGGGCATTCGAAAGTAATTTATGCTAACTATACATAACAAATACCTTCACATTCGTTAGTTACATAAATCAATAAAAGTCTATTAATTAAAAATCCATTTACATTTAATTTTCCATTCCTAAATGATAAATTGTGGACACTACATAGTGCCCTTAATACAATTATATTTTATTACACTATTATTACGTAGAGTGTATGTTAAACCTAATACAATTTAGCCATTCAACAATGAAATAGGCTCTTCATGTGTAGTACACGAAAGCGTTTCTAATGCTATTTGCTTTTGAGAGAGGGTTTTCCAATATTACCATTGGGGCCCTGCTATTTGTCGTATTGTGGTATGTTGGGCTATAATCCTGGCACAATGCGAGAATCAAAATTACCATAAATAGCAGCTGGTCACATCCCAAATCTGGTTTCGCTTGGCTGAAATCCGAGCAGGAACTTTACAAAGGTAAAATACTAATCATCACACCCTTTTATCAGTGTTATTTGTTGAAGAGAGATGGTGCCCATAAATGCTGAAAATTGGGTGGTTTCTAGAAAACAACATATTGCGTATTAACAAGCAGCCTGTTTTTAAGAGTTTTGTCATAAAGCTAGTATATATGCATTTGGTACAGAGTATTGATGTTTTTGAGTTTTAACACGCTGAAACTTATGTTGCTCATGATGACCCTATCCTTTTTTGTTAGTGCAAATTTTATACCTTTTGTAAATTGTAAAGATCTTTCTATATACAAGTAAAATATCAAAATGACAATATTGTGTCGGAAAACATTTGTGATTTTTCTATATAATATAAAATTGTAATTGTCGGACGCTTGAAAGCCACGTGACTTAAGCGGCTTCAGCCAATCAGAAACGTCAGAAACGCTGAAAGTAATCTTAAGAGTTTGACGTCATCACATCGACCAATCAAATCGTTTTTTCATTGATGATGAATAATTTCTGTTTACTGGCACTGCAACAGGGTACTCGAATTTTTAAAATATTTTGATTTTTGAGACGTGATTTTATTTATTACATTCCAAGAGCGATATAACGAAGGATTTACTGTACTTAATAAAAATTGGTATTTTGAGTAAATAATGGTACAGCTATAATGTAATGGAGTGCTTATTGATTGCAGACTTTTAGTTAAATTGAAAATGTAATGAAGGTTTGCTATACTTATCGAGTTGTTTGAAATATGAAGTGGAATGTTTAACATGCTTGTGCATTTTCGCTGTTTGGCAACAAAATTTAAAACTAAAAATCAAGACTGGCCATTATATCATAGATATTCCTAACTAAGAAAGCATAAAGTAAATTTAAATTTCGCAAGTTACTGTTATTTTGCTCTGCATAATGTCGCATCGGCCGCTTAATAGATATTTCTATAATGATGGAGAATATAAATTTTTCCGCTCAACAGAATCTGCGAGGTCGCAGCGATAGCCAAAGAAGTCGCCAACGTGAAATAAATCGTAGAAGCTAAAGAAGCAATCTTAAGTATAAAAAATAATCTTGCATTAGTTGAGGTGTGCCACACTTATCTGGATAAATCCGATTTTTTTAGCAGGCTTCATGGAATTCACCATGTTAAAATACATAACGCAATAATTAACTGATGCTACAGGGTGTTCCAAAATTGACCGGAATTGTATAGGACGCAATTCCTAAATATTTACCCGGCCCCAGCCAATGAAAAACGGCTAACTAATTGGCCGCCCTTTCGGTCGTGCATGAAATCTTGCACTTGTGCTACACAAGAATGTGGAACTTTTAGTTTGGTTTGGTTGAATTTACATCTGATAAAAATTACAGGTTCAACTAGTTTTCAATTTTTTTTTTAGGATTCTGTTCATTTTGATAGGTTGTTGCATTATTGTTAAAAAAAACTTGATGTTGACCATCAGTCTATACATAACAATTATTGTATTTTGCTTATTTATGCTGGGTAGGTATGTACATATACAGGGTGGTTATAAAATAAAGATCGCTATTCGGGGTGGTCTGTAGCTTTAATGAATAATCCAAATGCAGAAGACTTTGAGACACTTACTAATCAAGAAGGGGAGAAAGAATGGAATCATAAAAAACAAACTTGTCTCTTGACCAGGGTTCTAAATTACGAGGCGTAATTGGATGCATTGGCCGTAATTAGCCATAATTGACGACGCCTCGTAACTTAGAACCCTGCTCAAGAGACGAGTTTGTTTTTTATGATTATTCTTTTTTGTGATTATTTTTTAAGAATCTATCTTTTTTATGATTCCATTCTTTTTCCCCCCTTCTTGATTAGTAAGTGTCTCAAATTTTGAAGCATTTGGACTATTCATTCAAGCTACAGACCACTCCGAATAGCGAGCGTTATTTTATAACCACCCTGTATATTCCGGTGTGTGTGCATGATCAGAGACCCTCTTTTACTGACAGAGAAAGGAAGTACACCCAGGGCAAAAGCGGGAATTGAGCCCGCACTCATTACAGCGCGCGGACTGCTAGCGTTATGGCCTGCGATCCAAACCACTCGGCTATCGATCCCCACATGACACCCTAAATTATATCCGTGTTGGTAGATGGTGCGGTTGGTAGGTTCAGACTCTACCCTACTATAGAACTATTTGGTCCCAACACATGCACATTTCGACAAACTGTACATTTCTATCGCAAAACGTTTAGCTCCTTCCAATTTTCAAACATCCAGCTCGAATTTGAAACAAACCAAATTATTTAAATCGAAATCCAAACACAAAAATTCCATTTGCGTAGTTACTAATCATTTTTAGTAGTTTTAGAAACTGTGATGTAACAGAATCTGCAAATTGTAAAATTACTCGGCAATATGTCGATTCAATCAAACCAAACTCAAAACAAATGCATCCCTTCGTCAACACATTCTCGTGCTGCCCTAGTTCATGTATGCAACCGCGACCAAAACGCGTGATCAATTGGCTTTTTACTATTTTTCGGAGGGGCCGGCTCAATATTTCGGAATTGCATCAATTCCTATTCCGGTCAATTTTGAAACACCCTGTAAATGCTAACGTTATTACACCACCAGCTCATAGGGATGACTAGTTCGTGCTCAATATTTTCGAAAAGCCTCTCACTTTCCAGCAAGCGTAATTTCTAAAAAAATAAGATTTCTAAAACTTTAATTTCTAAATCTAGAGAGATTCTTTTACCTTTGTAAGGAACAGAGATTGGTAAGGCTACATTATCTGTTACTGCTCATTATTAAGACGTTATGTTGGTTATTCAATACAGAGTAGAAGAATTAAAGAAAAATCTTGATAATTATTGGATAACCAGGTAAAAAATAATAATTTTTTGGAGCAACCTTGCTGCGCTCTGGCCTGTGGTCGCCAATTTTTGTATTTGTATTTGAAAAAGATAATGGATAGCTCAATTCATATAACTGGTGTCTACGATTGTATGGTTCAAATCTGGGGTCGATATTAATCAATTTTTGAAATTATTTGATGTGCTGGACCACAACGTGCCAAGTAACAGTCAGGTCATAAGCACAGTCGAAAGGGACTGCCAAAATTTTATTATTGTACTCGTAGATGCGCAAAAAAGCTTCCACCACATTTTTTCCGATATTATTCACACTAAATATATTTGTGGTTGATTTTGACTAGTTTTGAAAATGAATTCTATTTCCTTACTGTTTTACATTAATTGTAATTTTACTATGTAAAAATACAATAGTCTCATGAATTAAGTGTCTCGGGTCTAATGGCAAATCAGAGTCCGATCTTACCAACTCTTTTCATGCAGCAAACCTTTTCGATCCACACAGCGATCTCCTATTGGATACTGCTACCCCAACAATAAACCTATCATTAATATTCAGTGGAGGGGGGGGATAGGGATTCCGGAGGCGAACATCTGTCAAAAAATCCCTACCCACAGCGAGACTGCAAAAAATTGAATTTTCGAAAATCGAGATAAGGATTGGTTGGTTATCCGGTTGGGGGGATGATGGAGTGTGATGGTAAAATACCTCTTCAACGATCTCACTCTATCATCCGGCTTGTAAGCAGACACCGCCATTTACCGTGTAGTTGTTTTTGGGATCAGGTAGAGTTGCTGGATGTTGACACTGCTAATATACAGGGAGGTTATAAAATAACACTCGCTATTCGGAGTTTTCTGTAGCTTGATTGAATAATCCGAATGCAAAAAAAACTTTGGGGCACGTACTAATCAAGAAGGGGGGGGGGGGGGGTTGGTGGGGGAGGAATGGAATCATAAAAAACAAACTTGTCTCTTGACCAGCGTTCTAAATTACAAGGCGTAATTGGATGTGTTGTCTGTAATTAGCCTCAATTGGCTATGACTTGTAATTTAGAACCTTGGTCAAGAGAAGATTTTTTTTTATGATTCCATTCTTTATGAAAAAAAAAGAAACTCGTCTCTTGACCAGGGTTCTACATTACGAGGCGTAATTAGCAGTGCTGGCCGTAATTGGCCATAATTGACGACGCCTCGTAATTTAGAACCCCGGTCAAGAGACGAGTTTCTTTTTTATGATTCTTTTTTTAGGATTCTATCTCTCTTTATGTTTCCATTCTTCCTCCCCCCCCCCCCCTTCTTGATTAGTAAGTGTCTCGATTTTTTAATGCATTTGAATTATTCATTCACGCTGCAGACCACTCCGAATAGCGAGCATTGTTTTATAACCACCCTGTAGATAGGGAGGTTGTATTGGCTCTGGCGGTATATGGAAACTAACTTTCTCCCCGTGGCCGAGTGTTTAAAGCCCATTTCACACCTTGTCACAACTACTTGCAACTCCCGTAGGACACCGTGCATTAAAAAGTTGCACCCAGTTCGTGAGATTTTTTCCTGCAAGCATGAAAAAATCGCAGTTGCATGTACCCTTAGCCAATCAGAACTCAGGATTTCCTTGGCTGCATTGTGGCGAACTAGACTTCGCCAACTGGTTGTTTATTTACTTTTTAAGACGCCAACTTTCCCCGTTTGCAAAAATCTGCGCAATTAAAAATGGATATTAAATGGATGGCAAAGATGAAAATTGATCTAATTAAGGAAGTTCGGAAACATAAATTTCTGTTTGATGCAAACAATGCCCATAGTTTGATTAAAGTTTGCTTTCAAAAAGATGAAACTTGCCAAATTTTGAGATGAATAATTTTTTGTGGAAGCCCGAAAATCCAGGTTACCACAAGTTGCGAGTTGCAGTTGCAAGTAGCTGTGCAGGTGTGAAATGGGCTTAAGGCATCAGCAACAGGATTCAGCCTTCTCAGGAGTGCGGGGGTTCGAATCCCACCTACTGCCAGTCATTCTATAAATCGGATATCTGTACTGGGAAAGAGTAGAAAATCCTACTCGTGACGGATGGGCCCGAGTACACTGGGACAGACATGCTCGTTAAATCTAAGGAATCTTAAGTCCAGCGTACGATGTCGCTCGATAGTTCCGTTGGGTGCTCGCTCAGGTGTCGACCTCGTCACTTGATCAGGGTTCTAAATTTCGAGACGTTTATTGGCTGTGTTAAAGCTCCTAATGGAGGCTAGAAATAGGCATCCGGAGACGACTACATTACCACGTAAGTTTTTGGGAAATTTTGATGAGGTCATACCATTTTTTTTCCGGAAGAGGGAGATGGGACGGTCGGCGTTGAGCATCAAAATACTTATTACAGTAAAAATGGAATCCTGAACACTTTAAAATCACAATGTGAATTATAACAAAAATTTGAAACATAAAAAATAAATTGAGGTGTCTGCTCATCACTGTCTGCTCATCACTGTCACCTCATCACTGTCAGCTCATCACTAATTAGTAAGTGTCTCAATGTTTATTGCATTTGGACTATTCATTCAAGCTACAGACCACTCCGAATGCGGCGAGCCCTATTTTATAACCACCCGGTACATGGAAAGGGAAAGTACGACATTTTTAAGCCTAGCTTATGTTAAAAAGCCCACAAATGGCCCGTTTCAGATTTGGAGAGCCTATTTTGAGTAAAATCTTTTTTTTCATCGGTGACAGCAAGCAATCCATCAAATTTATCGCAGTTTCTCAAGCATCCTTCAGCACCGGATCCTTTAAAAAAAAAACGCATTACTTCTACTTCTGGATTTCTTATACTTTAAGTTTCCAAAGGGACATCTTAAACATTTAAGTAAAAAAAAGAGATTTTTTTCTTCAAATAGAAACATTAATCAATAATATATTTAAAAATATCCTAAGAATCACCACTTTCGAGCCAGATGAATGACTACATGAATCTGAGACTTTTGATTTAGAAAAACAAAAGATTTTTGTTTTCCAAGTTGAGAAAGGTATCTCAAAGAATATTTTGATTGCTTTTTTAGTTTGAAATATCGTCTTACTAGAGCTATATGAAGGCTATTGGCGACGGGGATTATAATTTAAATTTTAAATTACTAGAAATGAACTGATATATGTGGGTAAAGGAGTGTAGGGTCATTAGTAAGTGAGAAGACAGTAAGCATTTATTAATAAAAGTTTATAACTTATCACTCATAATATTTGTACAATAAATTCTTCAATCGAAATTCTTTAAACAATTCCACAGTAGTTGCACTCTTAGAAATAATATTCTCACTTTTGACGATTCATTAATCCTCCAGCTTCATTTCATTAATTTTGTGTATTATTTCGTCAAACTATCATGTGACTTTTGAATAAAGGCGAACCTCATATTCATAATATCAGAATTCAACCAGGTTATAGGTTATTTAAGACTGCAGAATAGAAATAAGTTTGTATGGTTACTATTTGAAAAGAAGCACATAGAAACGCATCGCTTTCAAATAAGTGCTATAACACGCATCATTTTCTGGGCAAGATATAATATAAATGGTAAAAAAAATATACAAGATAAAAAAAATTTGGGCGCACAAACATCCCTGTAGAAGTTGTCTTTCCTTGTGCTAAGTTTGATTGCCGTAAAAAAAACAGAGTCGGGAGGGGGGGGAGAAGAGTACACTCTCAGAAATAATACGCTCACTTTTGACGATTCATTAATCCTCAAGCCTCATTTCATTAATTTTGAGAATTATTTCGACAAACTATCACATGACTTTTGAGTAAACGCGAATCCTCACTTTAATGATCGTGATTTGACGATTCTGTATCTTGATTTTGAGGAAACTAAATCTCATTGTTGCACTCACATGCTCAAAAATTACGAAATATTTCTTTAGATTAGACGAAATTCGAATCCTCAGAAAAGTGACGAATCACATTGCCTCACTTTGAGGAAAGGAAAACTCGGAGCATTTGCCAGTAAACGCATCGTGAAAATTAAGGACAATTTCGTCGTTTTTGAGTATTCGTTTCTGAGAGGGTGGTTTTTTTCGTGTGTAAATTTTCTTCCAGCTTTCTTTCCTGAATTTCCTCCCATTTGCTCTGTTTTTACTTGAAATTGATTCACCAATCTTGAGAAAATAATTCACCGATTGAGAAAGATTTATTATTATCTATTTTCATTCAATATTTCAGTTGTCACACAAGACCCAAAAATATGCCCATTGTTTCTGACAAAAAAAAACCCCCATCCATCAATGAGCAAAATCTTATTACTAATTTGATATGAAATGAAATTGAATTTTAATCCACATAAGTTTTGCAATTATATAATGCGTACTCTATATGTAAATTTGATTCTTTTTGCATGCTGAAAAAATCCGTTGCAGCCAGGGCCTGTTCTATTAAATATCAGACTATAGGCACAACACATTTTCGGGGCCCCTTTAGGCCCCGAATATGTGGCCGGCCGAAAAATCCGGCCTTTTTTAATTTTATAAAAACATCGATCAAAACAATCACGTTAGTTCAATTTATCAGTAAAAAATTAGTAAAAATACATTTCAAAAATGAGTAAAAAACTAAGTAGAGTATAAAATTTTGTTTAGTTTACTTATATATTGTGGATTTACAGTATTTAGCCTAATAGAAACTGAAATTTAGGGGCCCTAGGCCCGGGCCTAACGGGCCTTATGGAATAACAGGCCCCGGTTGCAGCCAATACTTAGAGTTAAATTCTGTAGCGTATATCCAAGTTAAATGACCCTCCCCAAATCGATACATTTTTGGCCCATCTTGAGAACTATTGCCCGCCATCCATACAGAGAATTGCGCCTTCTTCGGTAAATGGCAACTTGTAGGAGACGCACGTCCGTTCGCAATGTCCTTCAAGCTTGGGTATCGAGTGTCCAAAAATGCATTCCTCCATTCAAAATGCACTCCAATCACCAAACACTCTTTCGTGTGGGGATTCTCATGCATGGGAAATAAGATTTCGATCTTCAAATGCCTCGGCCGTCATACAGGGTGAGGCAAGCAAAAGTGGCCCCGGTCTAGAGATAAGAATACGCCAGAAATGTTGCAAAGTCTAAAAACAATGCAAAATCAGGTTTGCTAACTGAAGCTATTGATAGCTTAAATATTAAGCCCAAACAAACGCTTGGTGACTTATTTGCTGGCAACTACGCCACGGTTTTAGAAGCTAGTTGAAATGAAATATAAACAAGGTTTGTAGCGCTGATCAAGAAAATTTCCCACTAGTGATTGTTTGATTGTTTCGGTAGTTATTTATCCTAGAGAATCGGACTTTTTGTTTTTGGTAATACAAAACATGATAAATTGATTTTAAGACACAAAATTAGCATTATGGGACGTCTTCATACAATAAGAACTAAGATCTGGACTCGCCACTAGTCCATGAGTAGCTCTAATGTGAAGCTAATCCGATCCAACCAATGCAAAAACAGTTTTCAGGCGGCTTCAAGAGTTTTTCTCGCCATGCATTTCAACGTATTAATATCTCTAGACCGGGGAGACTTTTGTTTGCCTCACACTGTACCATTTGGGCTTTCGAGTAGGTCTCTGTCTTGAATCTTGGTCGTTACTGGCTGAATTTATTGGGATTCAGAAGTTTTTGTACGCTTCCAACATTTTGAAATTTTTTTGAAGTTCTAAAAACAACTCTTTCTAGCATCTTTTTCATACATCGTGTGAAGTGCATGGTTATATGCTTATTATAGAGTCTACACTCTTACAACAAATGAGCTATTTTATTTCAGTCTGAGTTAATTTTAACTCATTCCTGTGTCGAAAATGCACTTCCCCTGCATGAGTGGATTTCACTCCTTTGTTAAGCTAAACCTCCGACAGGATCACTCCAAACGAGTGATAATTAACTCAGTCTGAGTTGATATTAACTCAGTCTGAGTTAATTTTCACTCCTTTCCAGTATCGAAAATGCACTTCTTCTATAGGAGTGGATTTCACTCTTTTGTTTTAAGAGTCTAGTAAGCTAACCTTTGTGCAATTTTGGAAAAACTTGTAATGACTTTTAATGCAATAAAATTGTAATTTTCGTAGTTGGGCCATTCTCTGTAAATGGGACAAATTGCACTCCTAAAAATTAAAAAAAAAATCTTTTGCAAATGCGTTAATTATTTTATATATGAGCTGATACATTACAATTTGCATGGTATTTCTAAATAATTTACGCAATCATGAAACTCAATACCCTTCTTCGCGTTAAAATATGACAAGGCAACACTTAAGCTTTATTTCTTGCATTAACTTTCTAAAGGATTTACGCTTGCATGCTACTCAGTAATGAAACTTCGTCCCCTTCAACTATGACCAAGACCCTAATAAACCTTTATTCCTTGCATTACATTTCTGAATAATTTATGCGCTTGCACACAACTCAGCAATAAACCTTTGCTATGTTCAACTCTGGCACTACCCAAACAAACTTTTACTCATTGTATTTCCTTTCGAAAAAAATTATGCTTAGATACAACTCAGTAATAAACCTTAGTCACGTGCAACAGAAGACCTAAATACATCATTATTCCTTGCAATACCTTTTTTAAATATAATTTACGTTTGCATACGACTCAGTAAGGAACCTTCGTTTGTGCATGTGCTTGCTACAAAGACAAAACCAAACCTAAACAAACCTTTACTCTTCGCATTAACCCTGCAATGCATTATTTTTTTTCATCCCGAAGAAAAATATTTGTATCTTTAATACTCATACATTATGGGAAAAAACTGAAAAAAATTAACTGCATTGGAATTTAAATAATTTTAATTTTTAAAACTTTTACCAAATGGCAAAAACCAACGATAAAATTTCAATTTTGATAAAAATGATTAGAAAACTACGAAATATAATTTAAAACAACCTCTTGAACTAAAATTATTTTTTCAAAACAATTTATTTGGATTTAGTACTAATATTATTATACTTTGAATACTGCCAAAGACGTAATTTCATAACAGTTAATAACTTCAGTCTTTAATTTTGAATACACTTTTATTACTATCATCTATGAGGGTTATTAGTAACTAAACTTCAAAATGGAATGTAATCGATGAAAAAAACGCATATTTGTCGAGAGGGAGCTCTACTTTAATAGAATAAAGTGGATTAAGTTACTTGTTGCCATATGACAGCAGTATGCATTAGAGGGTTAACCTTCTAAAGAATTTACGCTTGCATCAAACTCAGAAATTATTTTTCTCCGCTTGCAACAAAGACAAGACACAAATAAATCTTTACCTATTGCATTACTTATATGAGTACGTCTATACTTGTCAATAACTTACGCTCAGTAGTGATTTTTCGTCGCTTGTTCCTTAGACAGGACGCAAATAAACATTAAGACCCCTTTCACTCCTCCATGCATTACCTTCCTAATAGACAATTTGCCTTCTCACACATCTCACGGGGCCCGGATGGCCGAGTGGTAAGCATCGCAGGCCAGCAGTCTGCGTGCTGCAACGGGCGCGGGTTCGATTCCCGCCTTCGCCCTGGGTGTATTTCCTCTCTTTGTGACAGTAAAAAAATCTTTTTGTGTCTGTCTTACTTGACGAAGACTTATAAGCGGCTCTCTGAGCAAGCACACAAGTCGGAATATATATGTAAAATACCCTACCCTACCCTCATACATTATGGGAAAAAACTGAATTTTTTTTTTTAACTGCATTGGAATTTTAATAATTTTAATTTTTAAAACTTTTACCAAATGGCAAAAACCAACGATAAAATTCCAATTTTGATAAGAATGATTAGAAAACTACGAAATATAATTTAAAACAACCCTCTTGAACTGAAATTATTTTTTCAAAACAATTTATTTGTATTTATTGTACTAATATTATTATACTTTGAATACTGCCAAAGACGTAATTTCATAACAGTTAATAACTTCACTCTTTAATTTTGAATACACTTTTATTACTATCATCTATGAGGGTTATTAGTAACTAAACTTCAAAATGGAATGTAATAGATGAAAAAAACGCAGATTTGTCGAGAGGGAGCGCTACTTTGATAGATAAAAGTGGTTTATGTTACTTGTTGCCATATGGCAACAGTATGCATTAGAGGGCTAACCTTCTAAAGAATTTACGCTTGCATCAAACTCAGAAATTATTTTTCTCCGCTTGCAACAAAGACAAGACACAAATAAATCTTTACCTATATTGCATTACTTATATGAGTACGTCTATACTTGTCAACAACTTACGCTCCGTAGTGATTTTTCGTCGCTTGTTCCTTAGACAGGACACAAATAAATGACAAGACCCATTTCAATCCTCCATGCAGTTAGCCCTTGGAGCTGGTGGGCTCTGGCTCGAGTCCCGGTCATGGCATGGACGTTTGTGTCCGTCAATAAATGTTTTTATTTGTCTAAGTGTTTGTGTCGGCTCTTTCTTTGTGTGTCTCTTGTGATTGTGTCATTTCTGGGGTTGAATATAATAGACCTAAGGTCGCAGTGTTCGGCGAACTTGCCCCCCACCAAGAAAGTCATAAAAAAAAGTCATCCTCCATGCATTCATACCTTCATAGACATTCATACCTTCATAGTCATACCTTCCTAGACAATTTGCCATCTCCCACATCTCAGTAATGAACCTTCGACGCGTGCAACCTCGATGACAAGACCCTCACCGAAGAAGCAGCCCCCTCCTCAATGTTGTTGTGCTCACACGTGTGCGGGGGCCATTCTTCGCGGGGGTGATTCTCCCCACAGGTGTGCTGGCATGTTTGCGTTCTGCTTCGCCTGCCCCCACCGACACAGGGCTTTGTGCTGTGTCAACACCTGTACCCGCGGAATGCCACCCTAATCCTTTCTTCGGGATTCCGGCGGGTTAAATTGCCCGTTCACACTTTGTGACCCCGGCTGAAGACCGATACCCTATTCAATTGCCCACCCTCCCTCAAGGATGAGCAAATACCGATTTTTTTTCTTCTGCGAGAATTTTAAGGGACATTCCCCCAAAACATTTTATGATTTCCACTTTGCACTCTAAAAAAATCTTTGGGCAACATATTTTAATTTTTTTTTCTCACAGTGTTGCAGTATTTGTTTTACAGCAAATTGAAGTTTATTTACGTCCCGATACTAATGAAAAACTTATGGTAGATTCCGGCGGGTTAAATAGTCCGTTCACACTTTGTGACCCCGGCTGAAGACCGATACCCTATTCAATTGCCCACCCTCCCTTAAGGATGAGCAAATACCGATTTTTTTTTCTTTGTGAGATATTTTATGGGACATTCCCCCAAAAAATGTAAAAATATAAATCTTGAACTGTAAAAAAAAATATTTTAAACGGCAACATGTTTTGAGTTTTTTTTTACATCACAGTGTTGCAATATATTTGTTTTACAGCAAATCAAAATTTTCTTTACGTACAGATTCACATGACAAACTTGGGGTAGATTCCGGCGGGTTAAATTGCCCGTTCACACTTTATGACCCCGTGTGAAGACAGATACCCTATTCAATTGCCCCACCCCCCCTCAAGGATGAGCAAATACCGATTTTTTTTCTTGTGAGGTATTTTATGGGACATTCCCCCCAAAAATGTAAAAATATTCATTTTGCACTGTAAAAAAATCTTTAAAATGGCAACAGATTTTGAGGTTTTTTTTATCACACACTCTCAGAAATAACACTTTCATTTTTGACGATTCATGAAACCTCAAGCCTCATTTCGTTAATTTTGAGGATTGTTTCGTCAAACTATCACGTGACTTTTGAGTAAACGAGAATCCTCACTAGAAAGATCTTGATTTGACGATTCTGTATCTTGATTTTGAGGAAACTGAATCTCATTGTTGTACAAAAATGACGAAATATTTCTTTACATTAGACGACATTCAAATCCTCATAAAAATTACGATTTAAATTTCCTCACTTTGAAGAAACGAAAACTCGGAACATTTGCCAGTAACGGAATCGTCAAAATTAAGGAAAATTTCGTCGTTTTTGAGCATTCATTTTTCAGAGTGCAGTGTTGCAGTATTTGTTTTACTGCGAATTGAAGTTTTCTTTACATACAGATTCACATGAAAAATTTGGGGTGTATTCCGGCGGGTTATATTATCCTTCTCACTTTGTGACCCCGGGCGACGACCGATACCCTATTCAATGTCCACCCCCCATAAGTTCCTCGAGGATGAGCAAATACCGATTTTTTTCTTCTGCGAGATGTTTCATGGGACATTCCCCAAAAATGTTATAAAATCCACTCGGTTTACTGCACTGTAAAAATGGTAGAATTTTGTTTTTCTTTCTTCCAACTTGTCTATTCAAAAACAGCTTTTGCGAAAAAATTACAAATTGTTCTTTTAAAAGAAAAGGATTTTCTCAGTTAACCATTAATTTTTTTTTCTGGCACAACATCAGAGAGGGTTTTTTTTGTAAAAACAACAGACTTTTGTACAATGTACACTGACTTCAAATCTAGACTTTTTACACTAAATATTTCCTCATTTTGGGAAATAATTTGTGTTTCGATCAAAGGCATTTTTCGATTAATTGGGGTATCGATATGGTTTTTTAAGTTATTGCGCAGGTTCTTCCGCTTCATTTTATTTAACAACAAATAAAAATGGTGTCAATTTCAGAATGTATTCCAACGGCAAAATTGCCAGTAAAAATTTCCTTTAATTTAAGAAAGAATTTCGAGAGAGTGTTGTGTATTGAAATTGAAGTGTAATATTATATGCATTGTCAAATATTTACACCTATATGTAAGAAAAACCAATACTTGTATAATTTAGGTAATTATTTTTTCAGTACTAGTTCATTAATTATTTTTTACGTTAAACTAAAGTAACAAAGTAGACAAAAATTAATTCAAAATTTGTAAATTATATTTTTAAGGGATTGCTGAGCATTTAGGACATTTACAGCTGGATTATAGGAATAAAATTTTAAATGTTTTTTTCAACATTAAGCATTTATACACGTAAAATAACAAGGATTGGTACACTGACGATAAAAAAACTCTACAGATTTTTTAACAATTATCTGAAATTATAACATATTTTTTTTTTAAATTATTGAAAAAGAAATAGAATTGTCATAGTTTTTGAGAATGACCCTTACTTTGCTTAAATAATAATTTTCCAGGCATAAATTGCAATGCGAACCCCATAGAAAAATTATAGCCCTGTACTTTTATTCTGTTATAAAAATAAAAGAATAACTTATTTTTTTCAAAAATTGAAATGCATTTTCTTTTTCTTTTATATTTTTAATAATACTATTTCAATTTGTTATAATTTTTCAAAGGGGAAATATTAAATGACTTTTTTTTTTCAAATTGAAAAGAATTAAAAAAAAATGGAAGTAGGTGTTGACAACGGGAAAGTTTTTTACCATCTGTCCGCAGATCTTTCCCAAATTACATTATAATTTTTTTTTCACATTTTTTTTAGAAAAGTGTAAGAAAAAGTATAGAGTGACTTATTCTTTTTGTTAACACGTTTTTCTGTTCGTCTGTCCATCAGCTTTTTAATGGCCTGTTTTTGACTTGTAATTGTAAACTTTCAGTTTTAAAAATTCTTTTTTTTGTTAGAAAGTAATGGCATCATATACCTATATTTTATGTTTTTGTCTTTTTCCAATATAAGAAATTCTGTAAGCATTTAAAATGACAAGAAGTTTGCTTTTTATTCATTATTTTCGTTACTTATTACTGATCACAAAGAGTAAAAGGGGAGACGATTTTTTTTTGGTGCTGCTACCTGTTGGCTTCACATTGAACTATAGATGGTGGGGGATCAAGTAATTTGTGAAACTTTATTATTTTCCACATCACTGCTTAGTTCTTCAAAAGTGAAAATGTATAAAAACTCTCAACTTTTATAAGCAAGCAAAGTGAAGGTAATTTGAATTATAGTAATTGGTAATTGATATTATCTAAATAAAACGGTTTAAAAATCTCAATAATCTTCAATAAAATTTGTCTCCTATAATTTTTAAATTGTGGATAATTGTTTTTCAGTGTCTCCATTTGATTGGGATGTACTCTATCTTACTGTAAACGAAATATAACTGTAAAAAATTGAATAACTCCTGTATGATTTAGGCGTTGATATTTTAAGGAGAATGAGGTTAATTAATTTTAAACGGAATAAAACTTATTTAGATATCTTTGGCAAATAATTACTAACATAAACTTAAACTACTTACTCATAAGAAGTTTGGCTCCCCCAACAATAAGAGTAAAATTAACAAAAATTTAATTTAAATTTATTTAAAAAGTAATGTCAATAATGAGACACTTTATTAGTTTTTAGAGTGTCAAAATTATGAGCGAATTTTTTTACCTGGAAATCAAGTCTTCCATAAGATCAAGTAACCTGGTCTCACTTATACAGTAGAATATCTTATTATTATTATTTTTTTGGTTGGATAATTTATTCTAAAAAAGCACATTCCAACCACAGCGAGAAAGTTAGAATAACGTATCCTAGGATAAGGCACACCAATGTTAGTCATACAGAAAAAATATCAGAAATGAAAATATGTCAAATATATATCGTTTTACCTTATTAAATTAAGGTAGGCGAGTTTCCAAAATCCTAAAATTTTTGCTATTACTTAAATCTTTCCAAATTTTTTATAGTGATTCCAAATATAATGAACAATGCTTTTGGGGCAATTTTTTTATTTAAATATAATTGAATTATTTTAAACGATGTTTTTCAGCCAAAAATGGTGTTAAGCTAACACTTCTAGCATAAAAAGTTTGCATTAGTTTACCTGATTTTTTTTTTACAGATACTATTTCAATGTATATCTGCGCCATAAGCCTCTAACATCTGGTGTAAATATCGTAGTTTTTTTAAAAAAAAAATGTCCAAGTGTAAGTTAATCGAAAAAAATCCTTTTTTTGTGTTGTTAATTTATAAAATTTTTCTTAATAACTTCTTTTCTTGTAATTTGTATGTAACTCTAGAGGGTCATTGCATGCATTAGTTCAAAACGAAGAATTTAACACATAATTAATGTTTATAGGATGAAAATTCAAAGCGGTAGACTTGTTAGCGTAAACCTCTTTTTTTAGTAGAAAAACACCGTTTAAAATAAATAAATTATCTTTGAATAAAATAATGCCTAAATAGTATTATTCATTATATTTGAAATCACTCTGCCGAATTTGGAAAAGATTAAAGTAATAGCAAAAATTTTAGAATTTTGTGTAATTTTGGGTATTCGCCTACCTTAAGGGGTCATATGAGTCTTAAAAATGTGCAAAGAAGGTACTACAAAGCAAAGTTTGATCTTTCATGTAATTTTTTAACTACTCAATATGTAAGTCTAGTTTTTTTATATGTAATTCTAAAAGATTTACTTAATATAAAACAAATTTTAAAATTTATGAAACTTTAGCCAAAACTAAAATATATGATATTAAACATAAAGCTATTTGAACACATTGGGATTAGGCTTGCGCGGCAAATTTTGAGGTCAAAATTGAAAAAATGACCAATTAGATGACTTTATATTGTACAAATATGTACAAACAAAGACTTATACCTAAATTCTCAGCTCAATTTTCATTAGAAATTATTTTAAGGACTTTTTTCTAAAAAAAATTAATAAAAATTTAAAAATTTTGATTTGAATTTTTAAAAAAATAATTTCTAATTAAAATTGAGCTGAGAATTTAGGTATAAGTCTTTGTTTGTACATATCTGCACAATATAAAGTCACTTTCTTGGTCATTTTTTCAATTTTGACCTCAAAATTTGCCGCGCAAGCCTAATCCCAATGTGTTCAAATAGCTTTATGTTTAATATCAATATCATATATTTTAGTTTTGGCTAAAGTTTCATAAATTTTAAAATTTGTCTTATATTAAATAAATCTCATAGAATTACATATACAAAAATTATGCTTATATATTGAGCAGTTAAAAAATTACATGAAAGATCAAACTTTATTTTGTAGTACCTTCCTTGCACATTTTTAACACTCCTATGACCCCTTAACTGTAAATATAAGTTTTTGATTTGGTGCTGCCATCTAGTGAAATATTAGCTTTTGAGAAAGACGTTTGCAAATGATATGTATGGTTTGCCTAACGCCGACGCCGATGGTTTTTCAACTTAATTTTAGAATTTCATAACTGCTAAGTTTTGGCTTGGAAAATGACATGAAAATTTTCAAAAATGCCTATGTATTTAGACTGCTATTATAATGCCACTGTAGGAACCGTACATTTTTGCAAAAGTATAAAAAAAAACATTTTCGAACTGTTTAAACCTGTTAAAAGTTTGTGTGTTGTTGTTTAAATTTTATTCACCATTATTAATTTGTACTGCTTTTTTTATTCAGCAGTATGATTTTTAAGAGCTTTTTTTTTATATTGGTTCTTTGAATTTCAAGGATGTAGAGAATATCACTAATTCAGAATCACAGCCGGTATTTTTTTTTAAACCCTATCGTCATCGAGCAACTACTTTATATAACAGCGATACAAAACTTCAATTTGTGGTGCTGTCATCTAGTGGCTTTTATTGCAACTTAAAAATAAGTCATTTTCCACAAAGGCTGTTAACATATATGAAAGCCGGGCATGAAAGTCACTTATTTTCATTCGATTTCTATGTTAACTAAAAAGAAAACAAAAATGTTCATATAAATCAGTTTTTGAAAACAAAGATAAACTTTCAATTCCCAGTCTTTCGTGTTTCCTCACATTGAGTCAGGGCCCGATTAAGAATAGGATGGACTATAGGCACAACAGGTCACGGGGGCCCCTTATGCGCAACGTTGTCCTACGTATTGCGAAATCAGTTTCAGAATACCAAAACAAGCCATGTCAATTATATATAAATTACCACACCATGTTAATTGCAATTAAATTACCACAACATGTTAATTGTAATGTAGAAAATAAAAAGATCTATATTAACTTTAAAAAAAAAAAATGGAAATAAGATGAAGCGATTCATAATGGAAAAAAAACTGGTCACATTGCTGGTGCGAAGTTGGTATACAAACATGCTTCTACAACTTCTGTTGAGTCATTGCAAGGTGGGGAAACCTTTCTTTGGATGGATTGGTACCGGATCGGAAATCGAACTAAGTTTTGTTTGATGATTTCAACTTTGTATCCTCGAGTATTTTTTCAAATTTTCTTTTTGAACAACCTGATGGATAGGCGTAGACATCACTTCTTTTTAAACATTTAAACAAGATGAAGTTTTGAAAAACGTGGAAGTCGGCAGTAAACAAAAACAAACGATCTAAATCTGAAACCTCCTCAACTCACTTCGCTTCTATTAACGGGACGTACGAATGAAAGGAAATTAATAATAAATATTATAGTTTAGAAAAGCCTTACGATTTTACAATGGGAAATGTTTCACATTTTTGTAAAATGAAAATGCCTTTTGCATTTAAATGTTAAATAAAAAAGAAAGTTTTATTCAAAAGAAAATTGGGGGCCCCCCAAAATTCGGGGGCCCTAGGCCCGAGCCTCATGAGCCTAATGGATAATCAGGCCCTGCATTGAGTGAAATCTTGCATCGAATCAACGTAATATCTAACCTTTGAATTGGAATGGAATGGAATGTAAATGCGCCCTCTAGAAGGGAAGGGCGTAGGCTATGTAGCCCATTACCCCGCTCGCCAGAAGGGACAGTCACAGGAGACACACAAAGAAAGGACGACACAAACACATAGACAAATAACAACATTTATTGACAAGTACAAATATCCATGCCTGACCGGGATTCGAACCCGACCTCAGCAGCTCCAAAGGCCAGAACACTAACCATTCAACCACCGAGGCGGCTAACCTTTGAATTACTTGTATTTAACTGTTACACGACGTTAAGCCACTTTTAAAGAAAATAGTGTCAAAAAGTCAGTTTTGAAAATGCGAGTGAGTAAAGTCATTTTTCATTTTTATGTCACTAAACATTAAAGGGGGGGGGGGGGGGTGTAAAAAATCGTCAAAATTATATCACGTAATTTATTTACTCTCGCAAAGGCTCATTTTAAGAGTGAAATCGAAACAACTACAAACAGTACAAAAATGAAGAAAGGAGAGGTATATCATCTGAAATAACCACATTAATAAAAAAAATATATAGTGTATCTCCAAGTATCATCGAGATTTTTTCAACTTTTCAAACTTAGGGAAAATTATTTGACTCCCTTGTGCCCCACTCTTCAAATAAATATAACTTTTCTTAAGGGGGTTCAGTACCCCAAAATAGGTGAAAAAAGAAAAAAAGAAATTATTGGCATAAAATACTATTACAACCTTTATTAATAATGTCACAAAGTATCAAGACGATCGGAAAAATATTTTTGGCATTGAAAGCCATTTTAATGTCATGGCTTCGTAAGGAAATGGATTAACAAAAAAATTTTTTAACGCGTTTTTCTCCTAACTTGATTTTTTGAACTTCGATGTACCTTTTCTCAAAAACTTCGCAATGTTTTTTCGTGAACTTTTTTTATATGATGTAATAGATAATATGGATTAATCTGAGGTTATAAATTTTAATAAAACTAAAGTGCAAAAAATTTCATGGGGCAAAAATGTGAAAAATTTTATGATTTTTTGGGTACTTTAAAACTTATTTTATTTAAAAAAATCTAACATCTAACAGTTATTTCAATTTTTTTAACCTCAGATTAATATATAAGGTTGGTATAACACACATAGAAAATTTTAAGATGATCTGATCAGTAGTTTTTGTGAAAAGGTACATTGCAATTGGCCAATTTAACATTACCGATATACAACATACTGAACCCCCTTAATTTATAAAGTTTTACTTAACGATTTGATGCATAAATAACTACATAATTCGAAATTTATCTTATAGAAGTTATTAGTTCATTTTAACATTTTGGGAATGTTGTATGTTTTTCATCAAATAGTTTTCATATTATTTGACATTTAAATTTAAGAAAAATTAAGGCACAAAAAAAATCAATGAGTAAATAACTAATATTTGTTATATGCACCCATAGATAGCAGCACTAACTTACTCTCAGAGTTGAAGAGCCTTAAAGAACGTGGTAACGACATTTTTTTATTTAAAAAAAATTAGATTTTTGTGTCCAATAAGTACATTATTCCGCCTTTTAAAGATTTTAAGCTTATGAGAAATAAGATAATTGTAAAGTATATTTTTTTACCGTTTGCAAATACTGATTTTAAAGTATTTAAGTGCAAACGAAAAGCTTTAAATCTCATTTTCTAGCTTTCTCTTTTTTTTGTTGGTCACTTAGCATGTTCTTCCACTAAGCTCTTCGTTTGATATGAAGTGCTTTCTGTACCCTGTTAAAAAGTATTTTTTTTAATGGTGCAATATAGGCAAGCAGGCTCAAAAAAAATTGGATAGGTTAATCCGAAAAAAATTGGCTTTATCTTAAAAATAATAAATAAAAGTTGTTACTAATCTTGAGTGTCTGATGAGGTCGATTGTTCCGTTTATACAAAAAATAGGTAAAGCCAAGATATACCTAAAGGGCCGTGTATATGGGACTGGTGTATGATAAATTTGTCGTTGTAAGAAGTTCTGACTCTTATGTACGATGTAAATAAGGTAAATGTGTTGATATCCAGCACAGATGTTTGTTACTCGACACGACAGTGGTTCGAAATAACGAGGCCATTCATCTATTGCTCACGTGTGTCGCTCGCTCTAGTGCGACGTTATTAAAGATTAAACCAGTCTAATTAGAGATGCTTACTAGAGGCTGATGGGTAAGAAACTTTGTGTTAAAAAAACGGGGAAAATCAGAGCAATCTCTCAATAGATATTTTTCACGCCTTGGGTGTCTACAGTTCTACACGAATGAAATGTAGTCCGTGACTGTTAATTAGCGTGGTGGGAGTGGGGAACTTTGTTGAACCGCTGATCACAGAAACCACCAATTAAATCTATTCTGGAGTGAAAGCCGGAATGATTTTACGTCACGTGAAACATGCGGATACTCTTGTTTTTAGGTTCGTAAAATAATAAAAATAACGTAAAATGCTTTTAAAAAGGCTATGTCCATCTACCTGAAAGTCACCTACTTTCACGTACCAAAGTACAAATGCTACACCAAAACCGACCTTAAGTTTGCAGTATACAAATGTTCTACGAGAAAAAGCGTAAATAGTTCTCATTTTTGAGGGCGAGAAGCGAATACAAAAAGATATTACAATATCGAATACAAAAAGATAAGAAATTTATTTGTTATTTCAAGACATAAATTTATATTTTATTAGTTTAGTTTCAGTTAGAGTGCTATTTTAATTATTTTTTTCCTTCGATTTTGACGTAACAGGGCGCACGAATATCAGGGTCGAAAAGAGCAGCCAATCAGAGTACGCGAAATTGCGGCGCCAGCCGGGTTGTTTACCCAGTTTCCTCCGCTCAGTACATTTCTCTGCTGCAAACTTAAGCTCGGTTTTGGTATAGGCGGAGGAATCTGCGTAAACAACGCTGCTGGCGCAGAAATTTTGCCTGCTCCTATTGGCTGCTCGATCAACCCTGATATTCGTGCGCCCTGTTACGTCAAAATCGAAGGAAAAAAATAATTAAAATAACACTCTAACTGGAGCTTAAATAATAAAAATAATAAATTTATGTGTTGAAATAACAAATCAATTTGTTTATTGAATGTGAAATACCTTTTTGTATTCGATTCTCGCACTCAAAAAAGGGAACTATTTACCCTTTTTTCTCGTAGAACATTTGTACACTGCAAACTTAAGGTCGGTTTTGGTATAGTACATTTCTCTGCTGCAAACTTAAGCTTGGTTTTGGTGTACATACAAGTGTGGTACTTCAGGGGAAAAAAACCAACGCCTCAGAATATGTAAAGAAAATTTATTTTTGTCACATAAATCAGTTTGAAATATTGGAATTACGTAATAATACCATCACATTCATATTCTTTGATGTACTAATTTATAAATAGTTACAAGGCTTTAATGACTTTTAAAAGCCTTTTCAATCTAAAGTTAATAGTTTATACTGTATACTTGTATTAGAAGAAAACAAATTTGGATTTTTTAAAATGCATATCCACCCCTCTACCTTTTTGTCCCCCAACTTCTTTTCTTAAAATTTTTAAATGAATTGAATACTAGACGAAGAAAATACAAAACTATTTGTAGCTTCAAGCACATAATTTTAAATGCAACACAAAATTCTAAAAGAATATTAATAAATGCCCATGGCTTCGATCTATAGTATTGCATCTGTCAAATTATGATAAATATTACTTTTCCTATGAAATTCAACATAAAAATAGTAACAATATATTTTCCATCATAAAAAAAAAACACTATAAAAAGCATTCCCTAGTGCACTCTACCCCACTTCCTATGAAAATCTATTTTCTTCAGGCAAATGTCTCTTACCCTAAGTCTGCTACACACCGCATTTTCTGCAAGCTTGGTAATTGAATGCTTTCCTTGTTGAGATGTAAAAGAGTATAACTGTACAATCTTTTTCACTTACTTTTGCCTCGTGAAAAGTATTTTCGATAAATTTCGAGCAGTTTTTTCTCTTCAGTTTTTTGTAGCTTAAATATACTGGTTTTTTGGAATTGCTCTTGTTAAGGAAATATAGAGAGAGTAGATTAAATATTTTTTTGGTATAATTACCTTTTCTAATTGTGATGGTATTTAAAAATAAACTTAATTGTAAATTATTATATTAAGTTATTTGTTAACATTCTGTTAGTTAACCATACTTTTCTAATGAAAAAATTCTTATTAATATAAAATCCATAAACGTTTACATATGCAAATGAAAGTAATTAGCCATTTCGTTTGTAACACGCTTATTACAATGAATTTTTAAGAAACTCAGCAAATTAAGTTTCCAAATAAATTAAATGCGATATCCAATTCGAAGGAAATTTGAAATGTTTTATGTTACGATAATTAACTTTTTTAAATACAAATAGAAAAATTGCCGACCAACAACCCAAATACTTGGCAACAGCATTGCCAAGTATTCCACTCATTGACGACTCTATGGTAAAAATAATGTTTTCATACCTCCCCTCTAAGGCAAGATTTATTCAATTTCTGATCAGGTCCGGCTATTTTAGGTAAAATTAAGCCCTCCACGTCTCTATGTTTTATGAACTAAATAACTGAATTAAAACACTCCATGTTCTCAAATTTTCCAGGGAATTCACGTGTAAAGATCTTAATCTATTATCATAATCCATACCCGATAAAACCTTAATCATATTTGTAGCCATATGCCGAACTTTTTCAAGCAACTCTATAGCTTTTCTAAGTCTCTCTGTCTATGCAACCAATCGGAATTTTTTTTTTGTTATAAAAAAAGAGCCATCGATGTCCTGTCCCTACATCAGTGGTAAATCATATTATTTTCCTTTGCCTCAAACATCAAATGGCCAAACAAAAAAACAGTTAAAAATATAAATAACGTGAACAAAGAACAGTTAACATTAAAAAAATAACATGGACAAAAAATATCTGTTCCTTAACAGAGTCATCGTTGAGAACCCTTAATTCTTCGAGACGCACCACGTATAAAGAGGTTCTAGAGAGACCGGCGAGGCGACTTTGTTATTGAGGGCCCCAATAAACTTATATCTCCCAGCAGAGGCAAAGACCGATCCTAGCAGATGCGAGGCCCTGAGCGAATGCATCGTAGACGGCTCCTGTATCTTATACTCTAACTAGCAGTATGGTCTCGCCTTATTGGGAACACGTTAACTTCGCATTGCTTCCTTTTAGAGGCATGTTTACTTTTGAAAATACACTCAAAATCAAAACAAAATTAAATTCGTGATGGCGTATGCGCACTTAAAAAAGCAAACACTAATAGAGGATTGATGGGATTTAGTAGCAGATAGCAACGTGTAGATTGAGAAAGACTTTTATTTAACATCATTAGAACAATCAATTTAAGTTATGGAATTAATAATGAAGTTTAGGGCGATTTACTGGACCAACGGTCCCGCCATTAGGGATAGGTTACTAGCGTGGCTCTTCTTAGAGAGCAGGATTCAAAAAGAGTAAGTAAGACTGTTCGCTTCGAACGAAGCGCAGTTCAGTTTGGCGGAGGGATACTTAGGAGAGTTCACTTCACAGTCAGGGGACAGGCAAGTTATTGGTGATACTCCATCAAACCCCCGCTCAACGATGAGTTGCCTGTCTGTTTATGCAAGTCCCATGAGTTGACAACAATACTTATGCTTGGGTGCACACAATGATTTGGTCAAAACATCAGCTGGCATGTCGTTGGTACTTAAGTAAACAACATTTATATCACCCTTTTCGTAAATTTCGCGCACAAAGTGATGACGAACATCAATATGCTTTGTTCGTGCATGAAACACTGGGTTCCGCACTAGCTTTTGTGCAGACTGATTATCACTGAACACTATTGTCGGATCACAAACACATGAAGGGGATAATTCACTAAAAAATCTTCTTAGATGGACCACTTCTTTCGATGTTTCTGACAGTGCCATGTATTCAGCTTCAGTTGTTGACAAGGCCACTGTTCGCTGCTTTCTTGCTTCCCATTTAATGGCACCACCAGCGTACTTGCAGATGAATCCGGTGAAACTTCTTCTATCGGAAGTGCAGGAAGCAAAATTTGCGTCAGCATATGCAGTGAGGGGTTCACCCGTCTTTTTGAATTCGATGCCTTGATCCCTGGTGACAGGGGCGGACTGGCTAAGTTTGGCCCACTCGGCGCAGTTATGACTTTGGCCCACCAAAGTCATGACTGTGCCGAGTGGGCCAAATAACAAAATCTGGCATTTCGTGTTAAAATATGTCATAAATTTGAAATATGGATTCAAACAGGGATGTTACCATTGAAAATTTTGAAGTTGGTAACATTTTTAATACGAAGACGGCCCCTTATGCAAATTGTGAGTCATGCAACTAACTTAGAATGCTATTTTTTTTTAACAAAGTCAAAAAGGTCCGATTATATAGGATGATTAACGACCGAAATAAACACTAGTGGATACTTTTTTTCCCACAGCTGTACCTGCAAGAAACTTAGAACAAAAAGGTTTTACCCCGAAGAAATTGTTGTTTCATCAATGTTCGTTTATTTAAAAAAAAATTGAAGCTAAAGTAGATTATTAAACTCAACACATACTGCAGCAAGTATTCTTTTACGATAAAATGTGGCCTTTTACATGGGCATACCCAGGATATGATTTAGGGCCGTGTGCAGGTCACATTTGGGGACCCCTATTTTTTTTTAATTTCGGATATCCTTTAGGGAATTTTCCTTTGACACCCCCTCCCTCTTTGTCATTTCATATGGTTTACTTATCGTCTCATCCAATCAATTGCTAATCTAATTGCTTAACACTTTCACTACTGAAACGGCCCGCGATGGCCGTCCGACTAAGGATTCGATAATGATATTCCTGTCACAAATTACGAGGAAACAAAAATCCTTCGTAGCGAAAGGGTTAATGAGAATTATCAATTTCTTTTAAAATCCACTATTAGATTTATTTGTATTATTAAATTTTTTGACCCTTTTATATAATATGTATAGCCCAAAGGCAATGTGGACCAATTGGCCCAATTAAAACCACATAGTGCTCAATTTAAAAAAAAAATTGGCTCTTTTTATTGATAATGTATATAGGAGGCCTCAGAGACAAAGTGGGCCCCTGCTCACGATTTGAAGAAAAAATGTCGGCCAGTTTTATATACAAGGGCCCCAGAGGCCATGTGACCTCTGATGGACCCAAATTGAACAAAATTTGTGCACCCTTTTTATATATAATATGTGTAGGGAACCTCAGAGGCAATGTGGACCAATGGAATGGGCCCAAATAAGAACCACATTGGGCCCAATTTGAAAAAAAAATTAGGCCCCTTTTATATATATAATATATATAGGGGGCTTCAGAGGCAAAGTCAGCTCCTTCGCCCGAGTTGAAAAAAAAATGTGGGCCCCTTTTACGTATAATATATATAGGGGCTCCCAGAGGCCAAGTGGGACCCTGGGCCCACTTGGCTTTTTTAGGGGTGTGCAGCTGCACCCTCCTGCTCAATGGTGGGTACGCCCTTGGCCTTTTAGACGTAAATAAAATTTATTTAAAAAAAATATTATGTGGTTTTCACTTATTTTGCATGAAAACATTCTTAATTAAGTATTAGTAGATTTTTTTCCACTTAACCGAATATTATCATATTGCTTTTGGCCCACTTGGCAAATTTTTGTTTGGCCCACTCGGCGATCGCCGACTAGCCGCCCGGGCCAGTCCGCCCCTGCCTGGTGAGTTTCAGGTATCTGAGGATTCTCTTCGCTGCTTGCCAATGGAGCTTTCCAGGATTGTTGTTGAATTGGCTGAGGAAGTTGACACTGTGGGTGATGTCGGGTCTGGTAGCTACTGAGAGGTACATCAGTGATCCGATCAGGGACTGGTAAGGGATGTCTTTCATCTCAGATCTTTCAGCATCGGTCTTTGGGCTCATGTCAGCTGTCAATCTTTGATTTGGGTCTAATGGTGTAGACACTGTCTTCGCATCTTCCATGTTGAACTTTCTAAGCAGGTCATCAATGTATTTTGTCTGTGTCATCTTCAATTTTCCTTGGTCTTGTGAAAACTCAATTCCTAGGCAATAATGTAGACGTCCCAAATCTTTCATTTTAAATGATGATGCTAGTTTGTCGCGAATGGAAAAGTAGCTGTTTTCTGAATCTGTGAAACACAACAAATCATCTACGAAAACACACACAATGATTTCTTGAGTGGCAGTATTTAATTTATAAATGCAAGGGTCTGATTGAAGAGCACCAAAACCAAGCGAGTTAAGCTTTTCATGTAATTTCTTGTACCACTGTCGACCTGATTGCTTTAGCCCATAAAGCGATCTATTCAACAGGCAAACTTTATTTGGTTCTTCAAAACCTTCAGGTAGCTCCATGTAAACGGTTTCATCAATGTCGCCGTTGATATATGCTGTTACAAAATCCAGTTGATATGCATTCAGATCTTTTTCGACAGCATATGAGATGACAGCGCGAATTGAAGATAGCCGAGAGACCGGAGAAAAACTGTCTTCATAATCACCTGGCTTTTGATAACAGCCCTTGGCGACAAGTCGGGCCTTCAACTTGTCCACCGTGCCATCTTGTTTAAACTTTGTCTTCAATACCCATTTGGATGGGATTATTTTTTCATTCTTTGGTCTTTCTACGAGCTTCCAAGCTTCTTGTTGTTGAAGTGAGTGATATTCTTCCTCCATGGCCGCAATCCAGTCATCCTTTTGTTTACTTTGTACGGCTTCGGTGAAGCTGGGGGATGTCAACACGACTTCTCCGCTCCTGCTCGCCGGCGATGTAAACATGGTGCTATTGGCGGTCGCCAACTTAGCGTAGTGATACAGCTTCCTTGGTCGCCCTGGATTCATCGTCCTCTCTTTCCGTGGGCGCCCGGCAACCCTTCGGAGTTTGGCTGCGCCATCCGGTTCCTCCTCTTCTCCTGAAGTGACGTCGTCGTCGCCAAGGGACTGCTCATCTCTCATTGGTTGATGGGCGGCTGGCGGTGGGGACATGGTCTCAGGATTGGGTTCTCCGTGAGTGTCGGCTGCTGGACCTGGATCTTCGCTGGGGAAATCGTACCATTGCTCATCTTCTTCTAAAGTTGAATTCATTTCTTCAATGAACTTAGCATCTCGACTTACGATGACAGTTCTTGTTTTGGGATCGAAAAAGCGATAGGCTTTCGCTTCGTCGGAGTATCCAGCGGCGACTGCCTCTTCTGACGGGGAATTCTTTTTTTCTTGCTCCTTCGTTGCCATGGCGACGGCAGGTGTTGAGCTTTCCTTTTGATTGGGATAGTTCTTTTTGTTCATTTCTCGCTGGCGTTTGTAGCAGACGTCATATTTATGACCCTTTTTCGAGCAATAAGAACACACGATGTTTTTATTTTGCTGTTTTTTATCATTCTGTTTTTGATTCCAACAGGATTTCGAATGCGAGTTGAATCTTTTTGAAGATAAATAGGCGTTCGGGATATCTTGTTGACTTTCCCCGCCGCGTCGGGATTCCGATTCTTCTAAGATTTTGATTTTTAATGCGTCGGGAGCTGGGAGAGTGTCTCTGGACTCGATCGCGCACCGGAAGTTTTCGAAACTGTCTGGAATGCTGTACAGCAAAAGTATAGAAAGTAGGTCGGCGACGATTGATATATCCATTTCTTGTAGTTTATCGACCGTCACGAAGAAGCTGTTTATGTGGTCGGACATATTTTCTGACGAGGACATCTTCTTAAACAGAAGTTGTTTCAAGAGCGTCGCTTTCTTCGCAGGACCTTTCGATGAGTAAACATCTTTAAGTTTATCCAAGACTTCTTTAGAAGTGGAGCACTGCTTTATATGACACAATTCGCTCGGGCACATGGACAGGATAATGTCGGCTCTGGCCTTTTGGTCGTCGGAAATCCATTTGGCGATCTTCTCGGCATCGGTTTCCGGTTTTGGTTCCGCTCCAGTAACAAAGTTCCAATGATCGTTTTTAACCAGGATGGCTTCGATTTGTAGTTTCCAAGTATCGTAATTGTCCTTTCCAAGTTTTTGGATGTTTGACTGATTCGATGACATTCTTCTATTCGTTGAAGACAGGAAACGGGGGAAAAGTTCGAGAAGCCGGCCTTTCGTTATACAAAGTCTCTAAGCCTCGTGTTAGGCCTCGTACGTCACCGCGCAGTGGTTAGACTTGCTGGTCCCATTACCTTTGATGGGATTTAGTAGCAGATAGCAACGTGTAGATTGAGAAAGACTTTTATTTAACATCATTAGAACAATCAATTTAAGTTATGGAATTAATAATGAAGTTTAGGGCGATTTACTGGACCAACGGTCCCGCCATTAGGGATAGGTTACTAGCGTGGCTCTTCTTAGAGAGCAGGATTCAAAAAGAGTAAGTAAGACTGTTCGCTTCGAACGAAGCGCAGTTCAGTTTGGCGGAGGGATACTTAGGAGAGTTCACTTCACAGTCAGGGGACAGGCAAGTTATTGGTGATACTCCATCAAGGATGAAGCAGCCTGCGGGCGAGCGCATATCTCAACCAAACTCAATCAATCAAACTAATAGAGGATGGCGTCAAGCCCCCTTTTCGGCCCGGTCCATGTATTTTCAAGCCTTGTTATGGTCCCGCAATCCCACGTGGATGACGTTTTTTTAAAAACTAATTACATGAATTAAAAATCACAATCAAATATGAAAAAACTAAGCCTCAGGTGCACACGTAGGTATTAAAAGGAATCTATATTAAAAATTTCGAATTTTTTAGAGCAGTCTAAGTAGGTCTTTTGCGATCCACAGACATACACACAGACAGACAGACAGACTCTTTCTTTTATTATTATAGATACGAGGAATTCTTGCCAAGTCGAAAATCGAAACAGAATTAATAAACTCCGGCAAACTTGGGGTCTGGGGTTTTTGGCCACGACGAATCGATTGGCGCCGGTTTTGAAGCGCTACGGTCAAGCAGTTCGGAGTTACAGATAGGATATTTTCAAACTTTATTAGTTCGCCATAATGGCTACTTTCCTGATGCCATCTTCTAAAAAAATAAATAAAACTTTCAACGAAAATAATTAAAATTGAAAATGTTTATTTAATTGCGTTGCCATTACCCTTCAGAAACAACGTTCATTATTTGAAAATAATTGATGTTTCAAGTGACGTATTTCGTCCAGTCTTCATTCCACGTTTTATTGTGGGTTTAGTTGATGATTTCTTCAAAGATGGTTCTGTTGATTGCAAATATGCATATTTAAGCTATAAATGTTTAGTTAAGATTTAAATTTTTCAAATTTAAATAAATTCAACCTTGTTTTAAACTTTATTGAGTTTTACAGAAATGGCAACATGAATATTTTTTTTAGTTCTAATCAGCAGACGATTTTAGTCCTTATTCTAAATCTAAACAGTGAAAATTTCGTTCTTTTTTTGTGGTCGCTACTTCAATAAAGATTTTCTATATCTTTCTTTATACTTTTATTGTTAACCTCAAAGTTTAAAAATCAAATAATCAATTAAAAACATTTCATTACGTAAAAAAAATATAAGTTGCCTTTTTCTTTTCTACGTAAAAATATAAATTCATTCCAAGGAGTAAGGAGTAAAGTCAAATATTGAGGAATTTTAAATCTACTCTGCAGATACGACAACTGTTTATTTAAAAGGTAAGTTTATTATTTTAGCATTTATATATAAATATTTATCAACATTGTTTTAAGAAGTATCGGAAACATTTTTATTATTTAGAATTCTTGCTTTTTTTTTTCACGATTTTTTGTATCTATATGCAGTGCGATGTTTTTAAATTGAGTTCGATTGTATTTTTAAATGCAAAACTTTATAAAACATTTGAAGAGCTTAGTGGAAGAACATGCAGAGTGACAAAAAGATGAAAACGAGAAAATCAGCTTTAAACTTTTTGTTTGCGCTCAGATCTGTTGCAAATACTTATCGTAAAGAATAAAATATATTATACTAAATTTAAAGTTTATGAAAAAGGCGGAATTTTTTATCGTTAAAGAAGTTAGTAATATGTTCATTACCATAAAAATCTCAACTTTTCAAAATTATTTAACTAATTAGTACATACAACGATGATGTTATATTCATATATTCTGTTCACTGGTGATTTTTGGCGATCTTGAAAATTTAACGTATGGTTGCTATACCTATCGCAATCTTCGAGTTAGCTTCGATACCTGTTTTCTCCGAGCCTGCTGGTTAAATAAAATCAAGAACTTTAACTATTTTACTATTTGCATGTGTAAATGTAGAAAAGTCGTGTAAACCATTCATTGACGCATTTTTTATCTTAAAAAATATTTCTAAGCAAATTTATTTGATAACTCATTTTAAACACTTTCATAAAAGTACAGACGGCATTATAACTAGCATGAAAAATTAACAGCATCTCTTGGATACAATATTAAAGTGTTAAAAATATGTTTCGATAAATTCACGCAAGTTTAAATAGTTATTTATGGATTAAATATTGAAGTGGATCCTTTGTATGTCGAATCTGCTACACGATCACTCCAAACGAGTGATTTTAGTTCAGTTTGAGTTAATATTCACTCCTTTCCAGTGTCGAAAATTTATTTCTCCTACAGGAGTGGATTTCACTCCTTTGTTTTAAGAGTGTATATTTTTATTTTTAGTATACAATTTTATATTCCTCTATTGTAATTGTATAAATATCTGTTACCACACACCATACTCTTAATTTATTCTTCTAATTCCGAAAAATACCACAGAATACTAAATAAAGTAAACAAAGAACTACCCTAATCCCATTCACATGTTAATGCACTGTCCCATTAATCCGTTTGTGGGTGTCGCTTTCGTTTTCCGGCTTTGCGATGCAGTCGTGGTCAGACTCCTTTTGTCCACAATATATCTTCTCTTTAGCACACCTTATTTCTTCTTCGTTGGCCGAAGAACTCAGAGAAAGTTTACACTAAATCCTTCTCTTGCGGATTGTTGTAAGGGTTTGAGAGTAGTTCTTTGTATATGGTAAAATGATACTTTTTTTGTTGAGGTGTTGGGTTTGGGATAAGAAGTAAGTGTCTTGATCTGCTAATGGATATTTGTGATTAGTTTTTTAGTGTAAAAAATGTTCGTTGTTTTTAGAGGAAAGAAAAAAACTTTGTGTCAGCGTGCCGTATAAAAATACTTTTTTTAAATAACTTTTTATATTGATACTTATTTAAGAATAAGAAATTCTGTTATTAAGAGGTTTGAGACAGTTTCAAACACGCCAAATAGCGTCGTAATGAATACTAGGATTTGAACTTTGCTTCCATTTTTAAATGAAAGAAAATTAATGTAATAAGTCGATTTCAGCTTTTAAAAGTTGTAATTCTAGCTAAATAAAGCATTTGGAGAGTTTTTCCTGTTGTGCATAAATCTTGCGCGGAAGCAGTTCTAGGTGCCAGTTACTGTTACAAAACCTACTTATTTTTCTGTAGAAATTTCAGCGAGTAGTAAGTAATAGAAAAGTACACACAATTTCAGTTCTTTTAGAACTTCTTGTTTTTACTGAGGCAATATTTTTTTGACTATAACTAGTTGAAAATAATTAGTTGTATTTTTTTAAATGAATGATTAATGTAATGAATCGGCTTTTTTAGATAAGAGTTTAATTGCTCCTGATTTTTTATAAAAATATTTAACAATTTTACATTATCTCATTCACGCATTTAATTAAAATACAAAATATATTTAAACGTGATTTTTTAAATCTTGAAATGTAATAAAAAAAAAAACTCGACTTTATAATCCTTCAATACAACCACCAAAAGTTTCTGATCCGATTTATTTCAGAAACAATATTTTTTCAACAACAATTGCTTTTATAACTCACGTAAAAACACTTCTGATTGCTAAAAATATATAAGTAAATATGAAGCAATAAATATAAGCTGATATAAAGAAGTTATTTAAGCGAGCGTACTCTGAAACAATATTGGAAACTGGTTGGATTGGACATTGGTTGGATCGGATTAGCTTCACATTAGAGCTATACATAGACTTGTGGTGAGTTCATATCTTAGTTCGTATTGTATCAAGACGGCTCATAATGCAAATATTGTGTCTTGTGATCAATTTAGAATGTTTTGTATTAACAAAAACAAAAAGGTCCGATTCTCTAGGATAAATAACGACCGAAATAATCACTAGTGGGAACTTTTCTTAATCAGCTGTACAAACCTTGTTTATATTTCATTTCAACTAGCTTCTCAAACCATATCGCAAGTGTCGGCAAATAAGTCGCCAAACGTTTGTTTGAGCTTAATATTGAAGCGATCAATAGCTTCAGTAAGCAAACCTGTTTTCGTATTGGTTTATGACTGGGCAACATTTCTGTCGTATTCTTATCTCCACTTAGGAGCCACTTTTATTTGCCTCACCCTGTACTAGAGAGCTTTAAAAATAGCGATTTCTTTTCACTCTTCTACGAATTTAATGATGGTGATAAGGATTATAGAATCTTTTTTATACTTTTCGGCATTATTACTTATCAGAACAGTGGGTTAGTCTTGCTTTAGGTTTTCATGTAATACATTTCTGGTAACTACAATTATTTTTGCGGACAAAAATAGTAGTAATGTATCAAACTATTTTTTAAAAAGTTTATTTGTCTTGTAATGCAATAGCTTATGTAATCGATTTGTGAATTAGCTTTCTTTGAAAAAAAATATTGTATAAAATGTTTTGTAGGAAAGAAATTTACTATCAAACTTAAGTTTTATAACATGCTTTAGCTGCAGTAATGGCGTTTCATATAGCATAAAAAGTTATAAGAAAATTTTCCATTATGATACATTTCAAAAAGATAATTTTTTTTCAGTTTTTTAATAACTATCAAAAGCATTGTTCTTTAGTTTTTCAGTTTTAAAAATAGCCTAAAAAATCATTTACAAATGTGAAATATCCTAAGGGGACCGGGGAGGCAAAAAATGTCAAAAATATCGATTTTGGTATTTTAATAAAAAGTTATAGCTTGAAATTTTATCTTTAAGAACATATCTTACTTTTAACGATCCGAAAAGAATTCGAAATACAGTTGGAGTTTTCGCAAACACCGAAATCTGAAAATCGTCTGTTTAAGTGGAAGTTATTATTTTCTTTACTTGCCTTTTTCTCCATAAGTGTTTTTAGTGTTTGGCGTACATTCGAATTGTTCCTTGCGATTCAAAAATTTGTGTATTGCTTTGAAATTGTGGAAAATTGTTATTGATAATCTTTCAAACATAATTGTGCATGGATTTTGAAATCTGATAACATTTTTTAATATTTTACTCAGTTTTACTTTATTATATCACGAAAAAAAAATCAAAAATTTCCAAGTAACATAAATTTTTAATTTTAATTGAGTAACCAATAGGACAAATAAAAAAATCCATGCACAGTTTTGTTAACATATACTTAAATATCTTATATAAAAAATATTAGACATTTTGGAAAAAAAATTGAACAGCAAGGAGCATTTTTAAAAAAAGTTTAAAAAATTTAATTTTTATGTTAAAAAAACCTATTGCATATTTTTCTTTTATTATTTTGTATTTTCATTAAATTTTATATCCCTGAGCTATAACAAAAATTTTATCCATTTCGGTCTGTAACTTTCTCTAATAAGATATTTCGTAGCTCTATTTTTCATCTTAAATTTTTCTATCCTTTATTCAACGAAGGAAAACAAACCTACTCGTTTTTGAAATTCAATCGCATTTTGGCAACGAACACTTTTGGAGTTTTAAATTCCTAATGTCACAAAAATTTCCATTGAAACAACCATATTACCATACGAAATCTCACCAAATCCGCTTTAAGATACCAATTTTTTTTATTTATTCTTTTTAAATTTTGTTGTCTTGCAATGTTACTTACATATTAGATAAATTCGCTCTCTGTATGGAAAAAACCCTTGCGTGTAGTGTATTTCAGAAAGGAATTAACTATTAATCGTAAGTTTTATAGGGTCAATAGCGAGGAAACGATCCATTCTTGTCCCCTTAGTTTTCATATGTTATATAGGATTTTTAAATCAAAGTAACTTATTAAAAATGAGGATACAGCGTATAGAGTATGGAACTGCAAAAATTGTACAAGGTTTTATTTTATTCTAATTTTTATAGGCCACAGAGTGTGAAATGTCACGGTCATGTACTGTCCAAACACTCAATTTCTTGATTTTGGCAGTCTGCATCCAACTTATAAGATATGAATTCACTTTTTAAATTAGATAACTAAAGAAATTAAGTTTCTTGAAAATAGTGATACATATTTTTAAATTTGCATTTTCTTTGCTAAAGATTTTATTCTTGTTCCCAATGACTGCAGTCACGTCCGTGGACATGAATAAAACTTGTATTGAATTCAATAGGTGTGTCAGTACAACGCAGTGTCTGTGTCGTTAAAGTTTCGTTAGCAGCCATCTTGTATACAAAGCATTTAGTGATGTGTCAAGATCAAACATTTAGTGAAGTGTCAAGATCAAACATTTAGTGAAGTGTCAAGCTAATCAAATATATGATCTTACTTAATTATGTGTGGCATTCGATACATTAAGGTATTTTATTTTTTAAATTCATGCTTTTTATGAACGTACACTCTAAAAAAATATCTGTAAGGTTACTAAGAATTATCTAGGAAACTCAGCTTCCATAAGTTTTTTTAGTAATGTTACATAAGAAATATGTGTATATATTACTAATTAAAGCTTAGTAAGTTATGCTAAGAAAACTGTAGTAGATTTGCAAGGGATTTTCTTGTATGTTTACAAAGAGACTGGTAGTAAACTGGTTACAAAAGTTTAAAACCAGAGGGCACCACTATTTTTTCTGTTAGTCAGGTTTTATATCGAATTTCCAGAGAAGGAGTAAGGACCGAACCCAAGATCCTCGGTATCCGCATGTCTCGCAACGTAGAACTGCGCGTTAGTCCTCGCTGCTATCGGGGACTTGCATTTTGATTGCGTGTAAATAAAGAGATTAAAATCTTGATCGTTAAAGGAGTTTTATGTTATTGATTAAGAAATTTTAAGATTCATTTTTTTTGGGGGGGATGTGAAGTTTTCGAAATAATTTAACGTAATTTTTGTATACTAAAATAAAAAAACCCACGTTTTTAGGTTTTTTATTGTTGCGATATCGATTCGTCAAAATCTCTAGAAAAGATAGCCAGAGGGCGCTGTAAGCGTTACATCAATTTACTTAGAATTGCTTAGTATTACTACAGCAGTTTCTTTAGGTTACAGATGATTTTCTAGTAAATGGTGAAAATCTGTAAAGTTACTAAGTAATCGTTAGTAAATTCAAGCCAGATTTTTTACAGTGTACCGTGCTTAACAAGGATGCGACATGTATTTTGTCACATCTGCGGTTACTGTATGCCTGCATGCCTGCAGACCAGTTGTCCCTGGATGTTATTAGGAGGTCTAACTTGACTGTTCTGGACTATTCTGTGTTGGATGTGTTAAATACAAGATGTTCTTAGAGTAACCTGCTTATAATTAAAAGTAACAACAATGGAATATTATACATTGTATTCTGAATTACTATCTTGATCAAAAAGTTTCCGGAATAACAACCGTGAAGCGCTCCCATTGTATCGATTTGAATATTTTTTTTGTTTTGTTAAGTTGGTAAATCTGTTGTTGATATTCCCTCCAAATCTTAGCGTCATTGCTTGACATTTGAAAAAGTTACGCAGCTAAGAGTGCATATATCTCTGTGTGTGTTTTCGATTCCTTAGAAATGGATTTAAATTTGCAACAACGAACTTGTATCAAATTTTGCAGACTGATCCATAAGAAACGTTATATCTTCCGCTATCTCTCTGATGGTTAATTAGCTGTTGTTAACCAACCTTTTTTGAGGTTATAGACCTTTTATTTTATCAATATTTTCATCGGTTTTCGATGTCGATGGTCAGCCACTGCTTTCATCATTTTCGATTGACTCCCGACCACTTTTGAACCGCTCGTGCTACTGGTAAACACCCGTTTTTTTTCTTCAGAGAATCGTTGCGGAAAAACGTTTTCAACTCTTTCGCACCATTAAATCCATTTTCACGCAAAATCTGATACAAGTTCGTGAATCCATCGAAGATGGTGAACGCAGTGGCAGACAATAAACATTGTAAACCGATGTAAACATTGATAAAATAAAATAATTAGCCACAAATTAACCCTCAGGGGGATATCGGAGGACTTGAACTTGCCTATGGATCCATCCGCAAATTTTTTTTAAAGTTCGTTGTTGCAAATTTATGTCCATTTCTAAAATTGTAAAAAAATCGAAAAACACACAGAAATAGATGCACTCTTACGTAACTTTTGCAAATGTCAAGCTATGACGCTAAGATTTGGAGGGAGTATCAACAACAGATGTACTAACGTATAAAAAAATCTAAACTAAAATCAAAACAATAGGAGCGCTACACGGTGGTTATTCCGGGAACTTTTTGATTATGAATTTCCCGAGAGAATTGATTAGTTATCTGTATAGCTATTAACATAGCTATACAAATTATATTTTCGAGTATCATTTTCTTTGAGCTTCATACAATTAAGCTGTACATATATAATATCTTTCTTTCTTATTAATATAAAATATCAATGTATTTATAAACCTCAAATTAATTATGTCCGTAGCAAGGTAATCACGTCCGTGGATTGTAGCATGCAATTTTAAACTCAAATCCAAAGTTTAAAAAATCTTTCAAAAATATTTTATTCCGATATTTTTGCCTCAAGTTGTATGGTTTCTGAGAAAGAAACCCATAAAATGTTTGAGCAATACTATTTGAGTTTCTTGCAGTTTAGGAAGTGATAAAATATTTTTCAGAATTATACAAGGCAAAGGGATAACATTTATTTCGTTTTATATGTACTGCATTTAAAACCTACGAAATGCCTATAATGCTTTTCAAAATAGACCTTCGAGAAAATTCATTTTCAACTGTAAAATATTCTTATGGGCTTGTTGTTGTTGTTGTTGCCGATCCCCAAAGTCCAGCGGAGCTAGACTAGGTCCATGAAGCCAAACACCCCGAGAAAGTCCAGGACCAGCAATGGGCTCTCCAGGAGATCTTGATAATTGAGCAACAGGCACTCCAAGATGTGGGATGGTGAAGCCTGCGCAGAGGAGCACTTGGTGCATGTGTCAAAAGTTCTCAAACCATCTGAAAAGGTCATAGTTCTGAGGTGCCCACTGAGGAAGTGGTCTTCTTATGGGCTTAAATGTTATAAACCATAAATAAGACGTTTCGTAGCTTTACTTGTCATATTAAATTTGCAATATTTTATGGTCTCTGTGCGAAATTAAATGTACGCGTTTAAGGAATTTAGCTACATGCACAGTATTTTGGCAAAAAACCCTTCTGGCATTTTAAATCTTTAACATTATAAAAAATTTCATTTAAATAACTATATTTCCGCAAGAATATCCACCCAAATCCGCTTTATTATGCCAAAAGATTTTAAATGTCCTTTGACTTTAATCTTTTATTTGAAGTCCCCAGACGTAACTGCATTAAACATCAATTTTCATCAAACCGGGAAAAATAAAAGGCCTATTGTTTTAAATTTAAAAGTGTCAAAATTATTCTTTAAATCATTATTCATTCTATTTAAGGCCAGCGTGTCGGATCCCAATAAGCGTAGAATTTTATACTTTATCAAATACATGTAAATATCAGTTTTCACGTAATTTTAAGCAATATGAAAATAAAATGCCTTAGGGGAAAATGATGCTTTGAATACGAATATTTTGATTCACATTCTGGATTTTGGTGTTGGCGCGTTAAATTGTCAAAGAAGGAAATCACTACTATATTCATTAAATTTAATTTTTTTTATAACAACGTGCAAAAAAGTTCCGTTTTTTATATCATAGTCATTCATAAATCGTTGCGAAAATGACACTTTACGTGCTTACGTCACAGACAGTGCCGAAAGTAGCTACTTTCGGCACTAGTGCAGTAAAGTAAATAAGAGTATCTGATTGGTAGAAAACAAAATGATGTCATGAATATCTCCATGGAAACTAAATGATGCCATGAAACTCACTTCTATTGGTTCATAACTTTTGCGTTTTCTAATATCTCCATGGAAACTACAAGTAAAACAAAAATTATTAAAGAAAATTAAATAAGACAAAAGTAAGAATACAAATTTCACGCATGTATAAAAAATATTGTAAGCAAGCACGTGCCAAATAATACTTTATTAAGCTCTTTTCATTATTTCACTCGACCATACGGCCTCGCGAAATAAAAGCTACTCGCTTAATAAAGTGTCATTTTCGACACTAGTTGCTTAAATAACTATTAATGAAATATGAACAAATCAGCGATATGGTAACTAATATTAAATTATAATATGTTTTGATTCATCAATAATTGGTTACAATTCGCACTTTGGCGACTTATTCCATTTTCTTTTTAACAGAAAAATATGCAAAAACTTTTGAGTTATTAATAAAAGAATCTTATTCGAACGAAAATAAAGTTTAAAAGATCTTAAAAAAACATACAGACGCCTAGGAACTTCAGTGCATAAAATCGTTGAATGAATGAAAAACGTGTTGCTAAATAGGAAAAAATCAAAAATATAAAAAATATTGTTGTCTATTTTTTTTTCGTTTTTTAAAGTTTTTCCTGTTTGGCAGCATTGGTTTCTTAATACTGTTTTGTTTTTACAGTTGGGTGTAAGTACTTTCTGTATTTCATATGTTCATCAATTTTTATTAATTTAAATACAGAAACGGTTTTTATAAAAATATTTAAGTTTTCATTTGCTTTTGAGTTCATTGGTTTTTATAGTAAGTATTTTAAGTACTATTCTATTTTATTTTTTTTATTTAATTACAACTCAAACTATAACATATTTTTATTTTAATTTTCAAGAAAGCTTTTTTTGTAAAACATTAAGTACCAATCAAGAACTGTATAATAAGTTTTTTTTCGAACTATAACGTATTTTCTAAGTCAGATTTTCTTTTTTGGTACATTTAATTGTTACGCTAACTATAAAACTCAACGTTTAAGCATAGACTTGGACTTCAAGAAAAAAAAATATCTCTTCCCATAAAATCATTTTTTACGCAAAAATTCCAATTCTTACACGCTTTCCCTAAAGGTTTTTTTTGCATCAAGCTTCTAAAAATAAAGCCTTTAAATTTGATTAGTACGTTTCCTTTTTCATGCAAGGTCTAATAATATGATTGCATTTCACAATTTTGATAATTATTTTTGCTGTGGAAAGTAATTCATTTATCAAAGTAATTTACTAACAAACCATAAAATTAAAAAAAAAATTCTTCTAAAAATAAGTAATTACTTTGTTAGATATTATTAAATCAAATATCACTTAAATTGTAGTAGAGTGAAATCAACTTCTAGATGACTGAAGGAGGATATATATTAACTATGTTTATTAGACAAATCGTTTTTTGGTATATTAATTCTGCTACATCTGGCAAAAGCCTTTCATTTAATTTAAAGGGTACTAGAAGATTTGAAATGTGCATTTAATTTCTCAATACAGTATTTCCAAAAGTTGGTTGAAATTTTAAAATACCATGGTAAGTTTTAAAAAGTAAAAAAAAAACAACAACTTTTTTTACCACTGAATTAAAATAAAAATACATTTCACACCTCAATTCTATTAATCAATCACTTATTTCTATAAAAGTTTCAAATTTTTTTTGTGAAAACCCATATTCCAATACCAAACTATTCGGAAATAGCTGAGAAATACAGGGTGAGGCAAATAAAAGTGGCCCCGGTCTAGAGATAGGAATACGTTGAAATGCTTGGCGAGAAAAATTCTTGAAGCCGCCTGAAACCGGTTTTTGCACTGGTTGGATCGGAGTAGCTTCACTCTAAAGCTACTCATAGACTAGTGGCGAGTTCAGATCTTAGTTCGTATAGTATGAAGACGTCCTATAATGCAAATTTTGTGTCTTGCAATTAATTTAGAATGTTTTGTTTTACCAAAAAACAAAAAGGTCCGATCCTCTGGGATAAATAACGACCGAAACAATCAAATAATCACCAGTGGGAACTTTTCTTGATCAGATTACAAAACTTGTTTATATTTCATTTCAACTAGCTTCTAAAACCGTGGCGTAGTTGCCGGCAAATAATTCACCAAGCGTTTGTTTGGGCTTAATATTTAAGCAATCAATAGCTTAAGTAAGCAAACCTGTTTTTGTATTGGTTTATGACTGGGCAACATTTCTGTCGTATTCTTATCTCTACATTGGGGCCACTTTTATTTGCCTCACCCTGTACTTTTACAGTTTTTTTTATCTCTCCCCCCCCCCAAAAAAAAAACCACCTTCGAAGTTCACTTACTTGGCAAATCACCGATTCCTATCGATCAAAGTAACTAGTAATCAATCACTCAAACAGCGTCATTTGAATAGATATCTCCAGTCCGCAAGAAAGGCCTTTTCTTTCACACTTCTAGTAACCAGAGTAAAAATGTAGCCTTCAACGTAGTGTAGTGAACTTAAGGGGTCATAGGAGTCTTAACAAGAAGTTCTAAAAGAACTAAAATAGCCTACTTTCCTGTTACTTAAATACTTACTAAAATTCTTATCTTGAAAAACTAGGATCGTTACAGTAAGTGACATTAACAACCGTTTCTACATTAAATTTATATACAAAAGAATAAATTTCACTAACCACAGCATCCAGCTATAATTTCAACTTCGTAAAGCCAATTATTTTCATTTATTTTCCATCGCCAATAAAATAAATATTACTTATCGTCCGCATCATTTATTTGCAGTTATAAATAAATATTGAATTATTCGTAGAAAAAACCCATAAAACTATTCCAAAAATGCACTTAAAATAATAAATGTAAATAAACAAGTAGGTTTGTAACAGAATCTGTCACTTAACCCGACTTAACCTGCTTCCAAACAACAGTTGTGTTTAACAGGTAAGAAGGCGCCAAACACAGCATTAATTCTATATTAAACACTTATCAGCTAAATTCAGCTGGTTTCATTTATTTTATTTCGAGAATTAAATAATTATTACTTAAATCGTTTGCAAAATTTATATTTCAAAGAATAAATATGTAATATTTTTCTCTTTTGAATAGAATGAAAACATTGCTTACCTACATACAGAATCTTGAAGTGAAATATATTTGACGTCATTTCAAACTGATCGATGTCGCAAAAATAAATTTATTTTAATTCATTGTCTAAAAGAATTAAAGTTTCTCAAGCGATTGTTGCCATGGCAATGGGGATTTCTCTCTAATACAAGAAGTTCTTAAAGAACTAAAATAGCCTACTTTCCTGTTACTTAAATACTTACTAAAATTCTTATCTTGAAAAAACTATGTTCGTAACAGTAAGTGACATCAAGAACCGTTTTTCCACCTTAAATTTAAAATAAATTTCACTAAACGCAGCATCTAACTAAACACAGCATCTTTCACTAAACACAGCTTGATTTGCAGTCATAAGTAAATATTTGATTTTTCGTAGAACAAAAACCAAAAAACTACTCCTCAATAAACATTTACTTGCTAAATTCGGCTAGTTTCATTTATTTTATTTCGAAAATTAAATAATTATTACTTAATCGTTTGCAAAAATTTATATTTCAAAGAATAAATAAGCAAAATTTCTAAATTAATAAAGTGTTTGTTGTTTTTTTGTTTGTTTGCAATACTCCTCGCTTTTAGATAGAATGAAAACAATTTATATCAAAATACAAAGATCTCGTAGTGAAATATATATTTGACGTCATCTTAAATTGATCGATGTCTCAAAAATAAATTTATTTTAATTTATTGTCTAAAAGAATTAAAGTTTCTCAAGCAATTGTTGCGATGGCAACGGCGATATAATTCTAATAAAAATGGCTTCCTATGCTTTTTAAATGAGCATTAAATGTTGATGTTTTTTTAATAATTGAAGTACTTCGAATTCGAATTCTTTTCTGAAATTTTCAATGTATTCTAAATTCGATGCGCTGAATTTTTTGACGTATCTCACTTGTCCGTAGCATTTGTAGTTAATTTCAGCGATTTAAATGAATCGAAATTGAATTTCAATGCTAATTCAATGGGAAATTCGTCGTCAAATAGTCGATTTATGTCCGTCCTATCGTACAGACAGACGGACAAAAAGTATGAAAGTTGGGTGTCTGAGATTATACCTTTCTAATAAAAAAAGAATTTTTAAGATCGGATTGATAGAACTGATTTTGGAAGGGGGGTACGGACGGACAGACGGACGGACAGACGGACGGACGGACAGACGGACGGACGGACGGACATCGACCGCATGTCAATACCTACTTTTTCATTTTTTTTAATTCTTCGAATTAAAAAAAAAGAAAAGTAGGCTAAAAATGTGCAAAGAAGGTACTGCAAAGCATATAGTTTGATCTTTCATGTAATTTTTTAACTACTCAATATACAAGTATAATTTTTTTATATGTAATTCTACAAGATTTATTTGTTATAAAACAAATTTTAAAATTTATGAAACTTTAGCCAAAACTAAAACAAATGATATTAAACATAAAGCTATTTGAACACATTGGATTAGGCTTGCGCGGCCAATTTTGAGGTCAAAATTGAAAAAATGTCCAAGAAAATGACTTTATATTGTACAAGTATATACAAACAAAGACTTATACCTAAAATCTCAGCTCAATTTTAATTAGAAATTATTTATAAAAAAATTTAAAATCAAAATTAGAAAAAAGTTTTTTATATGTAGAATTACACATAAAAAAATTACACTTGTATATTGAGTAGTTAAAAAATTACAAGAAAGATCAAACTATGCTTTGTAGTACCTTCTTTGCACATTTTTAAGACTCCTATGACCCCTTAAAGAACATACACTGTGAAAAATCTGTAAAATTACCGCGCATTCTAAGGTTATTTTTTATGTCACAGTGTTGTAATTTTTGAATTTTCATAAAAATTGTAATGTACTTTAAAAAAAAACATGGGCGTGTGTGAAAGTTTGAAATTATCATAATTATGATCGTAAAATATAAATTCAATTGTGTGTGTTTAATTTGTATTGTTCTCTTTTGAATAACGTACAATTCTTTGGAATTGTCACATTTGAAATCCATAGCTGATTTCCTATTGGACTATGAAATCTATATACATAAAAGGCGACTTCTGTTTGTCTGTCTGTTTGTTTGTATATAGGGCGCAAAAACTTAAGAACCACGCAACAGATCGTCACGAAATTTGGCACATAAATTCATCTAATCTCCAGAACAAACATAGACTAAGAATTTTTCGAATCAGACCATTCCTTCTATCGTTTTCGAACGTTTTAAGAGGAAAAATACACCACTTTCGCTCAAATCCGATCATTTTTTCCCCTTTCGTGACGTCATTGGGCAGAAAAATTTAAATAAAACTTTTAAGAAAACAATTGAAATTGAAAATGTTTAATTTGTTTAATATTTGTTCATTGCCTTCAGAAACTAAGTTAATAACTTGAAAAAATAATTGATATGTTTCAAAAGTGATGTAATCCTACCAGTCTCCATTCTATTATTTTATTGTGCCGATATGATTTTAATTATGAATTTTTTAAAAGCATAGTTAAGCTTATACTGAAATACGTTGTATTTTGAAGGCCAGATGCATATTAGGGTTTTATGTTTTCCTTTCTTCGCCAAATACTTTGCCAAGCTCGCCAAGTTATTACAAAAAACGTACCAAATGAGCAATATTTTTCATTAGCTGGTTGTGCGAAGTTCATCGCAAGAGAGCTAAATGGGTGTGTTGTTAGCCATATCTTTTCCTCGCCAAATTCGCAAAAAGCGCCAAATGAGCTTAAAAAATTTATTCGGGAAATTATGATGACTTTATCGGTGAATTTTATAGCGTTTTTAAAATTTTGATTTTTTAATGTAATATAAGTAGGGGGGATTCTGTACTTTAATAACGAAAGGTATCAGCAACATAAGCTTATTATTCTATAACGGATTAAATGATAGATGAATTGAACTGACCTATATAAAAAAATGCAAATCATATGCTGTTTGCTGGAGTAATTTATTTTTAATTCTTACTGATTATTTTTTACTTATATATGTATTCTTTTTAATTTTAGCTTTTTATCAAATGTATTTTTGAAATTAATATTAATCATTACTATATCCAAGATGGGTAATTAAATGGAAAATTACTGTGTAATCTTCATATCTTATGTAACTCAAATGAAAGAAAAAAAATAGTTACATTGACTATTAAATTATTTTTCACTTCTACCCGCGCAACGTCGGGTATAACAGCTAGTGTATAATAAAACTTAAGTTTCGTAATTTTCATCATAAAAGTTTTAATGGGTTTTAGAACTATAATGTACGTGACTCGTAATACAAATTCTGTACTAAAATATTTAGTGCTCTAAGTAGTTTCAAGACAATATTGAAAAAATAAACAATGGATTAAAGTTTATGGATTTTATTCATTCATATTTTCTTGAAATCACTATTTTTTATTATTCTAAAATCTAATTTGGTTGCAGCCTAAAAGGGTTTATTGAGTAAAACTAAAGCTTTTTTCAGATTTTTTTGTATAATTGTTGTAGGATCAGAGGGGATATATTTATGAACTAAATTATTGAGACGAATTCGATTAGAATAAAAATAAATAAACCCACCTCGGCTAAAAATAATGAAAAATGTTTTATTCAATTTTTAATATAGATTGTTTTGTATAACACAAAAACATGAAAATTATTGTCTAATATAATTAATAAAGGCAATGAGTAAAATTTTCAGCAACCGATCATAATATAATTAGAATAATTTAAATATCTTGTTGGTGATATGCTAATTTGTTATCTATTTAAGCTATTGAATAATCGTTCAAAACAATGCTCTTTTAACTACAATTTAATTTTTAAACTTAGTATATAATTATAAAATATACTAGGTTTCAATACCAAACAGGAATTTTTCGTTCACCACCATTTCTGAAAAAATGTTTTTACGTGAAGTTTTTACACAACGACTTGCAGGCTACATACTATTTTATTTTATAGAAGAAACAAATTTGAAACATAAAAAATAAAACTTAGCCCTTTTGAATTAAAATATTGTATTATACATTTTTTTTGTATTTTATTCGTTTTCTAAAGTCATTAGAAAAAGACAAATCCCATTGCTCGCAATCCTCTCAAGTTCTAATTCTGCATTAAATGTTTACTATGGAGAGACGTATATGTATGATAAACGTTTCGAGATACTTAAACTTCGATTTAAATGTTAATTTATACAAGCTCTGATAAAGGAACTCCAGAACTGTAGAGATTTCAGTGATACTATCCGATTGCATGTCAGCAATCTAGAGTATTATGCTAATTTCAAATTTCCAAGATTCAGAGATGTTAGTGGAAATTGGGCATTTACAGTGCTAAATACCAACTATTTACTAAATAGTTTAAACATTTAAATGGTGTTAATTGAATTGTAATTTAACTCATTAAATGCCCATTGTGAATACTGTTTGCACTTTTTTTACCTACAAAAAAGTTAAGTTTAAAGGTAATTCGCTTTTTTTTCGTTTTATTTTTGGTAACTTAACTGCTCCATAGAAATTGCTGGGTAATAAGATCTTCATTTGTCTTATATTTTTTTTTATTTAAGTAAGCTTAAGCCGAAAGCTTCTTTTTTCATTACCTGTTGTGTTTTGAAATGTCGTTAAGGAGTAAAATATCCAGATTTATATATTGTAAAAATAAGTTGTTTATATTTCTTATTGTAATTTTTATACCTTTTTATTGACCTGAACATACAGTATAATTTTTTTTAAAATTCCCTTAAACTTGACTCATTATAAATGATATCTTTCAAAAAGGATATGTTTACTTCTCATAAGTTGACGCAAAAAAAACATGAATCTCTACTTACTTCGTAAAAGAAAACCGTTTACTAGCACAAAATATTTCAAAACCTTTTCAGACACAATGAGATTTTATGATATCGTACTTTTCGGAAGATGGTCATTGTAAGTTATTTAACTTGCATTTTTTTAGTAGAGGTTTAAAAAATAAAAAGATTTTATTGAAACTCGGGAACACTTTTAACATATAACTTTGTTTCGAAGGCGAAGGTAGTAGATGGGAGATGGGATGGTAGTGCAAGCATTCAAACCGCTATTTCTCGATATATTTTTTTTTTTAAATTTAAAATAATTTTTTTAGACAGTAACCTACATCTCTAGAGAATTGACCAACAGAAGAGAAATCGAAAGATTTTATAAAGTAAATTATATAGAAATGTTATTTTTTATTTACTCCATTAGAGGCCTGATTGGGCTTCCATGAAATTAAGGGGGATTTAAGTCTGAAAAAATTACTAAGCACTCATTTAGTTATCTTTTTCAAGTTATTTTTTCCTTTGATCAACATTGAAACTTAACTTTATCGAGTAGCACAGTATTAAAGAGAATATAAATTTATGAAACAATTTTATATGACTGAGTAATATTTTACATTTATAGTTCTATTTTCACACGGTAAAAATTTGTTAGAAAAACGAATATATCTGCGATTTTCGTACTTAAATGGGGTTTTTTTCAAGGACTCTAGAAATTTAAAGTAAAATTGCACTTCGAATCGTCTTAAAGACACATATTACCTGAAAACTGACTAAATTTGTTACCACTTATACAGATTGCAGTTGTTGAGAACTAAATTTTTTTGATGATAAAAATTGAAATACACAAACTTTACATGCCTCCGATATTGTGTAATAGTCAGTGCACCTGGCTCTAATGTCCTTTACCTGGTATCGTATGTTGCTTTAGTACGTAACGTACCCTGACCATCAAACGGAGCCCGGATTTCTGTGTGGTTAGCATCGCAGGCCAGCAGTCTGCACGCTGTAACGGGCGCGGGTTCGATTCCCGCCTTCGCCCTGGGTGTACTTCATTTCTATGTGACAGTAAAAACTCTTTCGGTGTCTGTTTTACTGGACGAAGGCTTATAAGTGGGTTTCTGATCAAGCACACAAGCCGGAATATATATGTATCAACCTCATATCACCATCAAATGTGTGTTATGTATGAATATTTTCTATATCGCTTTGCTTTTTGCTAACATATACTGTTACTGTTAACATATTTTTTCCAGTTACAGATATTTTCTGGGAACTTTGCACGAGTATTTTTTTTTGTAAATAAACAAAATTATTGTTTTTCAATGCATCACTAACTCATTTAATGTGATTCCAAGTGAAAAACTTTGCATTTCTGAAAATATCTTCTGATAATTTTATTTTACCAATATAAATCAATGCTTTTCCTTGAAAATTTTTATTTATAATTGGCATTGAATCAGGGAAACCATGGAACTTTTTTGGACGATTAACATATTTTTGGAACTGAAAATAAAATAATACATGTGTCCATAGTTAACTTCTTTCAGTTACAAAATATATTCATTAGTTTAATTTATTTTGTACAAGCAAAGCATCAATGTATCACCAATAAAGAAGAAAATGGAAAAAGTTTTTAACTATTCCATTTTACTAGTAAAATTTACGCCAGTTGTTGCAGTTGATAGTAGAAAGCAGTTGACTGTTTTGTTTATTGGAAGTGTGTTTTGTAAAACTTGAAACACATTTTACAAGGCGTCTCTAAAATAACATTTTCTGCCCGAAGCATTTGCAAAAGACTCAATCGTTATCGAAAAGCTACGCCGCAGATGGATGAAACATAAAGAGACTCCACTTCCAATATTTTGCTTTCTTTAAAAGCAGCGATGTTGTTTTTTCTTATTCCTTTTGTTATGAGATCAAAGAGTTCTATGAAAACTCTTTCGTTTTCCATTTTAAATTTTCTGTAACTCGTATCTTAAAAAGTGTACTGTTGTGTTTAAGAATATATTTTTTCTTTACAACAACATACACCTAGCACGCAATCACGGAGAGAACGGGAGGGCACAAACTCTCTGTTACTGTTGTTGAATAACTAGAACTGCACTAAATTTTTGTTTTTTAAATCGATCAAAATTTCGCTGTATTCTAGAGAAATTTTGATCGATTTCAAAAACAAAAATTGGAGAAAAAATACTAAAAGTATATAAATTTATCTATTTTTTTTAATATAGAAAACAAGTTGGGGGAGACATGGCTAGTTTTCCATGATTTTTTTCTTTTCTGTTGAATATTTTTCACACTTTTATATATTTTGAGGAAAACGGGATGTCATTGGCTATCTAATTTTTTTAACTACAAATTAGCATTGTTTTTCCAAAAATTTAAGGATAAAAAAGTTTGATCCAAAGTTTATATATTTTTAAACCACATTTATTTTCGAAATCAAACATTTATTCCCTTAAATTACAATAAGACGATATTTCGATATTTAACAAATATTGAATCCTAAAATTTCTAATCATAGTTACAAAACAACTGTTTTCTGTTCTGTTCCATCCTATTATATTTTAGGCTTCACTTTTAAAACGATGCCTTCTTTGAGTCGCAAACATCTTTACAGTTTCCACTCTTTAGAGCTTCAAAAAGTTCTCCTGCACCAAAGTTCTGAAGCAAGTCTTCTTTACCTATATTTATAATTGAAAAAAAAAATACCATTAGAGGTTAAAATATAAAATTTTGTGTGGCATATAAGTACCTTTGGTACTTTAAATAAAAAATATTTTTTGCAAAACCCCTTATTTAAAAATTATTACTGTTTTCAGATGTAATTCCGATATTTTTTAATTAAATTTTAATTGGATTAATTTCAAAAGTATTAAACGAGTAAATTAAGCATATTATAAGATATATTGAAGTGGCCAGGAAAATCAAATAGCTTCATGCCCACAGAAAATTCTTAAAGCAACCAATCTTTCCATCTATTTATCTAAAAAGTGTAATTATACGGACCAAATACTAAGATTAAAATTTGTTTTTTATCATTAAATATAATAGAACATTCTTTAATTTTTAAAAAAAGAACAACAAATTTGTTTTTAAATGTTTCTCTTTTCACCAAAAAATAAAAAAAGCTAGCCAAATGTTATAAATACAATGAACATTAACTTGAATCATTTTGGAGATAAGATGTTTCAAGTGTAAAAAAATTACTACTCCACTATGTTACTTGATTAGACTGTACTTAGGGTCACATGGGAGAATTATGGGTCACTCTATTTTCGGGGTATATAGTGGTCACTTACTTTTAAGAATTAAAAATGGGTTCTACAAGACAACTAATTTATGCCAAGTTATCTTTATACATTCTATTTTCTCATATCAAGTTCAAAAACAATATAACCTTGCAGCAAATGATAAAAAAAAAATACTTTTTACACTACTACAAAAACATCTTCAAGAAATATTGTCTTTGAAACACATGATTTTTTTTAAGATCCATACTAGAGAAACATATTTGAACAAACTATTTTGTTTTTGCTTTTTTTTTTCAATAGAAAATGGTCGAAGCTCTTCATTCCTATATATATTTTGCCAGTATTATTTTTAAAAAAAATAATTTTAAAAGTATAGTGGTTTATCCCCCAGTTTACTGGGGTAATTCTTGATCACAATGGTTACTGGTCAGTAATTTGTTTTTATTTTTCAGGTTTTTATTTCTGGGTAAATATTATTTGTTTACTTTAACTAACTTTAAATTATAATTTAACTGCAACCATTATTTTTATTTGACGAAGAATCATATAATGAAAAGAAATTGGTTTCTATAAAACAGTTGCTTAATAAATTCTCCTTAGAAGATGCAAATTATCATTTTTTATCACATAAGAAGATTCTTTAATTATCTGATGCATTGTTTATAAGAAGAAATACATTTATTTATATAGTAGGAATTATTCTTGGGGCTTGTTACACTTTGTCTCTACTCAAGCCCACATTTCCGAGCAGAATTTCTTATAGCCTTTGTATGCTATGTTATGTTTATTTTATTATTATCTACAGTAAAGAGATTATTTTCATGTAAATTTACAGGTCCATAGAAAATGTATTTGTTTGGAAATACTTCCAAAATGTCTCGTTTCAGCCAGCGAAAGTTTCCGGCTCCTTGCTCTTGAAATTTCATTTCTAAAATTTCTGTGTATTTAAGCTTACTCCATGCCAAATTAAATCTTTTATCTTTCGTAATTTAGAAAAAAATAGGATGTTGTTGTTTTTATACCCATAATTCAACCATATGACCCTACATTTTTTTATTTTATGAGTAGAAATGAATCATCAAATTACCAAACCTGGTAAGTCCATATTTGACATAAACCACACGTTTGTTTTGATACTTACCAAAGTTAATTACGCCATATGTGTTGATGAATATTTGCAAAAGTGTTTTAAGTCAAATATGGTCTTATCTGGCTTAGACGATTCAAATATGTCTTACCTAAATATCCGACAGCAGTCGCCACCGTTTTAATGTTCTTCTCACCAGCCTTCCTAAGGACCTGCTGACACACCGTCTGTTGCACGCAGCTGTCCTCAGCGATGGCCTTCTCAGCAAACAGAATCAAGTCCTGGATGGTGCTCTCAAGGTACTCCTTGTCAGTAAGGGCTCGTCCCAGCCTGCTGTCAGCAATTGTTGTGACAGGCGAGAAGGTTGGCAGAAGGACCGTTCCGATTCCACCAGCCTGCTGAAAGTAGCTTATAATTGCAGGAAGAACTGCAAACAGGATGATGGCCAGAGGTATGATGGCTGCAACGGCTGTTGCTATCTGTGGATCGGATGTCAGGCTGGACAGGAAACCAGAGTTGCTGGAGGTTTCTTGCTTGTCCATGAACATGAGCTGGCCTGCCTGGTCAGCGTCGAAGGATGGGAAGTTCTTCCAAGATGGGTTTCCATAGTACTTTTGGGGTTGAACCGGGGGGTATCCATAGTAAGGGTTCTGCTTGTAGTAGTTGATTGGCGACTGTGGTCTGTCGTAACGGCTGGAATCTTCGTCGCCGCTGTTGTCTTCGTTAGAAAAGTTCTCTGGGAAAAAGTTAAACTGTCGAGGGGATCTCGGCTTCAAGTTAGGGGCTGTTGTCTCGTTCTTTTTTGACTCCTCCTCGGCAGAGACAGCCATCGCCAGTGTAAGAAAGACGAACGCAAGACACTTCATTGTAATTGTGGTGAGTAGTGATCGCTGTGAGAGTTGGAACTGCTTTGTGAGTAAACTATGCAAACTTGGATGCTTATATGCAGTGTCACATATTCCGGCAAATATTTCGAATTCAGGAACCAAATTCTTATGCAGATATCTTCCACTAGTTATGTAGAGTGGAATTGGGTGTCGCATTGAGCAAAAGGAAATATGCGAAAGGATCCATAAAATCGACATGCGCTGTTGAGTTTGAAGTAAAAGTGTGTCATAAAACATTTTATCACACTAACCGTGACATTGAGAGCACCATATTCAATAGAATTTTTTGTGAACCCATAACATTTTGAGAAAACTGTATTCATAAGTTAAGGATGTATAAATCCGTCTTAAAATTATATTTTTGTTATAGAGTTTTTTTTAAATTTTTCTTTTTAATAAAAACAGTTGTGAAGTTGCACTATTATCTACTCAGTGTTTTCTGGTCAGCTGATTAAATTCGTTTAAAGGTAGCGTTTATTTATAAAATTCATCATTTCATAATTGTTGCTTCAGTTTTTGTTAATTTTAATTTGTTTATTGGCTTTAAAATTGTTTTTTCTATTTATTTTAATTTGTATATTCACATTTTTGGGTATTTAGATTTTTTGAATGAAATGTAGTATACCATAGCTTTTAACTATGATAATATAACAACAACTGGGTGTAACTTTAAGAATACCAATAATTTTCACAAATAAACTCTTATGAATACCCAAGAAACTTTAAAAGTGCAACCTCTTTCAATCGCTTATCAAACTTAAATCTTTTACTAAATAATCAATACAAATGCTCATCGTCAAAATTTTCTGAAAAGAAAGTTTTACTGAATTGAATAAAAATATTCGATTAAGCTTGGTAGTATTAAAAAAATACATAATGTTTCATTTTGAGGGTAATGTCTTAAAAAAATTAAAATTTCTTTCAATTCATCAAGATCGTTATATTTTTTAAATTTATTTGTCGTTTTACTAGCAAAGGACATAAAAGGTTTGGAAACATTACACAGCTTTTTTTAAATTTAAATTTTCTACCTATTTTTAACACATAAATTTCAGTTAATAAAACATAAAACGATTTCGTTTCATCATTTGTAGAATTATGACTAGAAATTCAATACTTTGAAAATTATATTGAATTAAAAAAAAACTGCATTTCGGAATGGTTTTACCTTAAAAAGTGTTTTGAACCTTATCTTTATTTATCATGCATTATTTCCTAACTCTTGTAACTAAAATCATTTAAAACAAATAAATTTTATTTATTGAAAATTGGGTCGAAATGTGCAAAAAATGTTACGAATTTAAACAGTTTAAAAATTAATTTTTGGGAAATTAAAGTCTTTTTATGGGGGTATGGGGTAGGTACATATATATTCCGCATTGTGTGCTTGATCAGAAACCCGCTTACAAGCCTTCGTCAAGGAAGACAGACACAGAAAGAGTTGTTACTGTCAAAGAGAAAGGAAGTACACCCAGGGCGAAGGCGGGAATCGAACCCGCACCCGTTACAGCGCGCAGACTGCTGGCCTGCGATGCTAACCAGTTGGCCATCATGGCCAACTGGTTAGCATCGCAGGCACTGGTTAGCACTGGTTGGCAATCATGGCCCTTTTTTATAATTTCTTTACATATTTTAATTAATGTTATCTAAATACTGCAATAAAATAATCTTCAAGGTTAATGTTAAAAGAATCCTTGCATAGCTAACCAACCAAACCCTGAGCAGAAATCTGCCCTTATTTTCGTACTTATTTTCTCATCAATGGCTTTATCTGCTCTTACGCTTGGACAATAACAGGATATATCAAATTCCATAGAATTCCTTACGGAGACGTCTCAATAATTACCTTCGTTCTTAGGTTAAAGAAATATTTGAAAGAAAAAATTAATATATTCAAGCGAGTATTAGTATTTCAATTGAAATATTCTAGCAAAGTGTAATGTATTTACTGATAAGTAAGCATTACATCATATGTTTTGAAATTTTTTCATATATACTTATCAATAAAGTAAGTAGAGTTATTGGCCCTCATTGAAATACCAATCTTTTTCTAGGTTACTTTTTTGATAAAATATTCAGATCAGGATATTTGTTATATTTATTTGCATCCTTAAATGTAAAAAAGATCAAGAAATATTTTTGAAATTTTTCTGTGAGATGAAAACTATTTGGCTTAATTAATAATAATTTTTGGAAAACATTGTGGCTGTAATGTCTGTGAAACATAATTCTTCAGCCCTATTATTACGACGGGATAAAAAGAAATTGTACTTGCAAATTTATTGCCTCTAACAAATTAGCATATCTACAAAACAAAACAAAATGTACGAAGCATCATATTTTATTTATGGTACGGAGTGAAAATGTTATCTTTCAAGCCATGATAAACGTATACATCGTGTAGTCTCTTTTTTAAAGAAATTAAAAGTTGGTGCTCTAAACATCTGGTCTCAAAAGTCGTTATAGACTCAATTAGTTTTTTTTTGCAAGCCTCTTGTTTTTTTAGGTAAGGTTGTTTAGGTATATTACAACACAGCTTCCAATAGAAAAAGCTGTAATACAATAACTACTGGTGAAGAATTTTGGAACAGATAAAGAAAAATTCTAAATGGGGAACAGTGGTAATATATTCGGCAAATCTTTATAAAACAAGGTAATAATAGTGATGTTGCATTGAATGGGGTATATGAATATAAATGACCTGTGTTAAGAACGAAAATATATGTTCTGTAGCATCAAGTTGGTTCTGATAAACACAGAGAAGTGTTAGCATGCGATATTATGTAGAATGGGATACTAAAATTGTCAAAAAACTCTCACCCCTCCTTCCATAAACTTGTGAAAAATTTCACATTATTATAAATCTTTATTCTCACACTACGGCTATTTTGTATAATTTATTTAAATTAAATTTACTGTGCATATACATTCCTCTTAGCACGTTTCACAGTGTAGAGTAGAAATGTAAACAACACCAATTATACAGTTTCAGACAATTAAAAAAAACAAGGGTATTTATAACAGAAATGAAGAAAATGCTAACAATTAACAAATGTTTGATTATCTCCCCCTCCCCACCACCTCAGAGGGAAAAAATGGTTAACAGCGGTATTGGATCTATCTTAAAACCTTTGTTGTACCCATTTGGGGGATGGGGTTCTTCCCCTTTTACTCCCTAATTAATCAACAAAAAAGTAAGTACTTGCATCTCAGATGTTAGGCAAATTAGATACAAGATGTGTTTGAAAAGTTCGGTGATTGGTCTCACAATTAACCCTCTAATGCATAGTGTTACCGTTCTGTAACAAGTTGCATAATCCACTTTATTCTACTAAAATAGACCTCCCTCTCGACAAAGTTGTGTTTTAATTCATCTATTACATTCCATTTTGAAGTTTTAGTTAATAATAACCCTCATAATTGACAGTAGTAAAAGTGAATTCAAAGTTAAAAAGTGAAATTTCTAACTGTTGTGAATTTACGTGTTTGGCAGTATTCAAAGTAATAATATTAGTACTAAATACAAATAAATCGCTTCGAAAAAATATTATATTTCAAGAGGGTTATTTTAAACTATATTTAGTAATTTTCTAATCATTCTTTTCAAAATTGGTAGTTTGTAGTTGGTTTTTACATGTGTTATCGTTTGGTAACATCATGCATTAAGCACAACTTTTGTTTGCAAATGTGCGTGTATCTCTGTAACGGATTCACAAGAGTTCAGTGTTTAAAATGTTTGGTACTACTTGGTTTTAAGAGTAAAAATAACTGTTTTATGTCGTATCATTCTGCCATTTAAAAAAAATTATGTTTAAAAATGATTTTTTGTTTATTTTTATTCATAAATACCTGCTATTTGTACCAAACCTGCTATTGCCTTCTATTTGTACATTAATTTTGTTTCAAAAGTAACTACTATTCATAATTATTTTAATAACTAATTTTTCCTATCTAACAAAATCTAAATGTACTAAATATTAATACTCTTTATTGTTTGTTATACACGTTTTCATTAAAGATTTTATACCTAAAACTATGTGTCTGTGTGCCTCTGCAACTTCCTATAGAATAATAAAATTATCAATAAGCTTTATTTTTAAGTATAATTTATTAGAAATATAAAAAAAAGTTCATTAGCTTAAGTAAAAAAGGTAAAAATTTGAATAAAAATAAATATTAGTACCCCGAACTTTAAGCATCTATTCAGCGCTTAATGCATGGTGTTACCGTTTGGTAACAAATTTAAAAAATGAAATTATTTAAATTCCGATGCATTTAATTTTTTCCCCGTATTTTTCCCGTAATGTATGAGCATTAGAGATACAAATATATTTTTTTGGGACGAAACAAAAAATTCATGCATTATAGGGGTAAGTGGTGTACCTTGGACGTATGTGTACCTCGAACCTATGCTGATTCTAGCTCGATTAGCTTAGATATTGAAACAACACCACATGCAGTTAAAGTATTTGCTACCAGGGATCTCAGTGAAGTTCTATCTGTTTGTTTTAACGGTCAATTTATTAAAGAGGTTTCGAAAAACTAAATTCACAGTTCAAAAGTAAATTTTTGTCAGATTCTTTAGTGTAATTTTTTACTCAAACATGTAGTGTTTATTCCGAAACGATGGTTATGCAATATAAAGCAAAGTTTTAGCTATAAAATAGTGTACTTGAAATTAAGTTAAGTCTAACCTTAACTTGGTGATTAACTATTTTGTTTTTAATATCCAAGTGGTGTACCTCGAACCTAATACAAGTGGTGTACTTTGGACTGGTCCAAGGTACACTAATATAGGTCTTATGTGCTTTAGATTGTTGAAAACCCTTTTTAAAATTCAAGTAAATTCTTTTTCCTTTGAAAAATTAAGTATTTTAAGCTATTAGTATGCAGCCCTGATTTGTAAAATCTAGAAAAATTTAAATTTGTAAGAAATTTTGATATGATGTGATAAAGAATTTTTTTTGTAGTTAATTATTTAGATTTATGGAAGCCTATAAAATTTTAACCATATTGATATAATATAGAAAATAATTATTGCATGCTCATCTAAAAAGATATTTTTTATAATAAATATCTAAGCGGAACATCCTTTTTACGTTTAGGCCTAGTTGTATAAACATAGGGGGAAATATTTGAGTTGGTTTTTTTTTCAAATTAAAGGCAGAAAGATAGCAAATGTTTTTCCATGGCATGAAATAACAGTTTAATTTTATGCTGCATTTTAACGAATACACCCGAGAAAGATTGCATTGCAGCTGAAAACGCCAAAAGGGCACTAAAAAAAACTAAGGCAATAAAACCCCTTACTGAGCCAATTGACCTAACATAGCCAATTACTACAATCTTGGCTAGAAATAAGAGTAGGTTGTAAAATGTATTTTTGAATTTTATGTGGCTAATAAATATTGGTTTTCAGACTGTAAATCGAGTCTCTCTACCTGTTAATAGTCGGTCCAAGGTACACTACCGGTTAGACCAAGGTACACCGCCGGTGGTGTACCTTGGTCCTAATTACAATTTTCTGTATTTATTTTTTTAATAGTTGAAATCATTTAAATAACATGTTAAAATAAATATATGTTGTATATAACAACATAAAGTATTCAGTAAAAATATTTTTATTCACTTTTTGCAAGTAATTAAGAAAATAAAAATTGAAAAGTCAAAATAGGTCCAAGGTAACCCACCTTCCCCTAGGGTTAAAAGACCGCGCCGTATAGAATTAGCACTCACGCATACGCAGTGAGATGGCTCTAGATGACATTTCTCTCACTGCGTCTGCGTGGGTGCTAATTCTATACGGCGTATTTTTTTTTAAATTATGAGACAAATCACCGAACTTTTCAAACACACCTTGTATAATTAATAAAAGAATATTGCAATAACCTGGCAATCAGTCTAATTTAAGCTAGAAGTTACTATAACTTAACTAATTCCAAACCCAGAAGTTGGAATAAATTTTGGAAAAAGGCTCTAACTATACTTTATTTTACACTTTCTTACTTTCTTAAAAATCATTATTAAATTTACTACAACTAAAAAACTGTACATAAGCTTGTAATTTAAGAATGAAAACTACAAAAAACTCTGATTTGCTTGGTAAACGAAGTTACTTTCAGAGTAATCCTGAAATAATGAGAAGAACTGGGGACATGTTTAAAAAATTGAGTGAAATTCAAAATTATTTATGCATTAAAAGTTGTAAAAAAACCCAGAAACATTGACATTTGTAACTGTTTTAAAGGATTGATAAGTAATATAAATAACAAAACAAGTATTTTTATCAAGTTGAGGAAATTGAAATTAAAAAATTATAAAAATAAAATAACATTCAAAAAATGTTACACATGCCGATTTCGATGAGGTTTTCTTTTAAATTTTTTTTAAAAAGCTACGTGAAACTGGCATACAAAATACTTTTGAGTTCATATATTATTAAAAAATTATGAAATTTATTTTTATAGCATATTAGAAATTCGCAAGACTTAAGAACCTCAATTTTAAATTCGTACTTTGATATTTTTACGCAAGAACAGCTTCGTTAAAAAATGCGATCTTTCAAAGTTCTGTATTGAAATGGAATGTCAAGTCCTAACTTCGCGTTTTTTTTTATTTTTTAACGAACCGTGAACGATTTCTAGTTTTGAATGATTTTTGTAAAAAAGGGGAAAAATTGCTCGAGTGTTTTTGCATAAGTTCAAGAAGCGGAGTCGTCTCTTGAGCAAATAACGTTCTTCACTCAATAAAACTGTGTATTTTTCGAGTTGCTTAGCTTGTATGTATTATAATGAAAGTTTTTAGTTATGCAAACAGTATTTTTAAGTGAATATAAACATGATAGTTTTAATGTATTATTATAGCGCAAATACAAAGTTTCAAAAAGAAGAAAAAAATCACTAATTTCTAAAGTTTCGATAAATGTTATTCTTTCTGTTTAGTTTTAGATTTTCTTTTGAATTCATTTGAATAATTTGATGAAGATTAATATTATTAAACTCATCTTGTTACAACTTACTTAAACAATTGCATTTTATATACATAACGATGCACTTGATTTTTGTAATTAATTGATGAATTTAACTTAAATTAATACTATAATTAGAAAAACACAATAATATAATCTAAAATATTTAGCGGTCTTAGGAAATTTATTATGTTTATAAGGTATTCAACAACTAATTTCTAAATTGCTGACTTTAAAAAAAAAAAGGATAGCTTTTAATGCAACGGTAGAGAACTATTTTTAATACTTTTTGTCAATGTGTCTATTTGGTTGTAAGTTCATCTGTATGGAATATATCTGTCTTTTAACACTAAGTTTTAACTTTCGTTGTAAAAAAAAAATCGATTTTAAGAATTTTTTTTAAGGAAGGTATGATATATTTCTAAGGAGGGTATCTTTTGTAGATAGGACTGTCTATCACTACTATTAGTAGTTCTTTGAGTATTCAGAGGACTCTCTTGGGAATTTCACATCATGAAAATTGTAATGTTATTCCTATGGAGAATATTCGCAAGTCAATTACCACCACAATTTTATTAAAAGGTTACTAGTTTCTTGAATCATTGTAAAGAACGAAAGGAGAAGATTTCATAAAACTAATTTGTTTTGTGAAAATCACAGTATTTTTAGTAATTTTTTGATGTTAGAATTTAATGCGAATCAATTTTTACTAACTTCAAAAAATTATTAAAAATATTAAATCTGTGATTTTCACAAAACAAATGCGTTTTATGATATCTACTTTTTTCGTTCTTTGCAATGATACAAAAAACTAGCAACCTTTTATTAAAATTGTGGCGGTAATTGACTTGCGAATATTATTCCTCCGAAACTGTAAATGTTTTAAATATACTTAAATGCATAAAGCCCAATAATGTTCTAATTCCACAAAAAATATGAAAACATATTATTCCTGCAAATTTTCACATCGGCTCTTTCATTATTGGTATCCAAAGGTTTTCTGCAAGTGAACTAGGATATCATAAATTTTATGAGTTGGTTTAGTATTTCATTTCACTGAATATTCCTTATCAATATCTGATGACTCCGATTCCGTTTCTAAATTTCACCAATTACTCGCTTGAAATCCGAAACCTGGGCGATAAGTCCAGTCTCATTTAAGAAGTTTCCCGTTTTCAGTCGTTTACTTCCGGAAGAATGCGAGTAGAATGATATCCCGCCTCCGTTTGATTATCAAGTAATGGAAAAGTATGTTTTCTTTACCTGTTGTTTTGAGAAGAATGAATAACATTATGTTATTGACTATATAAAATGTATTTGGTTTTAACACAAAGTACGGGGTTAAAACATAACTTTTCTACTCACTGATTAAAAACAACAAAAGAAAGTATTAGATTATCTAATGTTAGCTTAACTAGATATTAATAATAAAATAATAATGCATTAAACAAATAGTAATTAGTTTTCAATATCAAAACCCATAAGTCAGAGTAAATATCTAAATAAACTAATCTAACTCAGGTATACTTCTTTTAAATTTTCTTCTTAACCATCATTATTAAATTTATTATAACTTAAAAACTATACATAAGCTTGTAATTTTAGAATGAAGCTGAACAAAGAAAACATTGCTGCTTGTTACTTTTGGAATAATCCTGAAATAATGAGAAGAAATCGAGATTTGGTTTACATTTTTTGTGCAATTTACAATAAATAATAATAGATTTAAAGTTGTAGAAAGCAGAAACTTGTATAGCTTAAAATTTGTATAGCTTATATGTACAACTTGTAAGTAATAGTAAGTAATGTCTGCAAATCACAAATAACACTCTTATAGAAAGAAAATTAAAATTGACCTATAATCGTGCCGATGATAAGTAAATAAATTTTCCCAATATTCGCATGCGAGTAAAAACTTATTTTTATTACCAGATTTGTAAATAAGTTTGAATTTTGAGCTGATATTACGATTAATGTTAACGTTTGCTAGAATGCCATTACCAAAATAAAGATTCCCCTTTGTCTAAAAAAAATCTTTTATTTTTTTAGACGCATCATAGGCAGTTTTTACACATAAAAGTTGAATTCAAAATTTTCTGTAATAATGTTGTTTTTCTTCTCCATTACTTAAAACATATACTTTTTTATATATATTGATTAAAAATAATGAAGAATGTAGCCACCCCGGTGGCACACTCGTTAGGATTCTAGCCTTTGGAGCTGCTGGGGTCGGGTTCGAATCCTGGTCAGGCATGGATGTTTGTGACTGTCAATAAATGTTGTTATTTGTCTATGTGTTTGTGTCGTCTCTTTCTTTGTGTGTCTCTTGTGCTTGTGTAATTTCTGGGGCTTAGTACAATAGATTTAAAAGTTGCAGTGCTTGGCGATCTTGCCCTCCACCAAGAAAGTCATAAGTCATGAAGAATGTATTTGTAAGATTTTGCTGGGATCTCAGGAAGGTAAAAAGGAATGTTATCTCTCTGAGCATCCTCTTCGAACAATTGTAGAAATTGGGTTTTGTCTGTTGTTAACTAACCTTTTACTATCACTAACAAGGGGCCTGGATGGCTGAGTTTTTGGACCAATACGCTAGCGGTTTGAGCGCTGTAACGGGTGCGTGTTCGATTCACGCCTTCGCCCTTTGTGTACTTCCTTTCTCTGTGACAATAAAAACTGTCTGTGTCTGTCCTACTTGACGAAGGCTTATGAGAGGGTCTCTAATCAAGAACTCAAGCCCTACTATATCTGTACCTTCAATACCCTACCCTATCACTAACATTAAGCGATAATTTATTAAACAATATCTTTGCCGTATAAAGACTCATAAACAATGTCTCCTTAGCCGCCTCGGTGGCTGAATGGTTAGCGTACTAGCCTTTGGAGCTGCTGAGGTCGGGTTCGAATCCCGGTCAGGCATGGATGTTTGTGAATGTCAATAAATGTTGTTATTTGTCTATGTGTTATTCATTTCTTTGTGACTGTAAAATTTCTTTCTGTGTCTGTCCCACTTGACGAAAGCTTATAAGCTGTTCTATGAACAAGCACACAAGCTGGAATATATATGTATCATACCATACCATACCATAACATGTCTCTTACTTTTAAACCGTGTTCAAATGACGAAACAAATCTACCGAAACGTGCAACAACTGCTTTATAAACTTAACATGTATCCCAAATTACACCCTCCTATTTCACCCAAGTTGCTATCAGCATCCATTATTAATGAGCCCCTCCTTTCCCCTTCCCACCCTCATCAGAAATGGACCGTACCAATCCTTTGTTGTCCACTTTCACTAAATCGGTAAAGGGTCATTTCTCATTGACCAAATGGTTTTGTTTTGACTCAGAAATTCGGACATTTATTTTTCCGATGACATGTTTTTATTTCTGGGAAATGGATGGGTTCTTTTTGACGGAAATTGATTGTTTTATTGCTAAACTGTGGTTGTTAGATTGTTGGACTGACTTTTCTAATTCAGAGATTGTACGAAATATAGTGTTTGGAACAATAACATTTTTATAAAATAATTGAATTTGAAATATTAATGGGATTTTCTTTTGTTGTTTGTTCAAAGGTATGTTGGGATGGATTTGGTACATATATATTTCTGCTTGTGTGCTTGATCAGAGACCCGCTTATACGCCCTCGTCCAGTAAGACTGATACTGAAAAAATATTTACTGTCACAGAGAAAGGAAATATTACACCCAAAGCCACTGCGGGAATAGAGCCCGCATCCGTTACAGCGTGCTGACTGTTAGCGTAATGGTTCAAACCACTCAGCCATTCGGGCCCCTCAAATTTATGCTCCACCTTTCCGTTTATAAAATGTCAATGTGCACACAAGAAAATCTTCCGCAAAAAATTAAAAACTTATCTTAAACAAAATCAATTATAAGCAAAAATAATTTTACGAATTTCGAAGGTTATATTGTAGCAGAATATATGTATATACTCTTTTGGATTACAGACATAGGAACCTAAAATACTTAGTTTTTTTTTATTAATTTAGCTTCTGTAATATCATATTGTTTTGGTTGCAAAATTCTTTGAAGAAGAACAATACCCGAAAATCTTTTAAACAACATTTATTTCACAATAACGTTACAATGAATTCCTTTTCAAGAGAAATATAATACAAATATATTACAATACTCAAAAACAAAACTCGTACGAAAAATGCAAAGAAAACCTGTAAAGGTTGCCGATACCAAATGTTGATCTTACTTTCTAAAATTGTTTTAATGAACGAAATATGTTTTTAATGTCGAAATATGTTACGAAACTTTTCATACATATGTTTTAACAAATACTTAATAATACTTAATATCTTAATTCCTTGTTAAATGTCGTAAAAGCCTTCTTTACATTGTATTTATTATTTAATATTTTCTGTAAATGTAGGGTATTTTTTAAAAATATAAATAATTTTTTTAACGTATCTGATAACGGTTTGCCATTTTTAGCCATTAATAAGATTAGAAAGTTGAAACGTCGTTAAATAAAAAAAAACTATACGATACGATAAAAACGAAGATATTTGAATTTCAATACATAATAAATTTCTGCTTAAGGTAGGCGAATACCCAAAATTCTAGAATTTTTACTATTGCTTTAATCTTTTCCAAATTTGGCATAGTGATTTCAAATATTATGAACAATGCTTTTTGGGCAATTTTTTTTATTTAAATATAATTGATTTATTTTAAACGGTGTTTTTCAACTAAAAAAAGAGCTTTACGCCAACACTTCTAGCATAAAAAGTTTTACATTAATTTACCTGAAATTTTTCACAGATGCTATTTCAATATATATCTGTGCCATGAACCTCTAACATCTGGTGTAAGTATATAAGCTTTTTTTAAAAAAATGTCCAAGTGTTAGTTAATCGAAAAAAAAAAAACATTTTTTTGTGGTTAATTTATAACTTTTTTCTAAATAACTTTTTTTCTTGTAATTTGTATGTAACTCTAGAGGGTCATTGCATTTATCAGTTCAAAACGAAGAATTTAACACATAATAAATGTTCATAGGATGAAAATTCAGTGTGGTAGACTTGTTGGCGCAAACCTCTTTTTTTAGTAGAAAACCACCGTTTAAAATAAATAAATTATATTTAAATAAAAACAAAAGCCTAAATAGTATTATTCATTATATTTGAAATTACTATGCCAAATTTGGAAAAGATTAAAGCAATAGTAAAAATTTTAGAATTTTGGAAAATTTTGGGTATTCGCCTACCTTAAGATTGTTGTAAGAGTATCATATAATTGAATTGTTTGTATTTATGTTTCAACAAAAAAATAACTCGAGACGTGTTGAAAAATCTGATTTATGAGCAATTATTAATTTTATGGTTTTGAAAATTATTGAATAAACAAAAAAAATGATATTTTTAATTATCTGTGTAAATGATATTTGTAAGGGATTTTTTCTCATATTAAATAAAGTATAATTATAAATGCAAATATTTTTGATTACTTAAGAATATTAAATTTATAATTTTCTGCTGAAACAATATAAGGTTTGTTTTAATGCTGATACTTATATATTTATGAAATTGAATGAACATTGATATGCCATTAAAAAGAATTTCCATGGTTATAAAGCTCATATTTTGATGAATGTTATTAGAACAGTGAATACTAGAAAATTTTTTTTTAAACTTTTATGTTATTTACAAACGCTTTACTTATGCAATTAAAATCAAAACACACAAATCCACAGTGTGCAAAGTTGCTATTATACGCTTACATTAACCACATGCAAAACACATTGTAAAATTTGCCAAATTATTTTTAATTACTTTGTCAAGGCTTAAAACTTTTAAATTCTTTGAATTGTAAACTACAATGGGCTTGTTTCACGTTGGATCTGGCAACAGCTACGCGGTATTGTTTTAATTTTAATCTAATTACTTTTACTTTAGTATTCCAAATTTATTTTGCTAAGATTATTTTAGTAGTTAAATTTTAAAAATTCCAACTTCGTTCGATGCAATTTTTCTTTGTTAAATGATGAAAACAATCAACAGCACAGCAAGATGTTGTAATTTTAAAAAAATAACAACTAAAATAACTTATTCATCAACAAAAGTAATACGAGAAAAATGAAAACAAGAACGTGGAACTGTTGCCTGATCCCTCGCGAAACAAGCCTATTGTATTTTTTTTATCTGTTGTGAGTTCAATAATTAAATCTTTTTCTTATGATGATCTACAGAGTACACAATATTCATTCTATTTTTCACTATACAATAATTTGGCACAAGTATGGAAGTAATCATGCAACATTAATTATACGTTACTTATTCAATTAAAACAAAACTATATTTTCTAACGTTACGAATATTTACACTTAATGGGATTTAGCAAATGTCTTTTCTATTGCACTTCATTATATCCGTCTTCATTACATACTCATAAAGTTTATTAGACACATGTATTTCTCGTTGTATTGAAAACAGAAATAAAGGGTGAGGCAAACAATAGTGGTCCCGGTCTAGAAATAAGAATACGACAGAAATGTTGCCAAGTCTAAAACCAATACAAAAACAGGTTTGCTAACTGAAGGTGTTATAGTCAGGTCGCCAAACCCCGATTTTTGGCCGAACCCTGCACTGAGCGGTTAAGTTTTTTTTATTGATGATTCTTATAGATTCGAGGGTGTAGATTACGAATCTGGAAGGTACTTTTTAGGTACCCTTGAGCATTTTTAGTTATTCAAGATGGCGTCTCCGCCATCTTGAATTTTGTAATCTTAATATTTGACGATCTATTCGACCAAAGTGAATAGTTTTTGTCTTTATAGATGCATTAAGTAATAAAGATATACAATTATCAAGAAAATTTCAAAAATAAAAAATTCAAAATAGCGGAATCCGCCATATTGCATTTTTCACTTTTTATATTTTTGTTTTATATTTAACCCAACAAAATATGTATATTTTAACTATATTTTTTATACCTAGTTACTATACAACATTATTTTGAAGAAAATATAAAAAATCAAGATGGCGGCATCCGCCATATTGGATTTTTTCCCCGTTTATATAAAGCGATCCACATGTCCTAAATTAAAAATTCTTTTTATTTTAGTTATATCTTAATTTTAGTTTCTATTTCAGTTTTAATATGTAGATTATTAATTTAGAAGATATTTTTTCGCTAGTTTTGAGTATTTTTTTACATTTAAGATGGCGTCTTCCGCCATATTGGATTTTCTTAGTAATTTAATTTTCCTTGTTATTTTAGGCCAAATTTAATATTTTTTTCTTTTATAGGTGCATTTTGTCGTAAATACTTACTTAAAAATTCAAAAAATCCAAAATCAAGATGGCGGCTTCCGCCATCTTGGATTTTTCACCTTCTATTATTACGTGATCCACTGGCTCGAAGTTAAATATTCTTTCAGATTTACTTGTATATTTTATTACAAAATGTTTTAAAATCGTCATAAAGTTTTATTTAAACACCTAAAAAACCAAATTTAAGATGGCGGATTCCGCCATCTTGGATTTTTTTTACCTTATAATAATACGTGATCTATTGGTGCGAAATTAAAAATTCTTTCAATTTTTTTCTTTATTGTGTTTGAAATTGAAATACTTTAAAACCATGAATGTTGAAGGGAAAATATTAAATATGTTTTCCACCATATTAAGTTAAGTATTTTAAATATTTTGTTTTTCATCAGGCACAATTACTACAAGAGCCCAACTCGTATAAAATTCTTCCTCTTTTCAAACAAGATTACTCTTACACTACGGAACGCAAGATTGTGTAAGTTTGTATCCTCTCAATACTAGAGAATCCCACCATTAGGGATGGAGGGCTCTACTCAATACCCCTCCTCCTCACATCTTGTGGGTAGGGAATTCTTTAATCAAAGTAATGGCAGGAGGAGTTCATTAATCGAAGTAATGGCTTTGGACTTGCTGAGATCTCGTTTAGTGGCACAATTATAAGAATATGGGATCAAGAGTTAATAAACATTCAGAAAACTCTGAAAGAAAGACTGTATTCAACCAGAAGAGGTGGTAACCTATTAAAAAATAGAGGGATACAGTTTCAAGAAACAAAAAACAAAGAAGAAATGTCTAAAGCCATACCTTGCATTCCTTATAACCTAAAGATCGTTAATGTAATCTTAAAAATAAACCACCTATGACTCTTGAGTGTTCTTTAATAACAGAGTTACCGCTTAGACTGTTATGTGATGGAAAAGTTTCTCTTTAGTTTCACTTCTTATAAAGATTTCAAATTCTTCAAATACATTCTCAGAATGTTATCCAGAGTTAAATGAATACTTAAATTGGCCGAAAATATGAATTTCAGATTCAACCAGAAACTACTGTAAAGTATCATCCTATGTTAGACATGATACCTAATTCTTATCCAGAATCCGGATACAACCATGACATCACATCTTTAGCAGAAGCCCAAGGACTCACTAAATTAGCTGGTCAAGAATTTGGCCATTTACTTGGGATCATCAGTTTTGTAGGGTGGCTTTGCAAATCATCATGTTGATAAGTTTTATAGGTTGTGTGGAGTTAATATTGGGTAGTGGTCTATCCAAGGTTAGCCTATAGTATGTTTGTAGGAGTCCTACAGATGCAGAAAGGTAAGAAGTTTCCAAAACTCCAGGACTTCAAGAATGTTTGCAAAATAAGTCATGCGGGATTTATAGATTTATATGAGGAATCTCAGCCAAATTGCAGCGGAAATCTTCGATCAGTTAAAAAATAAAGGGTGCTAATCGCAACGTTAGTAGAGTATCGGTGAACTGTTTATTGCAACCAGTTTTCTTCAAGATGTTATATGTGGGAGCCGGAAGAGCAGGATATTGGTCCCTTCATATTGAAGTTGTTATCCAAGTCTACCCTATTTATTTGCATCTGGTCCTCAAAACTATGAATAATATTCATTATTTAATTTCAGAAAATGGAAAAAATGCCCGAAAATGTGTTAAAGAACTTTTTAAAAGTCAGATAACGTTATGCGACACATGCCAGAGTTTGGAATAAATTAAAAGTGGATTGAAACTACATAAAAGCATATGCCATGGTCCAAAAATAATTGTAGGAATAACTTTAAAGCCAGCAACTCTAAGCTGGGCCTTGATTTTACATATTTGTATTCAGTTAGAAGAAGACATAGCGATAATTCTGTAGTAAAAATATACCTAACAAAGAAAGAATTTTTAATTTCGGGCTAATAGATCGCCTAATACTAACGGTAAAAAATCTAATAATGAGAAAGATTCCATCTTGAATGGCCATAAATTCAAATATGTTGCCATTGTGTTCCCCATTTATGTAGTTTAAACCATTTGTTACTGAAAAATACAACTAAAGTAGAAAGAATTTTGAATTTCGCACCAATGGATCACGTAATATAGTAGATGGTAAAAAATCCAAGATGGCGGAATCCGTAATCTTGAACTTGGTTTTTTAAATGTTTAAATAAAACTTTATGATGATTTTAAAGCATTTTATAATAAAATATACAAGTAAAACTGAAAGAATTTTTAACTTCGAGCCAGTGGATCACGTAATATTAGAAGGTGAAAAATCCAAGATGGCGGAAGCCGCCATCTTGATTTCGGATTTTTAAAATTTTTAAGTAATTATTTACCACAAAATGCACCCAAAAAGAAAAACATATTAATTTTGGCCTAAAAGAACCCGAAAAATTGAATTAGGAAGAAAAATCCAATATGGCGGAAGACGCCATCTTAAATATAAAAAAATACTGAAAACTAGCGAAAAAATATCTTCTAAATTAATAATCTACATATTAAAACTGAAATAGAAACTAAAATTAAGATATAACTAAAATAAAAAGAATTTTTAATTTAGGACATGTGGATCGCTTTATATAAACGGGGGAAAAATCCAATATGGCGGATGCCGCCATCTTGATTTTTTATATTTTCTTCAAAATAATGTTGTATAGTAACCAGGTATAAAAAATATAGTTAAAATATACATATTTTGTTGGGTTAAATATAAAACAAAAATATAAAAAGTGAAAAATCCAATATGGTGGATTCCGCCATTTTGAATTTTTTATTTTTGAAACTTTCTTGATAATTGTATATCTTTATTACTTAATGCATCTATAAAGACAAAAACTATTCACTTTGGTCGAATAGATCGTCAAATATTAAGATTACAAAATTCAAGATGGCGGAGACGCCATCTTGAATAACTAAAAATGCTCAAGGGTACCAAAAAAGTACCTTCCAGATTCGTAATCTACACCCTCGAATCTATAAGAATCATCAATAAAAAAAACTTAACATCTCAGTGCAGGGTTCCCCCCCTTGGCGACCTGACTATTACTATGTACAAACGGCATGGAAGTATCAAGGTCATACAGGACAATATCTACTATTCTTTGTCTTGTTTTATGGTAACAATGATTGAACATGAACTGATTAAACAAAATCAACAGGATCACCATCTTGAACCACTGTCATAGCAACAGTGACTGAGCATTAACCTCTTAAGACCCGAGCAAAATCCTACACGTATATTCTTAATTTAAACATACTTTTTAAACAAATATATGCTAAAAAGCATGTTTTTCAAAGAAATAAAAAAAAATGTTTAATAGCTACTCATGAACACGCTTTAAACTCTAAAAATACCCATTTTCTTGCTATAAATTCAAAAAAAAAAAAAAAAAAAAGAAGGCCGTATTACTTATTTGTAGTCAACAGATTGTTTTAGCATTGTTTTAAATGCAAAATGCCTTTGAAATTAACCACTAAATAATTTTTTGAAAAGTTAAAAAAAAATTTATACAATTTCTTTAAAAAAATCTGATATCGTACTGACCCTCGTTCAAATTCATTTTTTTAATCGATATAAATGACTGAAACCTATAATGAAATGCTGAAAACTTACATCTACCATTTTATTACCATTGATGTCTACCATTTTATATTCACAGGAAATGATGCATACATCTTTCACTGAATCTTGCTTAACGCTTCCGTCAGTTATTACTGTCTTGTACTGCTTTTCGACTATTTTGCTTCTGTGCTGCAAACTGTGGTGACGGGTCAGCGTCGCACAGAGGGGTATTTGCGCGATCTGAGCGGCCAAAATTATTTTTTCTTCTTATTCGATTCCAAAGGGGCCAATGAGACTATCCGTAGTATTTTAAGTGATACAAAAATAGTTAGTGGTGAAAAAAAAGCATTATTAAAAACAATGGAGTTTAAATGGACTAGCACGAAATCTAGCCTATGAGCCCGACACCAAGTGTCTCTGGATTAACTTCTTTCTTGATATTTAACTTGTTGAAGTCCTTTTAGGTGATGCCCCAAATAAAGCATACCATTTAGAAGTTGTGCTAGTAACAGCATTACAGACCTTTCCATCTAAAATGGTGAGCAACATCTCGTGCTTTACTGCATAAGCATTGCCTGATATCGTCAATTTGGTTTATTGTAATTCATCTACGGTGTTTTTAACGTAACTTATTTCTTCGTTTATTATGCCCGTGGACTCATTAATAAATCTCATTATTATAGGGCGGCAATATCTAGAAGAGAAAGGTGTAGGATTCTGCCAAATTATCTTACTCTTCGTTGTACATGTAAGCTGTAAGGGAACAAAAAAACTCTGGAGTAAGCTGGCATCAGTATCAGAATTATTTTCCTTTTTCTACTTATATTGGGATTGCTGCGCCCCATCCCATTCCCATTTTGATATTAAATTTACTTCGGCAACTGATTAAGAAACATTACATGCCTCGTTATCAGGATAGCATTCCAGTTTAGCTTTTTGTAGTATGCTGTAGCATGGGTAGATTTTTTTATTAGAACTCCTAATCACTTCATATTGTCTTCTTGAAAGTCCAGACTCAACAAAAATCGACAGGGCCTGTCTTGGATTCAACTGAGCTGTCATAGTTGTATTTTTATTAGAAAGAGTTCTGTTATATTTCGTAGCTCGCTTTGGTGAACTATTAATTCCTTTAAGCATTAAAGCAGCATCTCTCTTTTCAGTTTCTCTTAACTTTGTCTGTGTAGCACCTACAAGTACTAGTAAATCAGTAGCTTTACAGCTATTCAGTTTTCTTCTTTGGTTCTCTCACTTGACTCATCAAACGACTTTATTGGTCGTCCTGGTCTGTTATTTACCTTTGAAATACTAAATATTCCTTCAAGCAATTCTCTATTTGTTCCCAAAAACGCAATTTCTTTTCTATATGATTCATTAAATTTTAGTTTCATTTCAAATTTTAAACGAGAAAATTTATTTCCTTTTCTTTGATCATCAGAAAGATCATCTAATTGCAGCAAATAGTTTTCCAGAAAATATAATTTTTTGTTAATATTAGATAATTTTTGATGTTGCATAAAGGTAAACAATTGTTTTCTAGTCATAACTATAACATTTGATGGTCCTGAAACCAAAAATAAACAGTTTTTAACAAAAATTAACATTCATCAATTTTATGTTGTTTTATCTCCATTTATTTACATTTCCCTTTTTGTTGAAAAACGCAGATAATCGCACTAAAATTATACATGTTTTAGAAAGAAAACAATTTGAGAATTATTGGAAATCTAATTTAAGTGCCGGGTAACATCCGGAAATATAACTAATAGTCGAACATTTGAGAAAAATCACGGATAAAATTTATAAAAAATACACTCATTCTAAACAGAATTTAACTAAGCTATAATTCCATCAATTGCAGCAAAATTATTTCAAAAGAATGCATACGTAACTGGTGTATCACAATCCATGTCTAGTAATAATAATGTATTTATCTGAAGAACAATAATCACTCTTATAAGTAAGACTATGTTCAAAATTGCAAGGAGCAAAGCTTGCTATTCACATGAAGACCAAGTTGAGACTGACAGTAAAAGCAAAAAGGATTCGCGTATGGCTTTAAAAATTGTGAATCACATGCACGGAACATTTATCTTCATTTAGCTACCTGTATTTAATTTCTGGGTTCAAATTTTTAAAATCGACTTTTGGCCGCGTAGATCGTTCAAATACCCCTCTGTGCGTCGCTTGTTACTCCGCCCCATAGAAGATACCTGGAGTCAGACACAGGGCGCATCATGTTTGGGATCTGCCTCTAAAACCAGTAAAGGAAGTCATGTATTGGAGTTTTATGCAAGCGAATCAATCATAGACTAGGTACTAATAATTTCTTCGTGCTTCGGTTAGTATTCAGCAACGCAGTCTAGCATTGTATACTCATACTAAAGATTCTTTCCTTATCGTTTTATGTAAACAAATCAAACATCCGTCAGTATTCATTAACAAAGTCCAGCTTTGAAATACATTCGCAGAAATAATTCAAACCTCTGCCTCTGAATCATGTTTCACTTCACCGTCAGTTATTACTATCTTGCACTGTTTCTCGACTTCTTTGCTTCTGTGCTGCAAACTGTGGTGATGGGCCAGCGTCGCTTGTGACTTCGCCATAGAAGATACCTGAGTCACAGACACAGGGTGCATCATGCTGCTCGTTTGGGATCTGCCTCTGATACCGTTTACGGAAGTCATGTATTGGAGTTTTATGCAAGCGAATCAAGTATAGACTAGGTACTGATAATTTCTTTGTGCTTCGGTTAGTATTCAGCAACGCAGTCTAGCATTGTGTACTCATACTAGAGATTCATTCCTTACGCATCGTCAGTAGCTGAAGTCCTGTATTGGCGTTTTGTTTAAAACAAATCAAACATCCGTCAGTATTCATTAACAAAGTCCAGCTTTGAAATATATTCGCAGAAATAATTCAAACGTCTGTCTCTGAATCATGATGCTTCACGCTACCGTCAGTTATTACTGTCTTGCACTGTTTGTATTTTGATTTATACTGCAGACTGTGGTGGCTGGTGGGCGTCGCTTGTGACTCCACCATAGAATATACTTGGGTGACAGACACTAGGTGCATCATGACGCTTGTCTGGGATTTGTCTCTGATGCCAGTAACTGAAGCCATGAGTATGCGTTTTATGCAAACGAATCAAACATAAACTATATAGCGATAATTCCTTCGTTCTTCTGTCAGTATGCAGTAACACTAGCATTGTATATATTCGCCAATAGCTGAAGTCAGGTTTTGTTATTTCATGCAAACGAATCAACCATCGACTACTGATTATTTCTTCGTGCTTCCGTTAGTAATCAGTAACGCAGTTCATCATTTCAATACATTCAAAGTAATGAATTACACATCTGGCTTCTGCGTCTTGCTTCACGTTTCCATCAGTTATTACTGTCTTGCATTGTTTGTCGACTATCTTGCTTCTGTACTGCATGCTGTGGTGGTGGATCGGCGTCGTCTGTGACTCCGCCATGGAGGACACTTGGGTGACAGACACAGGGTGCATCATGACGCTTGTCTGGGATTTGTCTCCGATGACAGTAACGGAGGTCATGTATTGGAGTTTTATAAAGCGAGTAAAATATTGACAAGATAATTGATGCTTTCTTCGTGCTTCGGTTAGTAATCAGTAACACAGTCCAGCAATGCAATACATTCAAAGAAATTAATTACACATCTGCTTCTGTGTCATGCTTCACGCATCCATCAGTTATTACTGTTTTACATTGTTTGTCGACTATCTTGCTTCTGTACTGCATGCTGTGGTGGTGGATCGGCGTCGTCTGTGACTCCGCCATGGAGGACACTTGGGTGACAGACACAGGGTGCATCATGACGCTTGTCTGGGATTTGTCTCCGATGACAGTAACGGAGGTCATGTATTGGAGTTTTATAAAGCGAGTAAAATATTGACTAGATAATTGATGCTTTCTTCGTGCTTCGGTTAGTAATCAGTAACACAGTCCAGCAATGCAATACATTCAAAGAAATTAATTACACATCTGCTTCTGTGTCATGCTTCACGCATCCATCAGTTATTACTGTTTTACATTGTTTGTCGACAATCTTGCTTCTGTACTGCATACTGTGGTGGTGGATCGGCGTCGTCTGTGACTCCGCCATGGAGGACACTTGGGTGACAGACACAGGGTGCATCATGACGCTTGTCTGGGATTTGTCTCCGATGACAGTAACGGAGGTCATGTATTGGAGTTTTATAAAGCGAGTAAATTATTGACTAGATAATTGATGCTTTCTTCGTGCTTCGGTTAGTAATCAGTAACACAGTCCAGCAATGCAATACATTCAAAGAAATTAATTACACATCTGCTTCTGTGTCATGCTTCACGCATCCATCAGTTATTACTGTTTTACATTGTTTGTCGACTATCTTGCTTCTGTACTGCATGCTGTGGTGGTGGATCGGCGTCGTCTGTGACTCCGCCATGGAGGACACTTGGGTGACAGACACAGGGTGCATCATGACGCTTGTCTGGGATTTGTCTCCGATGACAGTAACGGAGGTCATGTATTGGAGTTTTATAAAGCGAGTAAAATATTGACTAGATAATTGATGCTTTCTTCGTGCTTCGGTTAGTAATCAGTAACACAGTCCAGCAATGCAATACATTCAAAGAAATTAATTACACATCTGCTTCTGTGTCATGCTTCACGCATCCATCAGTTATTACTGTTTTACATTGTTTGTCGACAATCTTGCTTCTGTACTGCATACTGTGGTGGTGGATCGGCGTCGTCTGTGACTCCGCCATGGAGGACACTTGGGTGACAGACACAGGGTGCATCATGACGCTTGTCTGGGATTTGTCTCCGATGACAGTAACGGAGGTCATGTATTGGAGTTTTATAAAGCGAGTAAATTATTGACTAGATAATTGATGCTTTCTTCGTGCTTCGGTTAGTAATCAGTAACACAGTCCAGCAATGCAATACATTCAAAGAAATTAATTACACATCTGCTTCTGTGTCATGCTTCACGCATCCATCAGTTATTACTGTTTTACATTGTTTGTCGACAATCTTGCTTCTGTACTGCATGCTGTGGTGGTGGATCGGCGTCGTCTGTGACTCCGCCATGGAGGACACTTGGGTGACAGACACAGGGTGCATCATGACGCTTGTCTGGGATTTGTCTCCGATGACAGTAACGGAGGTCATGTATTGGAGTTTTATAAAGCGAGTAAATTATTGACTAGATAATTGATGCTTTCTTCGTGCTTCGGTTAGTAATCAGTAACACAGTCCAGCAATGCAATACATTCAAAGAAATTAATTACACATCTGCTTCTGTGTCATGCTTCACGCATCCATCAGTTATTACTGTTTTACATTGTTTGTCGACAATCTTGCTTCTGTACTGCATACTGTGGTGGTGGATCGGCGTCGTCTGTGACTCCGCCATGGAGGACACTTGGGTGACAGACACAGGGTGCATCATGACGCTTGTCTGGGATTTGTCTCCGATGACAGTAACGGAGGTCATGTATTGGAGTTTTATAAAGCGAGTAAATTATTGACTAGATAATTGATGCTTTCTTCGTGCTTCGGTTAGTAATCAGTAACACAGTCCAGCAATGCAATACATTCAAAGAAATTAATTACACATCTGCTTCTGTGTCATGCTTCACGCATCCATCAGTTATTACTGTTTTACATTGTTTGTCGACAATCTTGCTTCTGTACTGCATGCTGTGGTGGTGGATCGGCGTCGTCTGTGACTCCGCCATGGAGGACACTTGGGTGACAGACACAGGGTGCATCATGATGCTCGTCTGGGATCTGCCTCGGAGGTCGTGGCTGAGCCGGTAGCGCTGATATGTGCGTCGTAGAAGGTATATCACCTGAAAAAAAAAGTAATTATGTATTTGTAACCTGGTAGAAAAGAAGCCTATTAGTGATCTACACTCTTAAAACGAACGAGCAATTTTAACTCAGTCTGAGTTAATTTTCACTCCTCCAGTCTAGAAAATGCACTTTTCCTACTGGATTGGATCCTTTGTGTGTTGAACCTCCGACAGGATCACTCCAAACTAGAGATTTTAACTCAGTCTGAGTTAGTATTCACCCCTTGCCAGTGTCGAAAATGCACTTCTCCTACTGGAGTGGATTTCACTCTTTTGTTTTAAGAGTGTATGTTTTTACTTTTGACACGTTGTATAGAATATCAATTTCTGGCAAATCCCTGAAAAAAAAATTGCTCGTGTTTTGGTTTAAAACATTGCTAATAGAATTTATCAGGGCCTACATATGTTTTGAAAAGTTTCAGCTAAGAAGATTACGTTTTGTCATTGAAAAAACAGCATCAAAACTGCAATAACAATTTGAACAAACTGCAAGACATTTTCATTAATTAGATAATTTCCTGATGTACCGACAGCATTTTAAAACTTCTGACTCAGTTAGAAAAAATCAGTTGACTCATCAACTGAGTTATCTGATAAACCGACACAGTAATTTGACTTCTATACAAAAAGGGAATCAAAGTATTGGCTATGTTTAGTTAAACTTTTCTCGGAAAACTAGTCAGGGTGGACACGGCATGAAAGAGTAATGTGTCAAATGAAAATAAAATGCTCAGATGATTCAAATACTTGCTAATTCGCAACGTACTGTGATATTTCAAGAGAGTAAAATGAGTTCATTCAGTTAGTAAAATGAGTGAAATACAAAAAAAAATTCGCTAATTCGCAATGTAATGTAATATTTCAAGACAGTAAAATTAGTTCATTCAGTTAGTAAAATGAGTGAAATACAAAAAAAAAATTCGCTAATTCGCAATGTAATGTAATATTTCAAGACAGTAAAATTAGTTCATTCAGTTAGTAAAATGAGTGAAATACAAAAAAAAAACCAATAATAAAAAAATAGGGATCTCATGGATAAGCTTCCTGAAAACTGACAAGTTGAAGTGGAGTCAAATTACATACATTGATATATAAATACTGTCTCTCCCATCGAACCTCAAACCACATACTCTCAATCGGACAACTCTGTTTTATAAAGCTATCTCTATTTTAAATGTTTTTTAAAGTTTTTCTAAGGCTATTGTCGAATCAAAACGGAATATTTCTACCGAAGTTTATTTTTTTTTTAATTCTTTACATATTGACTTGCAATATATCATTTCATTTGATAGTTTTAAGAAGTATGAGTGTAACACTCTTTTTTTCGCTTTTTCGATAGTCTTTGTTTTGATACTGATATATTCTTGTTTAAAAAATGGTATCCCAACTTTGCTAGATAAGCTCCATTCAAAAATTATTACGAATTTCTTTTATATTTATAGGACTTCTCCTTTTCATAATTTTTGTTTGGTGAACTTCTTTTTTTACTCATTTGTAAATTCAAACACACTGACGGTACAGACCTCTGCCTTTTGGATGTGCTATACTTTGCAGTTGAGCTTTTAAATATAAAATAATAATAAAGGGAAAATAAAAAGGATATTTTAATATAATTTTCCTCGAGCACGATCTATGAGCGATCGATTGAACATCGATAACTTTTGTTTCTAGGGATAGATACGGCATAATGGTATTTTTTAAAGAAGAATTTCCTCTGTTAAAAGTCACATTTTATATACAGTACTTTTAATTTGATATAAAATAGAAAAATAGGAAAATCTAAAAAAAAAAAAAATAGTGTAAATTCAAAGCAGGACAATGAAGGTGTACGTGTTCTTATTATGGATTTTAGATTTATACGCCAATTAGATAAGAGTTCAGGATACGAGATATAAATTACATTATCTAACTTTTTTTTTAATACGATCATTTTACTTTTAAGGATGAATTATGGTTGGTATTAGGGAAAGGAATAAATTTTTTTTTCGTTTTTTGTACTCTTTAATTTGACTATAAAAAATCTAAAAACATATGACATGTTGCATATATCAGTAGTATATGCGACTATGGGAATATTTAGGCGAGGAGTCGGATGTTTGACATAATTTATTCGACACTGCTGCGAAAAAATGAAATTGGTTCAAAATAAATAAAATTTATTAAATTGAATTTATGTAAAAGTGAATAGAATAGTTTAGTAGAAAAACGTGCTAAGGAGCATTTTTGCAAATATTGAGATTTTTTGTGTCAATGAACAAGTTATTGCCTCAAAATGAAAAGCCATAGGACCGAGAGGACGATTCCTTCTTTTCAAGTTTATTTAAGGAATAGGGAGATTATTTTTAAGTATATATTTCACCTTTTGTAAGTACCGTTTCTAAAGTATCCAAATGCAAACGCTAAAAATATCTAGCTCATTTTCTCGTTTTCAGATGTTTGTCATTTCGCACGTTCTTCCACTAAGTTCTTCAGTTGTGCTAAGAACAGCAATTCTCATAAACGAGAAAATATGAAGACATAAAAATTTGATTGTTACAGGGGTCGTGGTAATTCAGGTGTTAAAGAGATTTCCTTTTTGCTTTTTGGTCAATTTTTAGAACGTGTTTTACTGTCCGAATTTTATTCATCTCGTATATAGTGTCATAAGCAGAAAAATGAAACATTAGGGTAGATCTGAACTTTTTATTGTATATTTATTCGATTCAGCATGGTAAAAAACATTAACTTAAAATTTAATCCTTATCTAAAAATAATTTGAATACTTTTTATATTGTGATCTTTTTATCTACTGACGGCACCTTTAAGTCCCTCCTATTAGGCCCCCTGCTTAACTTTTATTGTTGAATTTAGTGAAAATGGTGAGAGGTGGAAAGTATTGATTTACATGTTTGGATTAAGCACATTAAATTCTATAAAGATAAATTCGTCAGAAAACTTTTGAAACCTGAAAGAACTTATGTGTCTTATTTAAAAGGAAATTGTTTGCTTTTCGTTGTACGTTTGAGGGAAAACAGTTGATATTAGGACTTGTACAATTCAGCATTAGTTTCAACACATAAAAGGCTAAACAATTAAACCCTATTCAATTAACAAAATGTCATTGTTTGCTATTGTAATTTAGTAACTATAAGTAGAAAGTTGGAACAAAAATAAATTTGATATAGGTGCATCTGTGCATTGTATAAATTGCATTTTAACGCAAAAATCCTAAAAAAACCTAAGACGGATGACCAAAAAACAACAACTTATCATCCTTATATAGATATCAGTTCTGATTGATTTTAGTCATGCGCTTGAGAACGTGTCAGAAGAACAATAACACTATCCCACTATATAGAAAGGTGAAAAGCACCAAGGACGTCTCTTGATGTTTTCAGTAATGTGATTCATTGTATTTGTCATTAATTTGGAAAAATTTATAAAAGAAAATCTGCTTTGACATTTGTACTGAAAGACTCATAATGTATTATTCCTGACTCTTTTTTTCGATAAAAAATTTAACCACGATATTTTGTTTCTTCATTTAGGAATTAAAAAACGGCAATTCCACGATTGAAAAGCTTCAACATCAAAGTTCTTTCATTTTGTGAAGTTAGTAAGGCATGTCCTTCTTGCAGGAAATGTCAAAATCAGCAGTCCTCTCCCGATCACGTCTTGAACTACTTGGGACTTGTAAGAGATATATATTTATTACTCCCCTTCTGGTGCTACATTTTTAAGGGTCACTGGTCTAATGGGTCTTGTCTGACTCTGTCAGCCAGACATATGATAGGTCAGCAACAACTGGCATATATAAAAAAAAAACGTCAGCTATACACTAAGTATTCTGCTATGGGCAGGTTAACTGCAGTAACTATAATGACTTGAACCATTGTTGCAATCACTCAATTAGTCTAACATTTAAAAAAAACATACTGGAATTTTTTTTATTTCAGATCAAAAATGGTACAACTCATTGTTGCGATTAATGCAGTTTACCTGCCCACGGCAGTATTGTGTGCCACAAGGAAATACAAATGACAACACAGAAAGCAAACTAAAACCAAAACTTCATGCATGCTTACAAAACGTTGACCAAAAATAAAATAGAAAGAAGACATACTTCAAAATCATTCTAGAGGTCGTTCTCCACACTGTGATTCCGAATAGAGGACAGGGACATAACACAAGTGGAGCGTTTACTCTTTCGATTGATGGACAGTTCGCGGATCGTGCGAAATGTCTGTCGTGTCCGCCAAAGTAGGTTCAGGATCTGTTAAAGGGAGGACATGCAACAGCAAGAAGCACAGACAGACAGACATGCAAGGCTGTACAGTACAGAGAGAGATAGAGTGAGTGCTACAGAGAGGGGAGAAGTGCACTAGATTGTGATCGGCACTAAACATTCAATTGAAGAGCTTAGTGGAAGAACGTTCTTTGAGACAAAAAGGTTAGGTTTTGAATTATCGTCGCCCTAGAGCTACACAAGGGCTATTGGCGGCAGGCGTCGTATTTTAGAACCACAGTCAAGTGACGAGCCGTCACCTGAATAGGCACTCAAAGCAACCGTTAAAGGCGAAATCGTTGTCAGCGTTAGGACTTAGAAGGATATTTAACGTGCACTCCCATACACGGGGTATTATTCGCCGGACATTTTTGGCTGCACGGGCCGTTTATAGGTTGGCAGTTATTTTGGTGATGCCCGGACCCGAACATGGGACCTTTCGCAGGCCAGGCAAGTGCCTAACCGACTGGGCTCCACAGCCCCGAGACAAAAAGATGAAAACGAGAAAATGAGCATTAAAGTTTATCTTTTGCATCCAGATCTGTTGAAAACGGTACTTGCAAACCTTAAGAAGTATATTTAACTTGACATTTATGAAAAAGGGGGAAAATGTTATACTTAAAGAAGTTAGTAATATGTTCATTCACACAAAAATCTCAATTTTTTCGATAATGTCACTTATCACGTTTTTCGATTAAGCTCTTCAATTATTTAGGAACGATTTAGACTTTAATCAGCTAAACCTCCATCGTCTATCATGCATAGTCGTTGAAATGAAATCGCACTGGAACTGCGTTTTTTTGTTGAAGGTATACTCGAAGATAACAGGTCGGGGACGGATGAATTAATAGCGAAATAGAATCATAAAAAATAATCACAAAAAAAGAACTCGTCTCTTGACCAGGGTTCTAAAATACGAGGCGTAGTCAATTATGGGCAATTACGGCCAACACAGCTAATTACGCCTCGTAATTTAGAACCCTGGTCAAGAGACGAGTTTGTTTTTTATGATTCCATTCTCCCCCACCCCATCTTGATTAGTAAGTGTTTCGATGTTTGTTGCATTCGGATTATTCATTCAGACCTTTCCGAATAGCGAGCGTTATTTTATAATCAACCGGTACATTGGCGTTTATTCACCCTGTCAGTTACAGGTTGGGTAATTACCTCGATAACACTTTCGCTGCTAATATTTTCTTTGCTGTGAAAAAAGCCGTAAAACTAATCCGGTTAATCCCTACCTAGCCGAATTTTCAAGACGTGATTTTCTTCAATTAGAATTAGGTTATTATAGACAATAAATTGGTTGTATATAAAATACATTTTAACTAAAAGTAAAAGCGTTTTTATTATTTTTTTTTATTAAATTAGTATTTTTATTCAAAAGATTAAGCCAAAAAGAGTTTTAATTGTTCATTTTATTACGAGAATACTAATTAAGCCAAATAATGTGTCAAAGGGGCTACATGGAGGTTTCACAACTAAAACTTTTGTTTTGCATTCGAATGCATGCCCTTGACTACAAAGTGAATTCGATTATTTTGTCTAATGCGGATGACTTGTAGTAAATTATAAGTGCATACAAAAAAATATATGTTCTCTACTGAAACTTTTGTTGTAATTGACACTGAAACACTTTTTTAAATATTAAAAATAATTACTAAAAACCTAGATACTATCAGTTTGTTTTGAACAAATTGTGCAGGAAATTCTTAAACACTTATTTTTTAACTGCAATCATTACTAAATTTCTTTTCAAAAATGTTAGTTCGAAACCACTATTATCCCAACGAAACTTTATTTTCATCACTGAAACTTTTCATTAATACATTTAATGCTTCATTTTCCTTTTAGTCATTGCCTAGATTAAAGATTATTTAGGTTAAATTCGATGAAAAAAATGGGTACTTACCTCACCATTCATATAACAGAAGATCAACGAGACGAGAAATCCCTGAAAAATAAACAAGAATAATGTTTATTGTCTGGGATACTGAATGGGTTAATTATAATTAATGTTTAAACATAAATAATAGCAATATATATCAAGGAATGCTTTATTTAATTAAATAACCTAAGCATTAATCGTAATTTTGTGATACTTTTTCCGAACAATGCTTGGTTTGTGTGAAAAAGTAAGACAAAATAAAGTAATACATAATTTGTTATTTTATGTGTTAGTTTAAGATTATACTATTTTTGGAGTAATTAACAAACTGTGTTTAATTTGTTAAAATAATAATTTGGATGAACTGCAATAAATTATAAATCGTTTTATTAGTACCGAAATAATACAAAGAAAAATTTGGGCTTCTGAAAAAATATTGTATGGGAAAATGTGCAGCCCTTGAAGTCGAATGTAACAAAATTATGTTGTTGGCAAGAATTAAATTTTTTAAATGCTTTTAAAGTAATGCGAGATGCACAGTAGTTGCTTAAATGAACAATATAATGTTTTTTTCTTCCTTGTATAGGGGAGAGAAGGGGAATGGCGCCACCTTAAGGGAAATTGAATTTTCATGCAGAATTGTGTTGCAATTAATGTAAATTGTAAGTTACAGTTCATAACCTATCTTGTGGTGATTTTTTAAAAGTTATATCTTTAATAAAAACTGAATAAAATTGTTTTTTTTCTAAAAGCTTGCACAGTGGCGGGATCACCCCGGTACCTGGGGTAATGCCGCCACGTCAATAAACAAAGCAAATAATCTATAAATAATGGAAAATTACATAATAGAGCAATACATATAGAACTAAAATAGATTGAATTAACTTTGGAATGGTAAATTTCACAAGGTACAGCTCTTTTATTAACTTTCCATTTGCAACTAATTATTTAGTTTTTTTTTAAAGTTTCTTTGGTCCATTTGGCCAGTTCAGTTATTCTTTTTCAGATACGTGGCATCTGGAACGAAAAATAATAGGTAGTATTGCCAATATATGATTTTTTTTTTTTGCTTATGCCGCCATCCTTTAGCATGTGGCGGCATAACCCCGGAGTGATGCGGCGGCATTACCCCGTTAAGACAAAGTGGCCTAGACGGCTTGTTTAGGGGAAGGTAGATAGCCTAGCGTCCAAACTAACAACGTGATAAAATAGCCAAATAATTACTCTTTTCACTGATATATAACTGATTTATCTAACTTATAGATAACAATCACCTATCTCTTATAATTTCAGAAGACCCAAAATTAGATGAAAATCACTAAAAACCATATTTTTTAAATAACTTTACACCAACTCACCGCACGGCCATTAGTGTCTATACTACAAAATACTTTGTTTCCTGCTACAGGTCGGTGCTCACAACCCCCCTCCCACATACACCGTTGGCGAGATACAAAGGGTGGCGGCATTGCCCGAGGGGGCGGGATTCCCCCTGCTCTCCCCTAAGCTTTAACAATGTGATAAGATATCTATGGTATTTCGTATAGAATCCTAAAACAGGCAGATAATTATTTTTGAACAATGACATATAGTTTGATTGTTGTTGATTTATTTGTCCAAATATTGTACATTGAATTTGTCAAGTAGATATTAAAGCTTAAAGTAAAATTTAACAATCGTAATTTTGTTTTCACTCGGCTTTGACAACAAAAAAGTGAAAGGTATTGTTGTACTAAGATTACACTTTTTAAAAAAGATATTGGTTGTAAGAATTAAAAAGACAATCAAAGGCAATCGTAAAAACGTTTAATAAATTTTAACACATTAAATGTAGGGAAAGCATATATATATATATATAAATATCACAGTAACATTATTATTATACTATCAGAAACATCATGAAAATCCCAGTACAACAGAAACAATTCCAACCTCCCAAAAGGGGCAGGTGGTGAAAAAAAGGACGACTTACAGAAATGTAATCCCGAACATGCAAGTTGCTTCACAATTACAAAAAACCTAAAGGTTCAAAACCGTCTTCTTAACACGGCACTAAACAGAGAGACAGTGTTCCGCAGCACGTCCAAGCAAAAAAAAAAAAAAGCCGCCCACTTCCATAGGTTCCTTATAAATCGTCCAGCCAACTGTCTTCACTTGAAATCACAAACTTCCAGGCGACACACGCAATAAAATTCATGTGACGACACAACCCTCGTCACAAACCTCCCCCCTCACGGAAAATGAAGAGTCCAAGAGGAGTTTCACAGGCGATGTTGACGAAAGTTCGATGGACATGTAGAAAAAGAAAAGCATTAGCGTAAAGCAACAATCTCTGCTTCAGCCTCACCACCTTACCCAATGGGAGGCTGGTTAGCACAACACATAATATGCACATCACACAACTCTTATTTCCTATTCCTCAAATTGTAAGAATGAGTTATTTCCGTACTTTGTTCCATATTTCTCGTATCTAATAAATGATCTTTACGTTTTGGTGCATATTTAAGTCGATCGATATGAACTTTAAATTTAGAGGAAAACTCGTTACCAAGTAATTGTATTATGTAATTAAACCTGTTTGTTTTCTCAACAACTTTATAAGGTCCAGTAAATCTACTTTTAAACTTGTCCCTGGACTTTAAATATACCGTATCTCCAATTTTTACTGACCGGTATTGTGAGATAGATTCCTGTTTTAAATTTTGTTGAGCTTGCTTCCGCTCTAAACTGTCATAAGTTTCGCAGTAGATTTTATGTAATGTTTCAAGAGTATTCGTTAAGTATTCTGTGTGATGCAATGTGTCTATTTGGGTGTCACTTACAAATGTGTCAAAAAGTAGGGACAAATTTCGGCCAAAGTGAATTAAATTAGGAGACTGACCATGCGTGGAATGTGTACTACCATTATACAAGCATTTATGGATTTCAACGGCAGTCTCAAATGAAACTCCTTCCTCAGTCAAAGATAGAATAGTATTTTTTAAAGACGTATTTATTCTCTCTGATTGTGAATTTGACTGAGGGTGAGCAGTAGTTGAATGATTAAGCTTAATACCCAAAGCAGAATTTAACTTTTCAAATATCTCAGTTGCAAATTGTGTTCCCAAATCTGTGAATACAAATGAGGGTCTTCCAAAAGTACATACGTATTTTACAAAACATTTGGCTATCGTAGAAGCTTGAATATTTTTTATACAATACAATTCAATATGTTTAGAAAAATGATCAATTACAGTTAACACATAATGTCCACAAACGGGTCCTGTTATATCCAAACTAATGAATTCGCCAGGAAGCGTTGGATTCCACACAACGCCAAATGGCGACTGTTTCGCAACTTGGGGTTTAAGCCGACAACACTGATCACATGAAGCAACAAAATTTTGCGTGTCAGAATATGAACCAGGCCAAAAATACCGTTCTCTTAAAAGTAAGTAGGTTTTATCAACCCCAAAATGCGAAACATGCATAAGCCTAAGTACATCTTTCTGCAATGATTTAGGAACCACTATTAATTTATTCACTTTTTTCTCCTTATTTACATTACAAACATGCAAATACATTAATAACTGTGTTTTAGAGTCTAAAAAATATTTATTATTCGTATTTTTACCTTTAAACTTTTTGAGATCACATTTGATATGTTTAAGTTCTAAGTCATTTTCTTGTGCTTTTAATATATTATCAAGACTAATATCATTACTCAAGAAATTAATATGTTCAAAACTTTTTACAAGAGTCTGTGACTCCTCTACCGGCAATACCAAATTACCTTGCTCCGAATCTCCTTGATTGGCAGGGAAAGCACCTACTGGAGGTGATCGCGACATATAATCTGCCAGTGAATTTAAATGACCTGGTATATGTTCAAACTTAAATGAATACTGAGATATATCCATAAGCCACCTAGCAATTATATTTGCTGGCGATTGTAACCTCTGGTAGTATTGTAAAGGTTTGTTATCGGACAAAACCGTGAATTCCCTTGAATGCAAATACTCCCGGAAATACAAAATTCCATGGTGTATAGCCATTAACTCAAGTTTCATCGCAGGATACGACTGTTGGGCTTTATTGAGACTCTTTGAGTAATAAGCAACAGGTAATAAGTCACCCTCAAAATTTTGCATCAAAATTGCCGAAATGGCAACACTTGAAGCATCGGTATTTAAATAAAACTCTTTGTCCCAATTAGGCTGTCTCACAAATGGTTTCTGAAAGAAAATTTTTTGTATGCCATTAAATGACTTTTCACAATTGTCCGTCCAAGCAAATTTAGAATTTTTTTTAGTCAGCTCGTTAAGTGGTTCAATCAGTTCTGCGTACTGTGGTATAAGATGCCTATAAAACCCGCACATTCCGACAAACTTTTTAATTTCTTTAACAGATTTTGGAGTTTGAAATGAAGTTATTCTATTGATGTTGGTCTGTAACGGTTTCAATCCCTCTTTAGAAATAGAAAACCCTAAGTAATTAATTTGTTTAAGCATGAAGGCACACTTTTCGGGAGAGAGAGTCAGGTTGAACTTAGCAAGACATCCCAAAATCTTATCGATTTTAGTCAACATTTCCTCAAATGTGTGGGACCCCAAAACAATATCATCCTGGTATGCTTTAACACCCTCTACCCCAGACTCTAGTAACACAGAATCAATAAGCTTTTGAAAATACGATGCTGCCGTTTTTAATCCAAAAACAAGTCTTTTAAAGTGAAAATTGCCGAACATAGTTGTGAATGCCAACTTCTCCTGCTCAGTCTTGGGTAAATCAATCTGCCAATAAGCCGATTTCATATCCAACACGCAAAAATATGAATACCCAGCTAGGGACCGTGTAATCTCCTGTATACGAGGTAAAGGGTAGGGGTGAGGCTTAAGTAAACTGTTAATCAGTCTCAGATCCAGAGCCAATCTGTACTTTGGACTTCCAGATGGAGTTACCTTTTTAACCAAAATCATGGGGCATGCGTAATCAGAATCGGATCTTTCGACAAGACCAACATCTATCAATTCCTCGATTTGAGACTTAGCATTAGCTTGTAACGCCTGTGGAATGGTATACGGCAACGAAGTAATAGGACTCTGGTGCCGTAAATCTACCTTAGGAATAACATGATCAGTATGACCTAAAGTCTTAAGAGATTTAGAGAATACCTCACTATGCTCCAGCAATACTGTCAACACCTCATTTTTCTGTTCTTTAGTTAAGTGGTTAAGTTCAAAGTCAGTAGCTTTCAACTCGCGTCTCCTCATTTCTTTGACTTCATTCGAGGCTTGGATAAGATTTATACTGCAAGTTTCCCTTTCTGAATCCCTTATACTAAACTCGGGCGTTACCGTACCTAAACACATGCCCTTATTTAAATGCATTGTTTTACATCCAAGATTCACAACGATAACGTAAAACTCCGAACAAAATACCTTATGTACCGCAATGTGAATTTCCAACTGAACACTTTTAGTACTTGGTGTAAACAAAACATCTGATCCGTCCACAAAATGTTGCTTAACACGCAACTTTACGACCCTGGTCTCTCCAGGTTCAATAACTTGTTTGTTTACTAAAAAGGCAGACAACTCTGTTACCTCTACCGTATTAACTCTTTCAGTACATCCAAGAAAGGGAATTTTAAGATCAGATAGGCTTATAAATTGTTCCTGCAAATGAATGGAGACATTATTCTCCCTTATGAAATCACACCCAATTATACCACTTAAGTTATTTCCCCGAATGTCTTTTGATACATAAAACACCTGTTTTAGCTTTTGACCACCCAACTTCAGAGTTAGTTCTACGCATGAAACGAACCGGACACCCGATCCATTCACAGTCTGGATCCTAACAGATCTTGACAAGTATTTTGGTTTTTGCCTTTGTTTAATGTCTAAAAAGGCATCATATGAGAGTAGGCAAATTGATGAACCAGTGTCAATTAACAGACTGAAACTTTTACCTTCAAAATCAACCTTCACGAAAGGTAGCATGTTATCCTTAAATTTATCTTGGTTATATATAGAAAAGTTAGCCTCTCGTCTTCTCGAATTACAATCTGCCAAACCCACCTTAGAAGACCAAGTGGCAGATTGACTCTTTACCCTTGGCCTCCAATTCCGTTTAAAGGATTCTGACCTCTTGGTGAGGGGTAAGTTCTATGCATAGGCCGTGCGAACCTTCCAAAATTTTGCCGAACTTGGGCTCCGTGATTATTATTATTTTGCGAGTTGGAAAACCCAGCATCCCGGGACCAAGTACGATTGGGTACATTTATATGGTCACGCCGATAGATGAAACACTGCGACATAGTGTGCCGAGGTTTATTGCAATAATAACATACTACCTCGTTCAATCTATCCCGCGTGCCACGAATACCCGGACTTGAGGAGTAACCTTCTTGATTAATTTTTAAAGCATTTATTTGATCCTGTAAACTGTTAATCTGTCCAACAATCGCGGAATTTTCAGCAAAGGAATCATTTTGAGGCATACAAGCAGTAACTCGTTCATTAATCTGAAGTTGCTTGGTGGACTGAATTGCGATTTGTATTTTACTAGCCAACTCCACTGCCTTATCAAAGCCATCCGGAGCAAATTTAAGTACTTCGAGCTGGTATTCAGATGGTAACGCATCGATGAATCTGGTTAATTTAAGCCGGTCCACAACCGGACTTTGCAAGTCCGATTCAGACATGTCATTCATCAGCCTCGAGACGGCAGCATTTATTCTATGAGCTAGCGCCCTAATAGGTTCACTAGGCAACAACTTTAAGCTGGTAAAAGAAAGATGTTTTTCCGTCAAAGACTGATTATCTGCAAAAAAAATTTCAAAGTCCTTGCGTAACTCATCAAACGTACACTTATTCAATTTTGGGGAGTCAACCAAATACCTCAATGCGTTACCTTTTAATCTACTTTTTACTATTGTAACTCTTTCTTGATCAGACCACTTGGCCAAATTGGCGAGTTCAGAGAAAAGTCCAAAAAAATGTTGGCACGAATCACTTTCCCCATCATAAGTGGGCAAAACACTGATAACATGATTATTATGATAATTCTCAGACAATTTTTTTTCTTCAACGCCACCGGTAGCCATTTTGATTTTACCACTCCTTAAGAGCATATAAATAAATTTACTTGAAGAAAATTTTACTAAAAATATTAAACACAATTACTGAAATAACAGCACTTATAACAAATAACCCAGGAAAGGAGAACTGGTCTTTAGGCACCAAGTTTGTTGTACTAAGATTACACTTTTTAAAAAAGATATTGGTTGTAAGAATTAAAAAGACAATCAAAGGCAATCGTAAAAACGTTTAATAAATTTTAACACATTAAATGTAGGGAAAGCATATATATATATATATAAATATCACAGTAACATTATTATTATACTATCAGAAACATCATGAAAATCCCAGTACAACAGAAACAATTCCAACCTCCCAAAAGGGGCAGGTGGTGAAAAAAAGGACGACTTACAGAAATGTAATCCCGAACATGCAAGTTGCTTCACAATTACAAAAAACCTAAAGGTTCAAAACCGTCTTCTTAACACGGCACTAAACAGAGAGACAGTGTTCCGCAGCACGTCCAAGCAAAAAAAAAAAAAAAAGCCGCCCACTTCCATAGGTTCCTTATAAATCGTCCAGCCAACTGTCTTCACTTGAAATCACAAACTTCCAGGCGACACACGCAATAAAATTCATGTGACGACACAACCCTCGTCACAGGTATAGTAATTAGAATGTCCTTCTGCGTGTTCGTTCTTCACCCACTTTTAGGAACCAACGAACTACAAGTCTCACATGCAAGAGGTAATATACCTTATACTGAAGCAAAACATCAGGAAAGGTAACATCAAAATTTCATAAAATTTAAGTTAGAAGTATATTTAAAGTTTTAAAAAACTAAAAAAATCTTCATTCAAATAATTATTCATTAGGGGAGACCGGGGTTAGTTGGCACAGTTTTCACTTCAAAATTTTTCTAATTTTTTGGTTTGAAGATATTTGAAATGTAAAAAGTTGGTAATGTAGGTAAACATTTTGGCTACAAATCACACATACAATTGAATAAATATATTGTTGCCACTTTGTGTGAAAAATGTTTTTCCTTGTCCAGTCAAACTATGCCAACCTACCCCGGTATCGGGGTTAGTTGGCATAGGTAGTGGGGTAAGTTGGCATAAGTGAGGCAAGCGTTTTTACTCGTCTTTATGTAAGGTGTAATTATAATGAATGTTAACCAGCTTAAAATTAAACATTCCATATGTCCTGGGCGGTAAATGAATGTTGGTTCATTACTGATTATAGGAGGTTGAAAAATCTTTGAACTTTATGTGTTGAAACTGGACGTTCTAGCCAAACTCGTTGCCGCGGGGGTACGTATTGAAAGTTGTGGGTGACGTTTTAGGAAAAAAGAAAACCTGTCAACACCTGCTGATTCTTTTGAGTCCCAAATACGAGGATGTGCAGTGCCATTAGCAACTGCATATTGATATGCCAACTTCCTTGCTTCTTTTGGGCTCAGGCCGAAGTATATGTCACTTGCCTTCACAAGGTATTCACTCAAAGCAAATTCTTGTTCAGGAGTGAACACCTGCCGCACTATCCCATATCCTCCAATACCCTCTGGCACCCTTTAGGCAGAGAGAATTCATTTTTAATTTTGCGATCTTACAATACCATGCGAGACTTCTAAGAGAGATCTTAAATTCATCCGCTACTTTTCTCAAACTTTTTTTTTTCAAGTAAGTGTGCCTCAGCAGCTCTCTTTCGATGATCTGCTGTCATTGTAGCCCTCTCAGTTTTTCGTTTATAGGTACTCATAATCTGAACAAAAAAATTTACATTGTCATAGATAGGTAAGGCAGAAAAAGTGAACTTACAGTTTCCGTTTATTACATAATAATAACTAGATAACCGTTTGCTTGAAGTCGTGCTGAAATTTGTATAGTCTTAAATTATGCAATTTTTTAAAACTCTGAGCATGGCAAATCTACGTAAAAGTATCTAAAGTAAAAGTTAATATCTGTCCAGCCGTTATTGAGTTATGACTGCGAAAAGAAAACTCCTTCCGCATTTATATATGTATAGATAAAAATAATAATAATTTATTATTATGAAGTAGCCTATACCTACTTAAAATTAGGTCGCCATGAATGTTGGCATACTTATGTCAACTTACCCGTTGTTGCGGGGTTAGTTGGCATACCCAGCCAGCTTATGTCAACTAGCCCCCGAGTCCCTATGCCAACTAACCCCAATAGAGCAAGTAAAATAAACATGGCGACCAAAACTTTTGTTTATCAACTACAGCAGAAATGGACTTATAACCTAGTAGCTAAATGCCTAATGATACTAAAAACTTGTGAATGTTATTCCTGAATGACTATACTACTGTACAAAACGACAAATACCGAATTATCAAAATTTTACTTTCTTATATGAAAATCACTTTTTCCATCCTTCCTCTAAAGGCAAAATCTGGATCCAACTGGCGTTCTCATGCAAGTTGGACGTTTAAATGAAGATCATGTGACAGGCTCAGTAGCGCTCTTAATAAACAGTGAAATTTTTTAAAGGCACAATGCCAACTAACCCCTTATGCCAACTAACCCCGGTCTCCCCTAACCTCTTAAAACCCGAGCATAATCCTATAAGTATATTCTTAATCCAAACATACTTTAAATACAAATATATGCTAAAAAGTATGTTTTGCAATGAAATTTTTTAAAAAAATATTTTTAATGGTTAGTAAGAGACACGCCTTAAGCTCTTAAAATACACATTTTCGTGATATAAATGCAAAAAAAAAAAAGCCGTATCACTTATTTGATGTTAATAGTTTATTTTCATGTTGTTTTTAAAGAAAAATACCTTTGAAATAAACTACTAAAAGAACTTTTGAAAAGTTAAAAAAGAATTTAATTAGTTTTTTTTAAGAACTCTACTATCGTATTGACCCTCGTTCAACTTATTTTTTTATAGAAAAAGAAGAAAGATACCTGTAATCAAAGGCTGAAAACTGATATTCTTCTATCGAACCAGGTCGATTTCGTAACTAATTAACATGCTAATTGTTTGTGGGGAGGTTTTAAAAAATGTCCTCAATTGGGGACGTCAGGTCACAAGAGGTTAAATATTACATTAAGTAAAATTATCTTCATCTAACTTTGCTTGAACTTTACCAAGGAATCTCTTACTTTTGCAGTTATATTGTCCTCATTTATTTTTGCTTAGGGTGCACTTTCGAAAATTACTTTGTACAAACCACATTTAGGTTTAAAAATATTCATTGATCAATATACACTTTAACAAGAAAACATATATTTGGCTGGCATCCAAAATCAGATATAGTCCACAAAGTGTCAAAAACTTTTCTAAAACACAAATTCTGAATTCTCTTTTTTTTTACAGTTTTGCTGCAAGTGACAAGTAGTCACTCTTTTACGAATTTCTCCCTCAAAAGAAGTATAAAGCTCCAGTTGCGGAATGAGTTCTGTTGGAATATCTCTGATATATGGGGCTCCATTGTGTGTTTGGGAGTACTTTGTAAAGAAAGTGATGACATGCAGCTTTGTCCGAAAAGAAAAAAAAAATCTGATTTTTTTTTCTTTTGGATAACTATGCGGAGTAAGATAAGATTTATTTGACACACAATTAAAAAAAAATATAGCATTTTATAATACGAAATAATACTTTATCAAGATTGTACAATTAAAAAAAAAGAAAAAAAATATGACGATTTAGTTAACACACAAAGTATATTTATTGTTTTACTTTAGTAAAAAATAATTAGAAAATGCAATTTTTAATTCTAATTTTTATAAATGTTTTATTGCCTAAGATGTGAAAATGTTTATATAGTTCTAAAAACCGTGCTACTATTCCTTACTACCCAGTTGAATTTACTATATTAGAGCATTTGAGACAAAAATAATTCTATGAATTTCGTGATCCATCCCGATTTACTTCGAATTAATTGGGCAGATAATTTAACCCAGATAAATACTAATTGATATATTGTAAGCAATCCTATTTTCGATCATAGAACAAGAGTTAATACATCCTGTAACCCCGTAATTCACCAATCCAAATCCTAAACCTCCCGAGGATACTTCGTTATAATAAGACAATTACTGTGGAATTAATTGACTCATTTGTGGAGATTCGCGTTGATGAATTGTAATGTTGCGCTCGAAAGCAACAATTCAATAACAGGATCGGAATTTAATATACCCTTAGTTCCGTCGACATTGTGATTCATTGCTGAAGCTTGTTGTTAGGGAATGAATGTAGGGGATAAAGTGTTTGTTATTGGTACAACGGACTAATAGGAATTGGTGAACCTAAAATCTTCATAGTAATGAAACGTGTTAGGTTGTAAGGTGAAATTATTAAACGATGTGTAATTAATATATTATAGGCTAATTTCATTTAACTGTAGTGTAAGTCACCAATAAAAAATAAGAAAGTACCCCCAAATAAAACCAAAGTATTACCAAATAAAAAAAGTTATTCACCAATCCAAATCCTAATCGCATACGTAATTTGAAAAACATGAGATGACATCGGCAATCGGTGAACGAAATTCTATTGATAAATGTCATCGATTCGATATCGGTCAAAGGTGAAAATTCAATCAATGTACGTTAAATCAGAAAATTATGACGCATCGATATCACAACGATGAGAAACAGAAAAACGTGGCTTTTCTTATTATAGAACATACAAATTGCATTACATTATTTTGAAAACTTCATATCCCAAAAACTATTATGTTTTAACTTTTAATAGTCATTTTTCATTTACTTACACTCAACATTTTTAATTGCGTGCGGAGATAAATATGTTCACTGTGTGATAACTTATTTCTTTTGTTTACTTGGAAATTAATTTTTAATTTTTTTGCCCTGATTAATTTTTGAAAAACTTAATTTAAAGAAAATAGATTCTTGAATAAATATAATGGGTCAAAAAACATTTCAATGCGTAAGTTACCAAGAGTTATTTTATGTAACATATTTCTATTAGTATTGTTAACTTAAATAAAGTAATATTTAAAAGGAATTTGCAACGTTCAAGAAAAATTATTATTAAAATTTCTTAATCAATAACATGAAACTTCTTTAACGATCAAAATTTTAAATCTTTATTTACATGCAAAAATGCTGCAAGTCCCGATAGCCGCGAGGATAAACGCGTAGTTCCTCGTTGCAAGACAAGATCGCGGATCCCGAGGTTGGGGGTTCTGTCCTCCCCCGGAAATTCGAAATAATACCTGAGTAACAGAAAAATTAGTGGCTCCCTCTTGTTAAAACTCTTGTAATGCCACTACCTGTAAAGCTACCACCAGTTTCTTAGTAAACTTACAGGAAAATCCCCTGTAAAGCTACTGCAAGTTTCTTAGTATGGTTACTAAGGAAATGTATGTGGTACTTACTAAGTTTAATGCAGTAAAGTTATTTGTAAAGTTCATGGCACCTATGTTTCCGAGAGATTTTCTAGTAATACTACAGTTTTTTTTTCAGTGTAGTATGAATTATTTAACACATTCGGTATCACCTCGGGGTACCTATAAGTTAAAATATAGCTATGCAATGAGAGATAGCAAAGCCGATGCAAGTTCGAACTGTACTCTGAAAAATGAATGCTCAAAAACGACGAAATTTTAATTAATATTGACGATTCCATTACCAAAACACATTTTTTTACAGGTGATATTCCATTTCCAAAGTGAGGAAATTTGAATCGTCATTTTTATGAGGATTTTAATGTTGTCGAATCTAAAGAAATATTTCGTCATTTTTGCGCATGTGAGTACAACAATGAGATTCAGTTTCCTCAAAATCAAGATACAGAATCGTCAAATCACGATCGTAAAAGTGAGGATTTGCGTTTACTCAAAAGTCACGTGATAGTTCGACAGAACGATCCTCAAAATTGACGAAATGAGGCTTGAGATGAATCATCAGAAATGAAAGTGTTATTTCTGAGAGTGTGCCCTTCGGCTAAAAACACTGTTTCTAAGCCTTAAAGAAACATGCAAATGCAAAAGCAATGGATCACCAAACACAGTAAATATGAATAAAACCAATTATTTCTTACCCATTTTCGTTTTGCGAGTGTTACTTTGGAGTCGTCTTAAACACACGTCAAACGCGACGGAAAATATAGTCTTGATTGAAAAATTAATGCAGTGGCATCTTATCTTGCAACGTCGCTAATCACCGAAACCAACAATAATTTTCAAGAGTGAAAATAGGAATGAATCAGCTTCACTTGAAATATGTAGCTTAGGTATTGGGAACCATTCATTAAAACTATACTAACTATAACTATTTTTAATAATAATCATATTTTTCATAATCATATTTTTATTTGGATCGTTAATTTTGTAACCCCGGAAGATGAAAAGTTAAATTGTTCGGCTGGAACACTTCAACTTCCGGCCCTGCTGGATATTATCACGATATGGCAGATTTATACGTAATAAAATTACAAAATTATTTTTAGACGTAGAACTTTGGATTAGTCTGATATGTACACACATATTTTTTAATTTTTTATTAACTAATGTTTAGAAATCTTGGAATATTATTCGAAACTTACACCAATAGAATAAATTGTTATTTCAAACGTTATAATAAGTTCAGCCCCCCCAAAAAAGCACGGAAATTGAAAGACATCTTTCATTGTAATATCTAGATAAAGGAATAAATCAATTGAAAGGAATTTTCATATAAAAATACCTCATCTATATTTGGTTGTCGCAACTCTGATTTGTGGTATATATCGTCATGATGGATCGTTTCATTAAATCCTCCTCAATCATATTCGATGATACGATTCCAGTACCTTTTCTAGTCATTGATGTACTGAAGCAGTAGTATAATATCCCGTGACAAAGTTCTTGAGATTTCCTCAGGCTTTCTTACGATAGATAACACATTATTTATTAATATAAGGAAATCTATCTCTCAGTAAAGGACATAGTTTCAATAGCTGAGTGCATAAATATTGATGTAATTCCAATTCTCTATACGGTACTATTCTTTTCTGGTAATGTATAGATTCTAGGAGAGGAAATACAGTCTCTGGTATGTTATGTATTTACTGGTGGATATGGAATATGTTACTGTCATCCACTTTAGACCTAGTGTTCTGTAGGGAAAAGAATGGTATAACTGCGACACAGAATACTGAATTTGGCAGTCACAGAAAAAAGTGTACGCGTATAAAAGAGTACTTTGAGTTGTCTGCTTCACATTGAAGGTTATTAAGGGAGCAAGGTACCTCTGCTGCTTTTTCGTCACTTGACTAGACCACTCCGAATAGCGAACCTTTTATTTTATAACGACCCTGTATAATAAGTGTAGATCAATTGTTAATACTAACCCCCGTCACTTGAAATATGTAGCTTAGGTAGTGGGAATTATTCATCAAACTAATCATAACTATTTTTAACATTATTAATCATAATCATATTGTTATTCCGATCATTAACTTTGTAACATGCGGAAGATAAAAAGTTAAATTGTTTAGCTTGAACTCTTCAACAACCGGCCCTGCTGGATATTATCACGATATGGCAGATTTATACGTAATAAAATTACAAAATTATTTTTTGGCGTAGAACTTTGGAATAGTCTGTTATGTACACATATATTTTTTTAATTTTTTTTCTAATCAATGTTTAGAAATCTTGGAATATTATTCGAAACTTACATCAATAGAATAAATTGTGATTTCAAATGTTATAATAAATTAAACCAAAAAAAAAGCACGTAATTCGAAAGACATCTTTCATTGTAATATCTAGATAATGGAATAAATCAATCGAAAGGAATTTTCATATAAAAATACCTCATCCATATTTGGTTGACGCAACTCTGATTTGTGGTATATTTCGTCATGATGGATCGTTTCATTAAATCCCACTCAATCATCTTCGATGATACGATTCCAGTACCTTTTCTAGTCATTGATGTACTGAAGCAGTAGTATAATATCCCGTGACAAAGTTCTTGAGATTTCCTCAGGCTTTCTTACGATAGATAACACATTATTTATTAATATAGGAAATCTATCTCGCAGGAAAGGCCATAGTTTCAATAGCTGAGTGTATAAATATTGATGTAATTCCAATTCTCTATATATTACTATTCTTTTCTGGTAATGTATAGCTTCTAGGAGAGGAAATACAGTCTCTGGTATGTTATGTATTCACTGGTGGATACGGAATATGTTTACTGTCATCTACTTTAGACCTAGTGTTTTGTAGGAAGAAGAATGGTGTAACTGCGATACAGAATACTGAATTTGGCAGTCACAGAAAGAAGTGTACCGATATAGAAGAGTACTTTGAGTTGTCTGATTCTATTCATCGAAACAGTCTTTTAATCACCTCGGAAAGTTTTGGTTTCTCTAAAAAAATATCAATATCCAAATTGGGGCAGTATTTTAAGGCCTATTAAAGGCCTAAATACTCTCTTTGGGACCAGGCAGTTTCCTTTAAAACAACATCAGTCCTAGCAATTAAAACTTTAAAAGTTCGTGACAACTTAAAAAATGCAAAAAAAAAAGCCACATCTTTAAAACTCGTAACCTAACTCGTACCTGAAGTTCTCTATTGTTCTGGGCACTTTCGGCAAAATAACTCTTTACTTTAATTAAACATCAATCAGTACCTATAATTACTCGCATTGTGAGCGTTAAAATTGGCACTGAGATCTGCTTTGATGATATTGTAAAAAAAAAAGCTATTGGTTTCGAGATTTCACCGAATGTGTCCAAAGACCTATTTAAGCTAAGGCCTGTTTTAAAATTACTGTAGTAATTTTAAAATTATGATTGCACTACAATACAGTATTCTTGCAATTAACATTTCACAGCAATTTTAATAAATATATCTCTTCAAATGAACTTTAGATTAGTTTTATTAACAACTGATGTGATTTTATCCAAGCTGAAATTACAAAAAAAGATCTACAGCAGTTTTGCAGTTAACTGCTCACAGTAATGTTTGAAATAAATGACTTTAAATTAATTTTATATTCCTTGCAAAATAACTTTTTCTCAATCGGTATTTTTCTACAGAAAATTTACAGTTGACTCCAAAAATACTTAAAAAAAACCCTCAGTTCTGCAGTAAAACTGCAGCCTTTTTTTATATGGCAACACAGTTAAAAAGATATCAAATGAAGAGTCCAGGGCAAGAACCCCTTAATTGCGCAGGAATCTTCCCATAATCAGATCTTCTTGGCAGGCGTTGGTGACAGGAAATCAATTTCTCCATTGTTTCTTCTCTAATGGTACAATCATGAGATTCGTGTCTGGCGTGAATCAGGGTTGTCGCAAAAGAAGAATCGAATAAGAAACCGGTTTTCTGATACTTCTGATACCAGTTTTGGCAATACGGAACGATACGAACTCGCTATCATCTCTAAAGAGGCCTGATGTAGACAGATTCCTATACGATGAATTGGTTTTTACCCTGTACTCTTCAAATTTTGACATCTGTCATTTGTGTATGTGTGTCTTGTGTTGTCCTACTTGACGATGGTTTATAAGCGGGTTCTTGCGACCAAGCACACATACGTGTCTACCAACCAACCAACCAACCAATCAAATTTTGCTATCTCACCTGCATCCCGTCCATGGCATGGCTGAAGTACGTGTATGCCTGCAGAAGGCCGCACCTCGTGGTCTGTGGCGGTCTGTAGATGATGAGGCAGAACTGCAGACCAAACAACGGCACGAGGACTAAAGTGGCTCGCACAGCTTTCCTAAATTAAGAAACTCCAAAAATCATACAAACCAACGAATCGAAAACCAAAAAATTACTCAGCATCGAATTGATGCTGCTTTCGTACAGAGTTGTGACAAGGGGTTGGTTTTGGTGATTTGGAGGAACACAAATTTTCGCCGGACAAAGCTATTTAGTTAGTTCCAATTATGAGCTGTATCACTGTATATCTATAGCAATGTTCACCAAACCAAGGAAGTTGGTAGATTTATTGCTGACGTGTATTTTTCGATACCGTATATAGGATAACTTTGGCTCAAATATGAAGCCCTAATAATGACTATCTACTTGATTATTTTATTTTACTCATAGATCAAACAGAGTTACCAATAATTATTAAAGGAAAGTACATTTTTCTAGAGCGCATTTACTGAGCAATTATTTGCTTGAAAAGCGTTTACCAAAGTTATGATTCAAGGCCAAAGTTATTCCATTTGACAATAGAGTTAAGATCTTTGGGACACTACCTTCATCAAAAAAACTCACACTACCACACTGAGAAAATACAGTGTTTATAAAATAACGCTCGCTATTCGGAGTGGTCTGTTGCTTGAAAGAATAATCCAGAAGGGGGAAATCAAGAAGGGGATCTAATCAAGAAGGGGGGAAAAGAATGGATTCATAAAAACTATAGAATCATAAAAAAGAATAATCATAAAAAACAAACTCGTCTCTTGACCAGGGTTCTAAATTACGAGGCGTAATCAATTATGGCCAATTTCGGCCAACACAGCCAATTACGCCTCGTAATTTAGAACCCTGGTCAAGAGACGAGTTTATTTTCTTCAAAAAGAATGGAATCATAAAAAAGAAATTCGTCTCTTGACCAAGGTTCTAAATTACGAGGCATGGCTATTTATTGCTTATTACGGACAACACATCCAATTACGTCTCGTAATTTAGAACCCTGGTCAAGTGACGAGTTTGCTTTTTATGATTCCATCTTTTCCCCCCTTCTTGATTACTAAGTGTCTCAAAGTTTTTTTTTGCATTTGAATTATTCATTAAAGCTACAGACCACTCCGAATAGCGAGCGTTATTTTATAACCACCCTGTACACTAGGGCCGATTGCAAGAATAAAATAAATGAAAAAGCAGTTTTTGAAATAAATGTTAACATGTTTGACTAAATCATATAATGTGCTTTTAAATAACTTTAAATTTTCATTAAAAACATTTCAAACCATTATTTTAATTTGGTTATTTCTTGATTAATAAAAACAGTAGATTTTTTTCTCACCTGTATTGACTAGGTTCGTTTGAATGAGTTGCTCTGAGCTTTGTCACGAGAACTCTAATGATATTGCAAAGAAATATCAGATTTACCTAAATAATAAAAAAAAGATAGGTCATTAGTTCGCAGTAAGAATGAATGCAGAAATTTGTATCTTTAGGTCGGTGGATGCTTCCAAGCACATAAAGGTAAGTGTAGAGGAGCGTTTTTTGATTTTGAAAGTCTGCTCCGATCGGAAATATAAAGGATTAGAAATGCTTAGTCACGGAGCAGGCGTCTGAAGCCCAATGTATACGCGCAACATTAACAATGAATGAATGAATGAATCAATCAATCAATCAATCAGTGAATTAATCTATCAATTAATCAATGAATCAATCAATCAATCAATCAATCAGTGAATTAATCTATTAATTAATCAATGAATGAATGAATGAATGAATCAATCAATCAATCAATCAATCAATCAATCGAATAAATCAATTAAATAAATAAATAGAAACATTTCGTCATTCATGATTTCGATCAGACTCTCGGAATCTAAAATAACTTTCACTATATTCTTACACACTACCATACCTCCAATCCTTATATTTAATTAGCTGAGGTGCTCGACTGTAACAATTACAGGGAAAACATTAAAAAAATATATTATTTGGTTTCACAAACACATGATTTTATAATCTCACAAGGCACATGATTTATAACAAGTTCTTTTCTAATAACTCCACCTGTCGTTTATACTTTGCCAGAAGATCATGTGACTCTACCCATATCAGGACAACAAAATATTAGATGCAATACCCTTTTTTAAAAATAACTCTCCGAGATTGATTTGGGATTTTAAAATAAATGTCAAACTCATATTTACCAAAAGGCTGGCTAAATTCGGTGCGTTCATTATCCATTCATAGCTATCGACGGGTAAGGCCCAGCACCTACAAAATAATTTATTAACGTTATAAATAAAAAAATATAAGCCTAATGTAACAATACTATTTTTTATTGAATATTTTTTCTGATGTATTTTTATCTCCATTTCATAATTTCAGAGAAAATAAATCATATCGTTTTGGAAAGTTGTTAACAAAATAAAATATTATGTTTTACAAAGTATAAAATTTCGATTAACCTTGATCGATTAACGCTGATGGGAAATGACACTGACTAATTAATTTTAAACAAAGACGAAATTAGTACAGTAGTGGTGCTACAAAGTACAAATAAATAATTTTAGTCAAAGAAATCCATTATAAAAAGACTAAAATAAAATAAAGCTTAATAACAATATTAATCTAAAAGGATTTACTTATAGTAAAATATGCGCTCGATTTTTCATGACAAAATGATTTGCATTAATATGAAAACTTTATAAAACTAAACTAGTCAGTTTTTCTCGTTTTCAAACCAACAGCATATTGTAGAAAATAAATGCTGGTGGATTACAATATTAGCTTTGAGGTAATTATGCACAAATATTCTTTCCTCAAATTACTTTCCAGAAAAGAATACGTACTTTTCGTCTTCGGTAGTTTTTCTAAGAATCGCGTAAATCCCAACTGGAAACACGGGAAACACTGGAAAAATTCTACGTGTAAGCAACAATAAATTCATAATTTATTTTTATAAAACCAAATACTTTAAAAAAAATTATTTAAAAACTCTTATAGTGATATTGCACCATTCATTAGAAAAGTTTATATATAAAGAGTGCTTATAAAATAACGCTCGCTATTCGGAGCGGGCTGTAGCTTGAATGATTAATCCAAATGCAACAAAAATCGACACACTTACTAATAAAGAATGGGGGAAAATAATGGAATCATAAAAAAAACATAGACTCCTAAAATATAATCATAAAAAAGAATGATCATAATAAACAAACTCGTCTCTTTACCAGGGTTCTAAATACGAGGCGTAGTCAATTACGGCCAATTTCGGCCAACACAGCTAATTACGCCTCGTAATTTAGAACACTGGTCAAGAGACGAGTTTCTTTTTTTCGAAAAATAATGAAATCCTAAAACAGAAACTCGTCTCTTGACCAGGGTTCTAAATAAGAGGCGTACCCAATTATGGCCAATTACGGCCAACACAGCCAATTACGCCTCATAATTTAGAACCTTGGTCAAAAGACGAGTAAATTTTTTATGATTCCATTCTTTTCCCCCCTTCTTGATTAGTAAGTATCTCAAAGTTCGTTGCATTTGGATTATTCACTGAAGCTACATACCACTTCGAATAGCGAGCGTTATTTTATAACCACCCTGCACTATATATATACTCTTATATACTCTACTTTATATTATTTTATTACTACAGGGAAGCAGGGAATCTTCCCCAATTTTCAGGTTTTACCTTTTAAATGTCTTTAATCATAGCTAATGAAAGCAGTATATATTAATGCGTAATTCGGCATTACACAACATTTAATCATTATTATCACAAATTATCTATTGTAAAATTGAAAAAAGTAATATATTTTTAAAACTTAAAAGATGGGTCATTTAACCCAAAGTATACGAATACCTGAAACACCTATTAGGTATAAGTGACAAAAATCTTATATTTAAGAGCATCACTTGCAATTAAAAAAAATTACCCTTATTACATGAGAAATTGAGACACTTTGTGTCGATTGAAAGCAGTGGTACAAGATATTGTGATGGCTTCTGATTAATTAAAATAAAATGTAGAATATATAATCATGAACCTCGCAAGTAAAAATTGCCAGTTGCTGTGTCTTTTTTTTCCAATTTTCTGGATATCCTTTTTATTTTTCCCTAGTGAGTCGTAACCAAACTTGGTAGTTAACTTAGTGGTCAAACACGAATGTTCAAGATAGCCATAACTCCTAATAAGTGGAAAGTTGATCTTTTGGTTCTTTCATTAGAAACTTGCATGACTTTATATGATGCAAAAATATTTTTTTCTGGCCACCCTGCATTTTGAGAAATAAATTTTTCATGAAGTTCAGAGGTATGCCAAAATATCTCATGTAAATAGCCACTTTGAGTATAGCAGTATTATTTTTATTTATATTTTAAGGCATCTATCAAAACTTATAAACAAAACAAAAAGAAACATCATTGAAACTTGCTAAATGCATATAGATAGTAATCATAACCTTGGGTAAAGGCGATTGGGTTATTAGGGAAGCAACAACTTTAAATTAAAATGTATAGATATTACAACACAAAAATATACCATAGAAGAACCACAATGTATTTGTCTAATAGTTTAAAAGCATGTTCTGGTTGTTATTTTCACCATGAGATGAGCTAACTAAAAAAAGATGTAATGCTACTTCCGACTTGCAAAACTTTAATTCTAAGAAAATGGGTTGGGGTCAAGTACCTGCTTTTCCCTATTTGAAAATACATAGTTCCACAAACTATAGTTTGCTGAAAAAAAAAAAGCCTTATCAGTTAGCACCAATAATGGGGTAGAATGCGGATTTCCCAAGCTTAAAAAATGTTATATATTATAAGTTCTCATACGTTTAATTAAAATTTTAGACAAACGGTCAACTTTGGAACCAAACATTCAACGAGGAAATGAAATTTCTTTTTCAATCAGAATTCTTAATTAAATTCCAAGTCCTTTATGTCATTGATATCCGAAAAAAAAAGGATAATCCACAATCGAAAATAATAAAATATAATTTCCCACGAAGCCTGTGTAGCAGAGTAGAGGAAGTTAATTTGCATATAAATGACTTACTTCGCAAACCCGGGGAACTAGAGGAAATGCTGAGAATTAAGTTTTAATTGAGTTTTACCGCCATGCCACCCTTTATTGTACTGTTCACCACTAAGCCCAAGATGAGGATATTTTTATGTAAATGGATCCTAACAATGGTATATCTTGGTCTTTAATCACTGTTTAATTTATGTTTTACTTTAATATTGGAGAATGCAAGAGCGAAAGATTCTGGCTATATTTTATGCTTAGTATACCATCTTAGGATGTCAAGTTGGGACTTTAAGACACCATTTTTTAAATAATTCGTATGTTCATTTTTGTATTGTACGGTTATTTTTGTGTGTTTACTGTTAATGTACCGAATATTCAAACTTTCTTTTATAGTTTTTCAGTTACGATGGAAAATAGTTTACACAGTTCAAAATCTTAATGATGGTCTTCAATATTGAATCTACCATTCTATAATGTTTTCAGTTCAAGTCTTGTGCGCCTCATTTTTCTAATAGCATTAACACCTCCATTACAGAATAAAAACATCACCGAATTTAAACTTAGAAAACCAACAAGCATTCAATGTATTAGTAACTGGGCGAAAATGGCTTAATTAATTTATTCAACTTTAGTGTTCACTGTTTAAAGCGGTATTTCTTAAATCTTTACTTTCGGTTTCAAAGTTTCGGATAAATATATGACATATTATAACTTAAACACCCTCAAATTCTTATATTTTTAACCCCAATTTAAACTTAATAATTTTATGTTACCTTTCCACATATCCTCTATAGCACTTAGTACTTTAACATCCCAAATACATCCTGCAGGCGACAAACAGTCGCCTAAATCGTTCGTTCCCACAGAACTTTTTTGAATCATCCACTCAGACGTTGACCTTTTTAAAACCTTTCTTATAACAAAATCTGAACATTGATTGTTAATTATTGAAGAAGTGTTAGACATTCCTAGCCACATTTGCAAAGCACTTCGCCACGAACCATCTTCTAGTCTAGACACTAAATACTATCCTCTCCTGATGTGTAGTTGATCAATAAAAGATTTAATTCTATCTACACTCTTAAAACAAAAGAGTGAAATCCACTCCAGTTGGAGAAGTGCATTTTCGACACCGTAAAGGCATGCATATTTTCTCAGACTGAGTTAAAATCACTCGTTTGGAGTGATCCTGTCGGAGGTTTAACACACAAAGGATCCCCTCCAAAAGGAGAAGTGCATTTTCCAGTCTGGAGGAGTGAAATCCACTCAGACTGAGTTAAATTAGGAGTGTTTGTTTTAAGAGTGTAGGTTCCCATGTCGACTTATTCTACATATATGTTAAAAAATAATAGTTTAAAAAATAACTTGGATCTTGAAGTTAGAATCGAAGTGGAAGAAAAATAAACACGAACCTTGAAAGTAGGACTAACATGAAAGAAAAAATAACCATTGACTAACAATACTCACCCCATCCTATTATATAGAACATGATGAGATTCTTTTGCTCTGCAAAGGCCGCAGCTATCAGCTTGTGAAGGTAAAATCCCTCGCAGAACATCCACATATAGTTGGTCATCCGGAAGTATCGGGTCAAAATGGACAGGATTTTACATGCGTCCTGGGTGAGAAAGAACGCAAGAATAGCCTTGTCATTAAATTCATTCTCCATTCATTAAAATACACTGCTCAAAACAATTAGGGGGGTGCTTTGTGTACTTTTGTTAAACCTTCCAGTTTCAACTTTTTATTTTTTATTCTAAAACTTTAAAATTTGTGAAATAGATTCATAGGCATACATAAAGAAATGGTAAAAAATAGGGCGGAAAATCCCCATTTTTTTAAACTAAAATTTAAGGGGGGGGGGAGGGAATTGGAATAATAACGATTGAATAACTTATAAAAATATTTTTTTCAAAACTTTTTTTGTTAAAAAATTTTAAAATAAATTTTAAGCATCTAAGAATTCAGGCGTGAAGAATTTATAGTCAATTTATTTCATAAAAGTTTTTGGGAGTGAACTTTATTTTACCCTACTTTTCATTTTTTCATTTAATAAAAACACACATTATTTAATTTTTCAAAATGCACGATTCTTCCATTTTACGATAAATAAGTGCGAGATCAACTTAATGAGAAAAAAATCGCAAGCTGATGATTACAAATAGAATCATTGGGGGTGAAAGGGTTTAAACCATGCATTCCCCTAATTCTTCTGAGCAGTGTAGTTGGTGTTTCTAGACATTGATAGATAACAGGTTTAAGTGAAAGAAAAAGCAAAGAAAGTCTATTGACCCAACTTGTGATACATTGAACATAACAAAAAATATGTCCGATTTACAAGTTTGTAACACAATTATCTTTGCCACATTATGAAGGTAAAAAATAATGACGGACTGCCGGGAAAAAAATCGAGTTTTTGATAAATATTTTTTTTTTGTATATGACTAATAATTTTAGCAAAATAACCCGCAAACAGATTAAAACATTCTTAAGAGAAATTAGTTAATCTAAATTAAAAGTTAAGTATCTACTTGAGTAAAGTGAGAAGGATACTATCATGAAACACTAATTTTTAATAACGTTTTATAGAGTGAGAGCCCAGGGCCCCCAGACCTAAGTCATTTTGGCAAGGATGAAATGTACGTGATTAGGTTCGGTTTTCATTTACTTTTAGTGTAGGCATAACCGTTAGAGTGGACCGACGGCCAATTTACAGGTATCGGGTGCAAAAAGTAGGTAAAATATAAGTTAACCTAAGTCTTTTTGGAAAGGCTGATTTTTACATATGTTTTAGAAAATAATGTTAAAAGTTCATAATAATTTTCCCAGACACTTTCCTTGGGCCGATATTTCTCCCAGACGCTTTAAACGTCTTCATCAAGCTCAGACTTTGTCAATCACATCTAGCTTCGTGAGATGGCGCTACAACCGTTCTTGGACATCAAGGAAGGGAAGTTAAGCAAAAAAGAACTATGTGTCTATTGGAGACGCTGGTTGATGTGACATATATATTCCGGTTTGTGTGCTTGATTATTGGAGATGTGAAAATGTAGTAAGCTAGACAGCTATGGCAACTTGTTTAATAATCTATTTTCGAATTAATTTTTTTTCAATTAAATCGATAAGATATTCTTTCACCGGAATATGTCAATCAACCAACCATATATCCAATAGACACATAGTTCTTTTTTGCTTAACTTCCCTTCCTTGATGTCCGGGAACGGTTGTAGCGCCATCTCACGCCGCTAGATGTGATTGACAAAGTCTGAGCTTGATGAAGACGTTTAAAGCGTCTGGGAGAAATATCGGCCCACGGAAAGTGTCTGGGAAATTTATTATGCACTTTTAACATTATTTTCTAAAACATATGTAAAAATTAGCCTTTCCAAAATGACTTAGGTTAACTTATATTTTACCTACTTTTTGTACCCGATACTTCTAAATTGGCCGTCGGTTCACTCTAACGGGTATGCATACACTATAAGTAAATGAAAACCGAACCTAACCACGCACATTTCATCCTTGCCAAAATGACTTAGGTCTGGGGGCCGTGGGCTCTCGGTCTATTATGTGTGCTTCAATGTGCTGGATGAAAAATGGCCGTGGTAACTTTTGTCGACATTTTAGTCAAATATGCTTACTATACCCAATGAAGCCTATTAATGTATTGATCCATACAAATATTTTAGAGTTTCAGGTAAACAAAAAGTGGTACCTAGCATCATTATTTACTTAGTTTGCTGATTCAAATTCGGTGAATTTGAAAAAATTAATAAACTTTTAAAAGTGGTTAGGAACGGCCATTTTCAACTTATCAGGCAAGGTAAGCTCTGGTCGTCCTGATGCATGCCTGTACAAACTTTTCGGATTACGAGACAGATTACGAGAGCAGTTTTTCTTTTTTGGAACAGACGACACTCCAAACAGTGCACGTCACACATTAAGGAGCTCTGGCCTCATAAGTTGAATAGGTCGTGGTTTATTCAACATAGGCCTAACTACCTTTATCGCAGAATTCCTTTCCTGGATTGGTCTTGTTTTTCTGGTTAGCGAAAAGTGGTATACTTTAAAAAAGTTTGTGCAAAATTGCACCGGAATCCTAGATTTTGAAATTAAACTTTCAAAGTTATCGAACTATCAAGGTTGCACCGGATTATTTATTATGATTTTACCGCAAAATTAGTAAATTCAAGTTACAAATTGTTGTAGGAATAGAAAATTCCAGGATTCCGGTGTTATCTTAAGCAAGCTTTTTAATAGTGTAATAGGTAGAAGTACAGATGAATTTCCGTATATAACATACCCCGTTTCCGTCCATGATGGTGTGGTATTTGTCAGATTTGTCGAGCTCGTCCACGATGACAATGGCTTTGAAAAGGACGACGGCCACTCCATTGAGGAACAACGAAAGGAACAGGTTCTTGTGCATTGAGATGCGGTGAACCTGCAGCTGCCTGGAAGCACACATCGCCACATAACAAGATCAGATGAGTTGTAAATTTTCTGGGTCAAATTGTCACTATGTTCATAAGCAATACTGGTTTCCTAATGCACTAGAAAATCGGTTGCCAACTTCTCTTTACATCAAACCTGAGAAGTCATGTTTCAAGCCTTCCCCCTTTTCAAAGACAATGACTCTCAAAAATTCAGATTTTTTTAAAAAAAAATTATTACAAGTTACATTACAATTATACTGTAGTTTTGTCCCCTAACATATTTGGACTTTTGAGAAATCGTTGTTTTGCCGGGTGTTTTCATCGAACCCGCATTCTGTAAGTTCCAAGTGAAGAGTCACTCCAACTAGGCAACCAAATTATTTAACGTACGGAATTTGTAAATACGACGAATTTCTGTAAAAGTTTTTTTACTATTATTTCTTAATTGTTTAATTTATAAAAAAAGTACACCGATCGAAGATAGCCACTAAATTTACTTTTTCAGATTGCACCCTTTGGAACCAAAGGTACAACAGAACATGAGCAAAAAAATCCTATAGATCGAAATAATATAAGCTAAATTGAAAATGTGGGTACTTAATTTTCCGCATGTGCACGTAATTACTTGCCCTAAATAATCAGATTTACATTTTATCTTTTCATTTCTTTAAAACTTCATAATAAATAACAATTTAATAACCATTATTTAAATAATGTATTTTTTATTGTGATGCATTTAACTGAAATTAAAAAACTTAAACATATCTTTCTTATTCAAAAATCGATTTTGCATCAGGCTTTTAAAAATACTTTAACAATAAGAAGTCTAATGAACTACAAATTGAAACACTCTTTTCACTAAAAATAGCTTCACTAAAAATGACTACTCGTCAGGTCTTTTATTAGTTTCATGCCTTGTCGTTAGCTGGAGCACATTAAGACGCCATCCATACCATAATTTGTCTCTCAAATTACTCATATTCTAGAATAATGATCAATTTTTAGCAGGCGTTGCAGGTTTGAAAGTACAAAGAAAACGGACATTTTCATAATGGGGAACTTGTTTTAAATAGCTCAATTTTACCTGAGTTTTTTTTTTATTAAATCTGTTTCTTAAACGTGAGAAGGGTTCACAAAAAATATTCAGTTTGGAAAATAGATTTTAAATAATGGCATGGCGGTTATATAAAGTAAAATTCGGAAAGATTTAAGTGAAGATGGAACGTGTTTATAATGGTTTAGTTTTAGCAATTTTTTTTATTTATTAAATCTGCACGTTAAACGTGAGAAGGGATCACAAAACCTTAGTTTCGTTTAGGAATATATATTTTAATGAATAGCATTGCTTTTAAAATAAATTTCTAAGATATTTAAGTAAAGTGAGCAATTTAAATACAATTTATTCTATTGATAGAATCATTAAATGTACTAAATTTACAGAGGCGTATTTTTAAATTGACTAAGAAGAGTACAGTGAAAAGAGGTAAATTTAAGAGGGTTATAAATTTGGTCGCAAGTTAAAATTCAATTTATTCTAAAAGCTTTTTAGCATTTTATATTATTTTTATTTCAAAATGAATTTATGTTTAAATAAAAGTTAAAAACACTAATGAACTCCATCACACACATAATTTTTCTCTCATAAATTGTTCCCGAATTTTGTCCCCTTTTGTCTTACATTTTGTATATTTTGATAAACACGAGCATAAAACTAATGTTTAATGCAAAGTTTTTTTTAATGATCATCGTCAACTCTAAGGGGGAATGGGCTCGCTGGACCACGGTCTCCAAACTCAAGTGCCTCAGTGTTAATCCATTGGCGAAAAAACTATTTTCTCTGCCACATTTCTCCGGCTGTATGGAAGATTTTTACAAACGATATTTAATTGTAGATAGCTCCCCCTTACAGGTCTTCTACTTTTAGAATTGCTTCGAATATTTTGTGTAAAATTATTTATTGAAAATTAAAAAAAAATATTCGTACTAATTTCAAAAAGTGGGATGGTCGGGACCTGTAAGTCAGCTACATTTATCACATAAAAAATCAGCTTGTAAAAAAATTCAATAACACCGGAGAAATGTGGCAAAAAAATGTATTTTTCTCCATTGGATTAACAGTGATGCACTTTGCTTTGGAGACCCCCGGTCCAGCACGCCCATTCCCCTTTAACTTTATCTAACAAAACAAAATATAAGACAAATGAAGACAATAGCCCTAGCTGGAGTAAACTAAGTTTAGCGAAAAAATAATTCATTTTTTTTAAACTTACGTTTTTATTCGGAATTGAAGATGTTAATGGGTAAATTGGTTAAGCAAATATAAAGTATTAGGAGTAAAAAAGTTGTCATTAGATAATAGATGACAAATTACTAAATCCAGCCCTACGCATTATTTAAAACTTTATGAAACAGAGACACCATTAATATTTGAAATTGAGAATAATTAGATACGAGAGCATCACAAGGAATAACTGGTGGAGATGAACGGCTTTCGTGATGGTAAAGAAACAAAGTCAGTAAACATGAAAGAAAATTAAGAAAGCGCAAGCTCCTTTGAAAACATTTTGCTTGGCTTGTATAAGTTCATAATCGTTATCACTTAATATCAGATTCGAAATCTGATTTTTAAACATGAACTTATAATGTTAATGACTATATGAGGGAATCAATTAGTGGCATTTATGATGTTCAAAATGAGATGTCGTTAAAAACGAAGTTTTTATAACACTGAATATTTCAGATTATGATATGTACAAGTGATATAATTACCTGTGCCTTTAGTCTTTGCCTGTAAAACTACTTCCATTGCTATGCATTAAAAATAATCTTAACTCAATAGGTTAAGAAGTACAATTTTCGAAATAGTACGAAAATCGTACTTTTGGAAGTTAGTTTCGCGTGGAAAGACTCTTTTCAAAAGTTAAATTACATTTTTTTTAAAAAAAGTTTCTTTTACAAAATAAACTGCATGCGTTCCGAAAAATGTGTATAGTTTACAGAACAAATAGAACAAATGTTTTTAGTTTAATCAGATACAGTTAAAATATGTTATAGCTAAAGAACTCAGATTGTATCTGTAAATTCAATGGCATTTTTTCGGGCATACCCGCTGACAATTTCCCTCCCAAAAAAGCAGCTTAGTATTTGTTTTACAGCTTAGAAACTTACTTATACATTGAGAAAATGATGAGAGCGGGAACCAAGGATACAATGGAAACTGAATAGGTAATGATGTGGAAATACAAATATCGACGATGTTCCTGAAAAACATATTAAGTACTTTTACATTCCGTGGAAAAATGAAGAACTTTAAAATAAATGAAATAAATAACTGACCTATTATAAAGTGTGTTTTCATTTAAAGCAAGTGCTGATATCAGAATTGAAGAGATTAGTGGAAGAACGTGCTAAGTGACATTTTTGAAAAAAAAATAGAGTTTTGTGTCAATGATCATATTATTTATTCCATTCGTTAAAGATAACAAATTCCCCTTTTTCATAAACTCAAAATTCAGTAAATTTTTATCGTTTGCAAGTACTGTTTTCAATGGATTATGCAGAGCTATGCAGAGTTTTCACTAATTAAAAAGATCCAGCACATTTTAAATAGCGTATTTAATGAGAAATTGTTACTTTGAAAAGCTTGAGCTGAAATAACCCAGCAGGGCCGAAATTTTCTAATTATTGTGCGCGGTGGCAAAATTTCCCATCACATTAATAAAAAAGTTTTAATTTAATAGACTTTTGCATTAAAAGTTTAATTATAATCCCTAGTCACTACTAACCCAAAATTAGAAATATATATATTTATTTCATCAACAATACTTGAACACAAATAATTCTATACGTTTAAAGGAAGTTTATATTGTATTTAAAAGATTTATTACATTGCAAACAATAACCCTTTGTGAAATTGAACCTTTTTGTTAAATTTTTGATTAAATTAAAAATATCAAAAGCTTTTAGCTTTATTTGAACAAAGGAGAACCAAATTATATATTACCGCAATATTAAGTTCATTGATTTTTTTACGAGGTTAACTCCTTTGTTAAAATGAAGGAAAAAATTCATTATTAAATTTTTCATTCATTATAAATGTATTTGTGTCAAAGTATATAATAAATATGTTTTGTTTGTGTCTAATTTAAAGTAAATTAAATAATAATTTACTTTCTTTCAAAATCTTTTGGGGGTTAGAATATTTTTAACTCCTTTTATTGTCCATTTTTGAATTTTTTTTTTCACTTGGGAGTTACACTTTAAAAAGTTTTCTTAACAATGGTGCTTTTGTAATGAAATAAGTTATTGAAAATGTGATTTTAACAGGTGCTACAGTTTGTTGGATATAATTAAAAAACTGCCACTATTTTCCTCGGAATTTTTTTTATAAAAGCATATTTATGGTGCACCAATAATAATTCAATATTCTTCTGAATAATAAAATAATACAATTTCCAAATTTCACTTGGAAATGATGTTCTGACTCTTTAACCTGAAAATATATAGATTTCCATTAAATTGATTAATATGCATATGTGTTGTTGCCTTGTTAGAAAGCACTATTCAAATCTATAAAATGGTTGAGCATGAATCAAAGCTAAAACTTTGTCGCATAGTATAATTTTTTTTCAATTTTGCTTGCTTGAAATTGCGTTGTAGGCATACTTGGTAAACTAGATTTTCCGCCATTTTATCAAGATGGCGGCCAAACGGGTTCGAAACAAGCCGTCGTCCATATAAAAAAAATGATCGTCTTGTTCTATTGTACACACCCCGAAAGTTTCCTAAATGTCTCTCAAAACATACAATTTTTCACACTTGCTGTTTGACTATATCATCAATACTAATTTGACACAGTAATTAATCACATCGGTAATTTTAACTGTGTAATTGTGTGGAAGAATAGACGGATCAATAGGGCACAGATGTGGATAACTGAAGTTTAGGTCATAAAAATATAGATACTTGGAGTTATATTGTGTTTAACCCTTTCAGTCCCAGTGATGCCATTTGGCATCATCACTTTCAATATTTTTTTTCCAAATGTTTTTGTTCCGTTATGACATCTAAACACACATAATTCGATTCTTCACACTTTGTTCTATTCGACAATATTTTACATTAATCTCAATAGAAGTCAAAACTACTATTTTTTTTTATTTTGAAAATATCTAACAAGCATTTCACCTGCTTTTTGAAAAGTTCACTTCAGTTCCACATATTTAAAACGCAATTTAAACTATTTTGGTTAAAATAATTGCTAATTTTTTAATAATATGGTCAGATGCCTTAAAATATATAACTCGAAGTGTTTTTAGGTAATATAACACTTCGAGTTATATATTTTTATTTTGTGGTTTTCCACAGTTAAAACATTTTGGCATTATTTCAAAAACCATATAAAAAATTAAAATGAATTTTTTTTTCTTATGGAACTCTTATCTTTGGCCTAAAATAAGCTTATTTTGTGAATATCAGATGTTTCTGTAGTGTAGTTAATTTTTGGGACTGAAAGGGTTAATCGTTTAAAAAATTAATTATTCGTATTTTAGTGTAGTACTTACCTCCAGTCTTCCACATTTGGTGTAGTTTGTCCACTCTTTGTAGAACTCATTTCGATACCAAGTTCCGTTGGGCCAACATTCCTTGTATGCATACTCTAAGAAACAGTTCTAGTTTCATAACTAGTTGCAAATAAACTCTTCGAACATTTAAGGTGGCCGATCACCTTTGATAGCAAGTTTCTGAAAATTCTATTCTAACCATGACGTTGAGCGATTTTATTATTTGTTATGAATATAAAAATAGTTTTAAGAAGGTAAATCATAAAAATATATACATTTTTTCAGTATCAGTGGAAAATTATAATTAAATATGCTTCAAAAATCACGCTTACGCAAAACATGAAATCTTTAATTTTTTTTCATCGTTTAAATTTAAATGTGCTGAACAAACATTAATATAGGTCATGAACTAAAATCATTAAGATATCGATGTCAACATTTTTTGTATGCAAAAGTTTGCAGCGTTATATCGAAAACACATAGAAACAAGACAGTAACAAGCATATAAATAATTTTTAAATATCCGATTCTTAATAGTTTTACACGATTCTAATTTAAAACCATCTTCATACTGTTACAAAACTACTGTAAAAATTTGGAAGCAATTGATAATAAAGAACTTCAGTTTTTATGTTTTGCGTAATTCGTAATGAGTTTCGAAAAAAATTCAAAAACAAGCAAAAAAAGCTTTAAAGTGCTATAACTTCGGTTCTATTAAAAACTATTGAAACTAAAATTAAACAGATTTAGAAAGCTAAACGTTTATTTTATATTAAAATGCAAAAAACAAACATTTGATATTTAGTCGATTTTTGCTGAAAAGAGGTTATCGGATACCTTAAACTTCAAAATAACAATTCGTCTAATTTTAAAAAATATTACGAATTTATAAAAAGTTACTAACTTAATTTATCATGCTTATAGTGAAGGGAGTGAAAATGTTTAAGCATACGGGTAAAGTGGAAACCTAATATTTTTCGTCTAAAGAGAGCTTTAACGTTGTACTGATTATCTTAAAATATTATTCGGATTCGGATTCACCACGGTACACAGCTAGGAACAAACAACAAGCACATTTTATGCCTCCAATTATTTAGCAAATTATTATTTTTTAAAATTAATTATTATTTGTTTACAATCTCTCTGTAAAAAATGAAAACGTACATACTAATATCCATAGAAAACTACTTGAAGTTTAAAAACCGTTATATGACAAATTTATAACAAAAGGCAGTGTTCCTTAAATAGTGACTTATGTCAAAAATTCAAAATTCTTTCTTTGATTAACGGAAATTTTTACTAGAAACTTTTTTTGTCGGGGCAATATTTTGTAAAATTAACGCCATTTTCGTTTGTTTGAAAGTCTTATTGAATTCGCAAGACCATATTCGGTCCCTTCAAATCCGCAAGCGATTCGTCTATTAACAGAAACATTAAGTACTTGAGCCAAACGGAAATTATTTGTGAAAATAAGAGAAAATTTAGTGTAAAAAGACGAGTTTTTCTGACAGTTATGCAGTTAAAGAAGAAGGTGACTTCCCTCTTATAACTTCCTGTTTGGGAATACTTGTTTGGTTTTAATCCAGTAAATGAGTTTGATAAAGTAAAATAAGATATCACAACAACAATTTCAAGCAGATGTTTCTGACATGGCCCGTTTATGTTTTCTCCTTAATATCTTGATCCGATCCTGAACTTTTTCCCGCTCTCCAGGCAACTGTTTTATTTAGCTTTTTACAAGAAAATCAGAACATTTCTTTTGAGTTGCATAAAGTTCAAAGGATAATATGTTCGACACAATATAAATTTTTGAATAGTTTTTGTTCCAAACTCTCGATCCTATAACACAAATTGCCAATCTTTTCAGAATATAAATAAAAATTATTTCTACAAAAATGCTTTCAGTATCAGAACAAAAAGTGCAATTTTAAGCATCATAAGGCATATAAGATTAAAATATAGCTTTCTACATTAATTTTATTTATATTGTTTACACAATATTTTCTCTCTCTATTTTTTATTATTTTCTTCCAAGCAACTTTTGTCAAAAAAACATTTTTCAATATGCATACGTGCTTGACATGCCAATTGAATATGAATCCTTTAAATATCCACAAAGTTTAAAAACGATCGATTTCTTTCGATACTCTCAATGATAGCAAATTTGTATGATACCTAAAACTATTCAGAATTTGAAATTGCAAGTATACAATTTCCTAAGTTATAGACGCATTTTAAATGCATTTTTTTACAAGAAAGAAATCAATAATAAAACTGAACTTTTTAATTTTTAATTATTAATTCTACTGCTGCTACGGTTAAATTATTTCCTAATTTAGTTTGACTGGCATTTAATTGTAGAAGCCTAACATTTTAAACATTAAATAACTTTTTTTAAATCTTTTTCTATAGTTTTTATTTGTGCAATAAATTTTATTCCGTATTATATCCAAGAAAAATATAAAACGAAAAATTACATACTTAAAATAGATTATTGGTTATGTCATTTTCTTTTTGTTCCAGTTTTTGCCCACACTGTTATATCTCAAAAAAGATATTTAAACTGACTACTGTCATTTCGATCAAAAACATAATTATATCTTCTCTAAGTTAATATTATTTTTGAAATATAGAAGCTTTTTTAATGACAAAATGACTTATTTAATAATGAAAAAAGATACAAATTCGCAAGAAAAAAACCAGGTAATTAACGAAAAGTGGTAATTTTTCACAGCTGCACGAAATTAATAGTAACTTTTTTGAAAGTTAGAAAATTAACTTGTTTTTTGGGAGTACTTTTTTATATTCTGCACGTTTATATGCATGATATGGGAATATATTTCGGAATTATATTCAAATTTATTTGTTTAACAAATTTTATGCAAAAACATTTTGCTTACAATTTTAGCGGAATTTTTCTAATTTTTTCTTCCTATCATCAAAGAAAAACTATTAAATAAAACTTTATTAAAACTGTATTAATAAATAAGTTTATGAATGGTTTTAAATCTTTTAGATGCATTAATTTTTATTGTAAGAGTGACAATAAAATTAAACTGCATCATTTTGAAAAAAAAAATTAAATTGTTATTTTTTCTTAAGCCATGATTTAATATGTTTAAATAGAAATGCAATGCAAATTGCAGCACGTTAACATTCGCCTCATAAATCTGAAATTCTTTTTTTTCTAATCCTAACATATCCTAGAACATTTAATAACCAATGATTAACTTGCAAAAAAAGTTTCGAGATTACTTTTTCCTCGAAAGTTAGAAAAAGTTGGTGTATACGATATTGATAAACTCAATCAAAATCAAAAGAAACTTGGAAAAACTTTTTGCAACATTTTAGTTTACCTAACATAAAAAAATAATTAATTACATTATTTTGTAGTGCATAAAAATCTAATTTAGAAATGCTGTGATATCGAGCCAAAATTATTTTTACGCTCTGGGAGTCGGCAAATTTGTAGCAAAAAAAATTGTTTCCACTATTTAGAAGGTTCACGTTATTAAAAAGAGCGTAGTTTATTTCTGCTTTTTTTATATTCTTGTAATTAGGTTATTAATTTAAATTAACTGAGTTATTCATTAAATAAGGAATGCTTTAACAAGATAAAGTTTAAGTATTTATGATTTTGTTTCAATGAACCTGTTTTTACATAAGAATGAAAAATTCTCATTAGTAGGGGAAAGTGTTCAGCTTTGGCACAATTGTATATGGAGACATGGGGAATAACTCGTTTTAGGGAAATCGAAAAAATCCAGTATTTTTAGTGGCAACACTACTAACAAAGCTTTATCTTCTCTTGTTAAAGAAGGGTCGCCGAAAGCTAATGGCGGCATAATAAACAGGATTTATTGATTTCACACATCTCGAGTAACTTTTACTATCATTTTATATTTTGTATTACGCGTCGGTTTAATCTTCTTTTCGGCTCTTTTTAGTACTACTTAATAAGCCGTGTTTGAAGTAATTTTTAGTCCGAATTGTGTTTTTCAAAACTTAACACTTTCTTATTACAATGCGCTTTAAAAAATTACCAGATGTGCTGTTCCTTGGGACAGTATTTTGGTTGTACCTAGGGACGTCCCTAGGTACACCTTCCCTATTCGTGGACTTTTTGGCAGCACCGAGTGTTTTTGGTCTGTTACTTTGGCAATCACCGGGCGAGAACCTCCGTTTGCAAAACAAGCGCCTCATCGATTAGATTAAACTCCTTGCCAACATAACTTGGGCAAAAACAAAGAGTAAAAAGACAGAGGGAAAAACGCGATTGGTCCGTTAGTTGGAAACTCTTGTTTGACCAGGAAAATGACTTTATATTGTACAAATATGTACAAACAAAGACTTATACCTAAATTCTCAGCTCAATTTTCATTAGAAATTATTTTTAAAAAAATTTCAAATCAAAATTTAAAAAATTTTATTAATTTTTTTAGAAAAAAGTTCTTAAAATAATTTCTAATAAAACATGAGCTGAGAATTTAGGTATAGGTCTTTGTTTGTACATATTTGTACAATATAAAGTCATTTTCTTGGTCATGTCTTCAATTTTGACCTAAAAATTTGCCGCGCAAGCCTAATCACAATGCGTTCAAATAGTGTTATGTTTGTTGTTATTTATTTTAGTTTTGGCTAAAGTTTCATAAATTTTAAAATTTGTTTTATATTAAACAAATCTTGTGAAGTACATATAAAAAAATTATACTTATATATTGAGTAGTTAAAAAATTACATGAAAGATCAAACTATACTTTGAAGTACCTTCTTTGCACATTTTGAAGACTCCTATGAACCCTTAAGGTTTTTTTTCAGCAATTTGGCTGTCAGAAATTTTCTGCAATATAATGTAATTTTTTTACGATATAACTTACTTGCACACGAAGGGGCTTCGTTCTCGAAATATATGTGTCCCTGGCAATCCTCTTTTGCTGTTGTCCCTGCAGGTGTGTCTTTCCAGCACTGCCAACCGTCCCAGGTATGGGGACAGAATGAACCATCTGTAAAGAGCATGTTTTTTTAAAATTGCAACATGCCATCTGTAAAGAGCATTTATTGTTTTTAATTTCAACATGCCATCTGTAAAGAGCATTTTTTTTTTTTAATTTCAACATGCCATCTGTAAAGAGCATTCATTTTTTTAAATTTCAACATGCCATCTGCAAAGAGCATTTATTTTTTTTAATTTCAACATGCCATCTGTAAAGAGCATTCATTTTTTTAATTTCAACATGTCATCTGCAAAGAGCATTTGTTTTTTTAATTTCAACATGCCATCTGTAAAGAGCATTTATTGTTTTTAATTTCAACATGCCATCTGTAAAGAGCATTTATTTTTTTAATTTCAACATGCCATCTGTAAAGAGCATTCATTTTTTTAAATTTCAACATGCCATCTGCAAAGAGCATTTATTTTTTTAATTTCAACATGCCATCTGTAAAGAGCATTCATTTTTTTTTTCAATTTCAACATGCCATCTGTAAAGAGCATTTATTTTTTTTAATTTCAACATGCCATCTGTAAAGAGCATTCATTTTTTTAATTTCAACATGTCATCTGCAAAGAGCATTTGTTTTTTTAATTTCAACATGCCATCTGTAAAGAGCATTTATTGTTTTTAATTTCAACATGCCATCTGTAAAGAGCAGTTATTTTTTTAATTTCAACATGCCATCTGTAAAGAGCATTCATTTTTTTAAATTTCAACATGCCATCTGCAAAGAGCATTTATTTTTTTAATTTCAACATGCCATCTGTAAAGAGCATTCATTTTTTTTCAATTTCAACATGCCATCTGTAAAGAGCATTTATTTTTTTTAATTTCAACAGGCCATCTGTAAAGAGCATTTATTTTTTGTAATTTCAACGTCAAAAACGCGCAGTTTTGTCAAAAAATGCACCATAGAGAAATTTTGTTCAATGATGTGAAAATAGTCGTATAGTGTCTTCGCATTGCCATCCCACAGGTCCGGGGATATAGTCCCGGAATGCTGGGGAACTAAACACTGGGGGTACCACGTGAGGTTGACCACCTAATCGGGACATATCCCTAGTACCCCAGAGCTCTTGGTCACGTAATATGAAATGGAGCGGCAGGCTAAAGGGATTGTTGTGCTGAAGAATTCAGTTTTAGATGTGAAAATATAAAGAAGCACTTATAAAACAATTGTATCTAACAGTCGTATATAGAAAGGACTATACCATAGAGGATAGGGGTAGGTACAGCTGGGAAAAAAAAACGAATCACCCCTCGTTTCTCGGCTGGTATTGATCAAGAAATTTTGTGTAAGGTGTCAATTTTCAGGAAATAGCGTAAGGAATTGGGAACTGGCAATAAAAATTGTTATAGGGGTCGTCTACATATTAAAATGAGTACCAACTTTGAAAATTCCAATAGCAACACCCAATTTGTTTTACATAAAAATGTTCAGCACCCTCAAAATACCCCATGTATAAAAAAGAATTATTTATTTTGCATTATTTGCTGAGATATTAAAGCCTTAATTTTGAACTCGGTTTGGGGCAAATCTCCTAAGTGAAAAAAGGTAATATTTTGGTTGTGTCTTTTCAAAACGACTAGCTAAAAAAGGGTTAGCATAATCTCGCCAACGGATGCTAGAATTTAACTTTCTTCAGTAATATTGGGATTTTTCGAATGTTTTTTTTTTTTTTTAAATTTTGGATTTTAAAATTCAGAAATAAAATAAAGGCTAGAAGATGAAAAGTTTTAATTTTAAATTAAGTCGCATATGCGGTTATTTATAACGAACAGATTTTCAAATGCTATTAGTTACAATCAGATTGAAAAACATGATTATTACACTTATACTTTAAACTTGTTATGCAAATTTTTGTTTCATTTGCAAACATTGTTGCAGAAATTTTTTTTAAAATTCGTCGCACTCTATCGGTAATATCGGCCCAGTGGTTTGGTGGTAGTGCTTATTTCGCATTGTCACGCCACAGGTCCGGCGATCGAATATCGGATTGGGCGAGGTTGACCCATCCTTTCATCCCTTAAGTGGGTCGATAAATTGGGGACCAAGCATGCTTGGGGAACTAAATGCTGGGGGTTCCGCGTGAGGCTTTCCACATTACCGGGACATATGCCTTGCACCCCAGAGCCCTTTGTATCACGGAAGCTGAAATGGGCACGGCCGGCCCTGGCCCACTAATGGACTGTGGCGCCGAGGAGTTCTAGTTTTTATCGGTAAACCACGTATTGCAAATTGAGGGTTACGACCTTAACACGATATTTAAGGAAAGCAAAATAAAAATATTCAGAATGATTTGGTAAAGATTTTTAACCAACGCAGTTGGCACTAATCATTTAAAAAAGTTAATGTAGTAACAATCAAATGTATTTAAAACCGAATTCCAGTAATATTCTAGGGTATTTAAATTTTAATATTAAACGCACTTTTTGAAATTGTATTGGAAATAACATACATTTAAAATAAAGTAACCGATATCATTTAATGTTAATTATACAAAAAAAATAATACATTGTATGCACTTGAAATAAGAAAAGATTTTTAGACATTTGACAGAAATCGATAATTTGAATAAACATTTACCAAAAAACGCTTTTTAATCCTCAAACGATAATGCAGTTTAGGATCAAATTTGCCGAGTAATTTTTTACACGGTCCCTTAAATTCGTCTTTTTCAGTTTTTTTACAATAACTCGGCAAATAATTGTTATTGAATTAAAAAATTTGGGATTTTGGTTCTCTTGATCTACTTTATCGATTTATTTGAAAAAAATTTGGGGTTGCTATTCATGTTTTATTTTTTCTTATTTAAATTTATATAAAAAATTATTAAAAATAAAAAATTGATGAAAAAACATGTGTGATTTGTTTTTGGAAAATTAAGAAGTATATAATGAAAAAAAATCTTTGTTAAATTCATTTTATTTGTAGAGGTATGAATAAAAGTTTGTGAAACTTTTTTAACATTATAGGCGTTCAACTTTGAATACTTATATCTCAGCAAATAATGCAGAATAAATAATTCTTTTTTATATATGGGGTATTTTAGAGGTGCTGAACATTTCTATGTAAAAAAAATTTCGTGTTGCCATTGGAATTTTCAAAGTTGGTACTCATTTTAATATGTAGACGACCCCTATTAAAATTTTTGTTGCCAGTTCTCAATTCCTCACGCTATTTCCTGAAAATTGACACCTTACACAAAATTCCTTGATCAATACCAGCCGAGAAACGAGGGGTGATTCGTTTTTTTTCCCCCAGCTGTACATATATATCCGGCTTGTGTGCTTGATCAGAGACCCGTGTTTAAGCCTTCGTCAAGTCAGACAGACACAGAAAGAATTTTTACTGTCACAGAGAAATTAAGTACACCCAGAGTGAAGGCGGGAATCGAACCCGCACCCGTTACAGCTCGCAGAATGCCAGAGTAATGGTCCAAACCACTCGGCCATCCGGACAACCTCATAGAGGAATTTGGTTAAATTGAGCCTAAATTATACATATAACACTACTGGTGATAATGATGTGAAAATTAAGATTGACACTCGTAAAACCATCGTAATTGATATTTAGAACTTTAATACCTCTGGGGGTACCATATCAGGGGGTAATCGGCCTTTGGTATAGTGATCAAATTCCGATATGTGAGTGAGAAGGGATGTGTGAAAGGGACCTTTCTGTAAAACGGATGTGACATGCTGACGAGCAAAAGTCGGACTTCCTCCCTTGTGGCACTCAATAAAAACGGAAGCCGCCCCTCTTCACCTTAAAAACGGGTAGTTCTCTTCTCCGGGCTCGGTTACTGAGTGGCATTAGAGACAACAACAATAGAAATGTAAATGGGATGATTGCTCAATGAAGCGAGTGATATGTGATAATTATCAGAAAGCAACTCGTAGATTTCGATACAAATTGTTTGAATATTATGAATTTGTTTAAGATTATATGCGCAATATTTGTATCAAGAGATAATAAATGATATTTTATTTCATTTATAGGTTAAAAGCGCCTTCTTTTTTAAAAAAAAAATGTTTGTGTTTAAAACAATGAAAATTCTATGGCAAAATAAATAGTTTTTACCAAAAATAAATAAGGCTTTGAACGTTGAAAATGTTTGAGAAGAACACGTGATTAAACATAAACCAACCGCAGTTGGTTTACTGAATCTGAAACTTTAAAGAAATGGATGGCTATGCAAATGTTTGTACGTTTCTACATTTTATTCCTTTAGGTAGAATCTTTGTGTTTGCAGAATGAGTTTCTTTCTACAGTTTTCTTTGTCCTTTGAGGATATTATTATTGTTTCATTTCATGTTACATTTCGAAGTAAAAAGTTGAATATCTTAATATAGCTTCCTACTTAAAAGTTTCATTAAGCGAAACAATGCAGAGTGTAAGCACAATATTTATACACAAAATATAACTACTTCTCGCAAATAAAAGTAAGGATGTATATATTTGCAGTTTTAAAGAAGAAATCATAATAATGATAGGAATTAGACATTAACGATACACTGAGTTCTAACGCATAATAGCAAAAATGGAGCCTCTTTCTAATGTTATAATAGCTTTGTACTCACACCGCGAAAGACCTATAACTATATCCCCTTAATTATCATCTCAATCTAATTTAATCCCCACGGGTCGCCCCGGTGACGCAATCGTTAGGATGCTAGCCTTTGGAGCTGCTAGGGTCGGGTTTGAATCCCGATCAGGCATGGATGTTTGTGACCGTCAATAAATGTTGTTATTTGTCTATGTGTTTGTGTCGTCCTTTCTTTGTATGTCTCTTGTGCTGGTAAAAACTCTATCTGTGTCTGTCTCACTTGAAAAAAGCTTATAAGCGGTTATCTGAACAAGCACACAAGCTGGAATATATGTGTACCTACCATACCATTAACCCCCACGTTATTACGGTAGTTCGTTTCTAATGAAATGGTTCGTGTTATGTTCACTTACAATTCCGGATAATTGCAGTTACAAGGCTAAGTCAACTGGATTTTTCACATGCAACAGAAGCGAAAACCTTACTTATGATTTTATCTGAAGCCTATGCTCTTCCCTTCTAGAGGGCGCACTCACTGTCATTTGTCATATGGTTTTATCTGAGGCTTTCGATCAATACTTAACACTGTTAAACAATGCCTAACTAAACGGGTATTAAGTCTGCGCATTTAAAAAGTTAACAATGGATTCATTTAAAATTAGTCTTTTGTAAAATTATTTCATTGTGTTTGGGGAACTGGATTGGACGGCACTACGCACTTCGGGAAGCTACTTGAGTTAAGCGGTGGAAATCTTTAATACTTACTGAAATTAGGCTTCGTTCATTTGATAAAAATTTCGCGCCTCACTAGAGTGATGACTCTGAATGTTTAATCCCTCGCTGCCTTTACATAATGAACTGTTGTCGAAGTCGGGGAACTATTGTTGAAATAGTGGCCTGGATCGACTCGGTGGCGCAATGGAAAGGGGGCCTTAGCCTTTAAAGCCTCTGGGTTTGGGCTCGATTCCCGATGAGCCATGGATGTTTTTGCTTGCCGAGTATATGCTCGTGAAATCTGTTGGGTCCGAAAGTCCTGTAGGTGGTCATTGCGCAGTTTCCAACTGGTACAGGTCCCTGGAGACTATTTCCCTCCCTTTCAGGGATATGTCTAAATTGTGCAGGTAGCGCGCGATAGATGGCAACATCTGTCACGTATGTATGTGTGTTGTGTCTGTCTTACTTGACGAAGGTTTATAACTTTGTCTCTGACCAAGCACGCAGGCCTGAAAATATATGCCTACCAACCAACTAACCAATTATGACTTGTCAAAGTCGTATAATTTTTTTTGTTTCGAAACCTGATACTCTATTTGCTATGAATTAAAAACAACAGCTTAAAATCTGAACGTGACTTTTATTCAGAGCAAACTTAGATCATCTGACAAAAATAAAACAAGTTTACAAAAATAGGACAATCATCTCGAGAGTCAATTGGCTACGGCCGGCTATTACGTCAATACCTCATTAACATAATAGTTCTCTTGACATCACAGCAATTACGTCATTCGTAATTAGCATAAAGTTACTCTTGTACACTACAACTCCTCCCTTCCTTATGAACAAGTGAATCGGTCTGGTGGACGTCTCACTCTAGTACTTCGGCGCAGTGTAGGTTCGGGCACAGGTACAGAAGTTGGAACCACACTACTCGGATCAGGAGACTCCACTAGTGGTTCACTATGAGTAGCTTGTGAAAGATCAAAGCTGCCGGCTGTAGTTGGCAGCGGAGGATCAGGAGACTCATCTCTATCTGAAAAACTCACCACTTGATCAGGCACAGTTAATTTAATTTGATCACCTATTTTACGCATTTGATCTACGTGGCGCTTGTGCAGTTCATCTCCTATTAATATTTTATAGTTACAATTTCCTACTTGTTCTACAATTTTCCCAAATTTCCACTTATCGTTCCCTCTACCATAATCTCTAATTGCAACATTTTGACCTTTTTCAAAATATCTCGACTTAGAATTTTGATTAGAAATTAAACTCTTATTTTGCACGTTATGCTCCAAGTCGGGTTTGAGCAAATCTAACCTAGTGCGAATATCACGCTTTAAGAACAGCAAAGCAGGGGACTGTTGGGTTGTAGAATGAGGAGTTTTACGATACTGCATTAAAAATACATTTAATTTATGACTTAAACTACCACTTTCATATTTAGCATGATTCATTGCATTTTTAAACGTTTTAACAAAATTCTCAATTTGACCGTTAGAACTGGGGTGATACGGCGAAGTTTTGATATGGTAAATTCCATTTTGCTTTAAGAAAGATTCGAATTCGGCAGATGTTAAAGACGGGCCATTATCCGAAACTAACGTGTTTGGTAATCCATATCTACTAAATAAAGATCGTAAGCATTCTATGGTAGTTTTGCTGGTAATGCAATTCAGTTCAAAGATTTCAGGCCATTTTGAATGAGCATCTATCACCAATAAGAACATTTTACCCATAAATGGACCTGCAAAATCTATATGAATTCTTTCCCAAACTTTACTAGGAAATTCCCAGGGATGAGTTTTATCCTTAGGAGGATTTCTTGCGTATTTGCAGCAACCAACACAGTTTTTAGCAAGTTCTTCGATGTCTTTATCAACGTTTGGCCACCAGAAATAGGATCTAGCCAAAGCCTTCATTTTGACCACTCCAAAATGTCCACAATGCAACTAATTTAACACATATCTTCTTAACTTCTGTGGAATCACAACTTTATGACCACGAAATATCACACCACATTGCAGACTATATTCCCCATCGTTACCTTGTCCTTTTATGTCCTCTACACTTACCCCCTGAAGGAGTCGATTGTATAGTACTTTTAATTCGAGATCACACTTTGTAGCTTGTGCCAAATCATGCGAGTTTATGGGTATAGCTTCAATTTGGTTAATCTCAAAAACATCAGCTATATCACACTCTGCTAATTCTGTTGATTTTATCGGTAAACGTGACAATGCATCCGCATTCCCATGTTTAGAAGTTTCTTTGTACCTAATATCATAATTAAAACCGCTAAGAAATATTGCATAATGCAATAATCGCGTCGCGCTTAACACCGGTAGTCCCTGTTTAGGGCCAAAAATATAAACCAATGGCTTATGATCGGTGACTAACAAAAAGTGTCTTGCGAACACGTATTGGTGGAAACGTTTAATTCCCCATACGATAGCAAGAGCCTCTTTGTCGATTTGACTATATCGTGTTTCAGTATCACTCAAAGTCCTCGAAGCGAACGCAATGGGACGTTCTGATCCATCAGCTAGTGTGTGTGAAATAACGGCAGAGATACCGTAAGGCGAGGCATCAGTTGCAACAACAACTGGCAATTTAGGATCATACGGAATTAAAATTCGGTCTGAACTAACTTCTTTTTTAACTCTTTTAAAAGCAGTCTCGCAATCTTTTGTCCATTTAAACTTAATATTTTTTCTCGTCAAGTTGTTTAGTGGGGCAATAATAGATGCTAAATTTGGCAAAAATCGTGCATAGTATTGAATTAATCCAAGAAACGATTTTAACTGACGGACATTTACTGGGCATGGTGCATTTAATATGGCATTAATTTTCTTTTTAGTTTGACTTATCCCGTTTTTATCAATTATATGTCCACAATACTCTATTCTATCCACTAAAAACTCACTTTTAGATAAGTTTATACGGAGATCATATTTTTTCAAACGATCCAATACTTGTTTTAGTCGTTCATTGTGAATTTTAACATTCGGACCAGAAATCTTTATATCGTCTAAATATACATCTACTCCTGGAATATCTTTTAATACCTGCTCCATGGTTCTTTGCCAAATACTGGGAGCAGTTTTGATCCCAAACCATAACCTGGTACAACGGTAAAGACCTTTAGGTGTGTTTAAGGTTAATAAATTTTGATCGCGTTCATCTATTTCCATACGTAAATAAGCATTTGACAAGTCAATTTTACTAAATACTTTACCATCCGATAGTTTTGCAAAAATGTCTTCCAATCTAGGTAAAGGATAATCATTATCTTCGAGCGCCTGATTAATAGTCATTTTAAAATCTCCACAAATACGAATTGAGCCATCCGGTTTTACAATTGGCACTATGGGAGTGGCCCAATCACTGGTTTCCACTGGTTCTATTAATCCTAATTTTTCAAGTCTATCAATTTCTTGATTAACGCGCGAAGTTAATGCGTACGGTACAGTTCTAGGCTTAAAGAACTTAGGCTTTACATTATCTTTTAAATATAAACGAGCTTTAAAATCTTTAAGCTTTCCAATACCTTCCTTTAATATCTCAGAATAATTAGATAAGAGCGAAACAATTTCGTCATTTGCAAGTTTCGAACCTAAAATTTCACTAACATTGTCAACTTTCATAATTTCTTTCCAATTTAATTTTAAATCACGCAACCAATCTAACCCAAATAACGGACCTACTTCTTTATCGCATATATATAAAGTTTTAACCTGTCGTTGACCATTGTGCTCAACAAGAACCTCTACTTCACCAAAAGGTTTAATTAATTCTCCTCCAAACGCGCGAAGTAACATTTCCGATTTATTGATTACTTTGGTAGGATCAATGCTTCGGAACAATTTTAAAGACATAATTGTCACATTTGAGCCTGTATCCAACTGCATTTTAACAGTTTTACCATTAATTTTTACATTTAATAGTATTTTATCTTTAGAATTACTCAAAGTATAAACAGGCGTTGTATCTTCAATTTGATTAACGCTATTAGTACGTTTAGTTTTAGACCTACAAAACGCTTCAATGTGCCCTTTTAATTTACATTTACGACACGTTTTATTTTTATGCGGGCAGTCGTTAGCATAATGAAATTTAGAGGTACAACGAAAGCACCTACCTCGCAATTTAGTACTAGTCGAATCGGACTCCCCCAGTGGTAATGCACTGTCGGAATTAACCTTCTTCTTGAAGTTTCCCTTAGTCGTACTCTTCTGAATGTACAACTTATTTACCCCGGAGATTCCCGATGACTTCCCTTGAAGCTCCGCGGTGTCTTTCGATGCAGTCTCCATGGCAGTTGCTATGTTCAGGGCCTTGTCCAGCGTCAGCTTCTCTTCTGCCAACAGCCTCTTCTGGATGGCGTCGTTGTTCAACCCGCACACGAATCTATCCCGCAGGCTGTCGGTGAGGTTGTCCTTGAAGTCGCAGTACCTGGCTAACTTCTTCAACTCAGCACAGAAGGTGTTGATGCTCTCTCCTTCACGCTGGTGTCTGCGATGGAATCGGAATCTCTCAGCGATAGTCAAGGGCGGAGGGTCCAACTGATTCTTTAGAGCTAGCACCAGTTCGTCGAACGTCTTATCCTTCGGCTTGTCCGGAGAAACGATGTCTTTCAGCAAGGCGTAGATTCGGGACGGCAACAGCGTTATCATCGTAGAAACCTTCTTTACTTCATGCGTATCTGTCGCCAGGAAGTACATCTCCAAACGCTCCACATACGTTGACCAGTCCTCGGATCCTTCTTGAAAAGGCTCCATCACCAAACCCACGTTTGGTGTTCTGGCAGGAACAGGATTAGACATTTTGTCTCTCGTTGCTCAAAACTTTCAATTATTTTTAAACCTTCAATTGCTTTTTACTTTTAAATAATTAAATCGAGCATCCTCGTCGCCAGTATTTGCTATGAATTAAAAACAACAGCTTAAAATCTGAACGTGACTTTTATTCAGAGCAAACTTAGATCATCTGACAAAAATAAAACAAGTTTACAAAAATAGGACAATCATCTCGAGAGTCAATTGGCTACGGCCGGCTATTACGTCAATACCTCATTAACATAATAGTTCTCTTGACATCACAGCAATTACGTCATTCGTAATTAGCATAAAGTTACTCTTGTACACTACACTATTTTCGGTTAAACGGTGAGTAAGCGGAAATGTATGGAAGCAAACTCTGTGCGGCACTTCTAATTAACTTAACATATCCACTAGGGTGGGCCTAAAAAATTAAAGTTCGTAAAATCGTTAGCGATAGTGACAAAAAGTTGTCTTTTCTCATCTAGGTCAAGTGCTAAAAATATTCTTCCGATCAAAATTTTTTTTCTTGGGGCGCCACGGCACCAAATTTTCGAATGTTATCGTACTTTTCAGCTTTTTGTTTTTCAACAGAAAAGTGTTAATAAGATGTCGAACACCTTTGAACAGCTTCTAAAAATATATATATTATCAAACGATCATTTTTTAATAGTTATATGTATTAAAAAAAAGTAGGTAGAGTGTGGAACATGTGGGGGCGGAGAGGGGAATTTCAAGCGCACGCCTGTCTCAGCAACGGGATCGCACCTGGTCGATCCACACTCATAAATTCTATCGCTAAACGGTTTCAGAAGAGCAGGAGAACATCTATTTAATAAACGATCCTGCATCAAAGTATTTAGGTTACGTTACTTTGAAATCAAGGAGCCCTCTGAACATCATACAAAAAATATTAATTTTTTTTCAAGACAAAAAAATAAATATTACAAATCTCGTAGACATTATATGTGATTGAACTGTTATCAATACAGGTAATAAGAATGGTATTATTACATTGTTGGAAAAAGAAGCTAGAAAACTTCTACAATGGCTTATTTGTTTGTTTCATGGAAATGAAATACCTTTGCGACATCTCCATAAATTTATAAATGGAAAGACTGCAGAGCCGAATAGCTACTTACAGAACTGTGAAAACAACCAGTTATTGACTTTCAGTGGGTTCAAGGAAGTTTTCCGGATTGATTGTCAGCGTTTTCAGATCTCAGTGACCAAAAGTATCTTCTTGATATATGTTGGCAGTATCAAGTGGTATTTGCACCCCTGATTTAGATGCGCGGAACCCTGGCAAGCTGTCCCATTCCAGATCGCTTACAACAGCAAACCTCATTCTTTGGTTAAACATCCAGCCAAAAATATCTTCCAAATCTATCAGCCGAAAACTCTTAAGATATCGTCGACGTATGTCTAGTGAAGGTATATGAACTAATATACTCTCATATTAAATTAAAGCCATCTCGCGGTTCCAGTCATCTGTTTAAGCTGATCTAACTTTCTCGTTACCTTCCAGTACAACTCCAAAAAGTAGTTGATCCTGTTACACAAATTAATTAATAGTTTGCCTCTCCAAAGAATATTTTCCCGCTTAAGTTACCGGATGAATTAAAATTTATTCGAGAATTAGTTGTACCAAGAATACTTAAAAGTAAGGAAAAGTAAATATTCAGTCAACAATACATGTAAGAAATTCGCCATCCTTGCTAAACTTCTAAGCTACTGATTCTGTGGAAATGATTTCATGGCAAAAGTCACACATATTGGAGCCGTCCATTGGAAATTAAGGACAATAAACTCAAGCAATTAATTGAAGAGTCATCTACCAATAATGAGTGATGGTTTCTTCTAGAGTTCAAAGATTTCCATCTCATATCCTGTCGAGAGAGCAGTAAAGCTTATAACGGAAGCAGAAGTTTGGTGCTAAGATGCGAGGGATGGCTTCATCTACTAAAAAAAAGAATCATTGCCTCTATTTATTGCATTTGAAAGTAAAGAGATTTTAAAACTGAAACAATATGAGTAAAAATAAATCGAACTGTTTTTATCGTGTATATTTGCATTTTGAGTTTTTTAGTGACGATTTCCTAAAAATGTATACCTTACTGATTACATAGAGTAATATTTCTATTTTATTAAATCTAATGCTGATTTATTTTCAAATTTCGTATCTGTTCTTACTTTTCGTTATTTTCTGTCGATGATTTTTATAAAAAATGCCCTTTTTGAAAGGAAAAATTCTTAAAAAGGCCTTTTTTTGTTAAAAAAATAAATTTCTGGTGGCCGGCGCCCAATGAAGGCATTGTTTTATTGCTTCTAAATTTTATGGAATTTTATTTGAAGAGAAAATATAACTTTTCCGCTCTCACTAAGCGAAATAACGAATTGTATTTTTGACCCCCGGTCTTATGACCCCCTAATTTTCTTGTCGCTGGCTCCCCAATTATTTTTTGATCGCTTTTAAATTGTAGGATCTTCAATGTGGAAGAAAAAGACAACACGTCCGCACTATCGCTAAGCGAAAACAAAATATTTTGTTTTTGACCCCTTGCTTCGGCCCAGCCTAATATCCACCCTTTGATAATAATCCGTATCTAATATTTCCTTTGAAAGTGAAATATCTAATTAATTTAAAATTGTCAATTCATGCATAGGAAACCATAAAAAACATAAACATTTCTCTAAAACATCTGAAATGATGAGCCTTAGATACAAAATCCAAATATATGTCTACCAACCAACAAAATTCAAAGTCTATCTCACCTGTATGGACTGGCCTATCCGGCATACTTTCGCAGCATGTTACAGCAGCATTGCAGCAGTCCTTCCATTTGCGCAGGTATGTATGGCCAGCAAACGATTCCTCCACCTCTCTAGAGATATTCGCCAGATTTGCCTCGTAAATGTATCCTGCCTCAGGGTCTCGTAAATTTCCCCAACCAGCGTATCTGGAAAGAAAGGTGGACATAAATGGCTACACTCTCAGAAATAACACTTTCATTTTTAGCGATTCATGAATCCTCAAGCCTCATTTCGCTAATTTTGAGGATTGTTTCGTCAAACTATCACGCGACTTTTGAGTAAACGCGAATCCTCACTTTTACGATCGTGATTTGACGATTCTGTGTCTTGATTTTGAAGAAACTGAATCTCATTGTTTTACTCACGTGCTCAAAAATGACGAAATATTTCTTTAGATTAGACGACATTCAAATCCTCATAAAAATGACGATTCAAATTTCCTCATTTTGAGGAAACGAAAACTCGGAGCATTTGCTAGTAAGCGGATCGTCAAAATTAAGGAAAATTTCGTCGGTTTTTAGCATTCATTTTTAAGAGTGTAGAAAAACCACAATTGGGTGATTTGGTTAGAGGAAATTAACGTCTCACTATACCTTGTCTATTTACCAGGCGAGCTTCGAAAACACTTTCTTCCCCCATCCCTTCGCTTGGTTTTCTAGGAAACTGGGGGAGCGTGGCTTCTCTAAACCTAACGCGTTTGAGGTTCTGTTGTGAGGTTGACAGTTCAAATCCAAGTAGGGTGGGGAAAAAATCGCTTTCGCCGTTTCGAAGAAAACCACATTCGAGGTCGGGGAAGGAAAATGCTTTCGAAGCTCGCATTCAGGCTAGACAGAATATATAAGTTTACAAGGTTTATTTGCGGTTATCGTTATTTCTATCCACGGACAAGGGACAATTAACGTCCTACTAGATTTTTACTAGGTCTATTGTCTGTAGGTATTGTAATTTCGATCACGATCAAAGGGCAAGGGACTTGAAATAGCACCCAAAGTAACCCGATAAATTCATTGTTCGTGATGTAAATTTATTTTATAGACCGCAGTTGATATCCAGCTTCTGAATTGCTGTTTTTGCCGTCTAGTCTATTCCTAAAATACGTTGCCAACACAGATAAATGTGTTTTCTAAAGCTGTTCAATTGGCAACCAGTCTAAATATGTGTCATTTTTTGGTTATTTCAAAAGTGGACATTTTCTGTTATCTATTTAAGTGTGTCACAACATAGGAGCATTGTTATGTGAACAGTTTACAGGGTGGTTATAAAATAACTCTCGATATTCGGAGTGGTCTGTAGTTTGAATAAATAATCCAAATGCATCAAACATTGATACATTTACTAATCAGGGGGGGAAAGAATGGAATCATAAAAAAAGATAAAATCATAACAAATAATCATAAAAAAGAATAATCATAAAAAAGAAACTTTTGTCTTGACCAGGGTTCTAAATTACGAGGTGTAGTCAATTATGGCCAACACAGCCGATTACGCCTCGTAACTTAGAACCCTGGTCAAGAGACGAGTTTCTTTTTTTCGAAAAAAAATGGAATCTTAAAAAAAATCGTCTCTTGACCAAGGTTCTAAACTACGAGGCGTAGCCAATTATGGCCAATTACGGCCATCACAGCCGATTACGCCTCGTAATTTAGAGTCCTGGTCAAGAGACGAGTTTATTTTTTATGATTCCATTATTTCCCCCGTTCTTGATTAGTAAGTGTCTCGATGTTTGTTGCATTCGGATTATTCATTCAAGCTACAGACCTTTCCGAATAGAGAGCGTTTATTTTATAACCATTCTGTATTTACGAGTACAGTGCCTTTAATATTTTCAATTTTTAATTGTAAAAAAAAAAAAAACCATTAGTATGCTGCCATTTGCTATCATTATCTTTTTACTCTTGCCTTATATTATTGATTAATAAATGCTCAGCGTTTTTAGTCAACGCTTTTTTTTTCGGGGCTATTAAACAATCCTTTACATTTTTACCATCTAACAATAGTTTTTCATACATCTTTCTTATTACAGTGTATGCCTTAGATGACATTAAATAAATTAGATAAATATACCACAACCATAAGTGATGCGTGTAATTAGTTAAAGAAAGAGTGATTCAAGGATGATTTACGTTCTTTTTAAATTTTGTAAAGCATGTTGAAAATTAAAATCTTTTTTAAAATGTGTGTATTTTTAAATGAACAAACATATTGTTTAAAGAAAAAGAAACTCTTACAAATGTATTTATTCACATATACTTTATTTGAATATTAAAAAAATTAATGGCATTTAACGATGCGAAATTTTTTCAAACGCTATCCCTATAATCTTTTAACTAATATTTTAAAAATATCAGTGTTTATGCTCTCTTTTTTCCCCACATTCTTTTAAAATTTTGTTTGAAATATATTGTATTTTTATACAAATTTTATTGCTTTTGTAGTTGCATTTATCTGTATGTTTTGCACCACTGTAATTGGATTCTTTTATCCGCAGTTTGTGGGTTATAAATAAATGTACATTTTGATTGTGCGAATAAATATTCAAAACTTACTTTTTCAGTTTTGCCAAAAGTTTTTCCGAACAATTTGTTCTCTAATTCTTAACTCAGTTACATCTGCAATTTATATTCGTTTTTACGAATTGTTTGAAATAAGTACAAATTGTATTGTCTCGATTGTGGAAAATTCTTTCCGGTTAAACATTTTTCTTTTCTTTTTGTAAACTAATAAATAAATATATGACACTTTTGTAGCAATCGGGTTAAGTAGCATTTATAAAGGCACAAAATATTTTTTTTACTAAATCTTTACAATTTCCGCATTCTATATTTTGTTCGAATTGTATTTGTTGCTTTGAGTGCAAGGATTTTTATTTCTAAAAAATTTTTCTTTTTAAAGCTCAGATACAATTTTTATTCCTTAAAATATTCATTCATATAGAAAAAAATATTTAAATGTAAGGCAGAAATTGGTTTAGTTTGTGATTTGAATTTGTGTAAATTTTTCATGATAAAATGTAAACGCCCGAAAAAAAGTAATGCTATTCACATTTTGATTCCTTGTTTGATTTAGTTTTTTCAGCCCGTTGTACTTCCAGTAATATTTAATTCCTAGCTGTATTTGGCGATTTCTTTTAGTTTAAAGTAAATGGCTCTGAATTAAAATACGAGGTAAGTTAATATTTCTTTGCAGTTTCCATAGTTAGTTAAATTTACTCTTTTGCTTTGAGTTCAATATTTATTCGTCTATAATTTCTAGGTAATATCTAGGCAGTTACTTGTCATACTAAAAGCTCGTATAAAATTGTTATTCCTTAGAATATTTATCAAAACAAATAAAAATATTTAATATTAAAAATAAGGCAGTAATTGGTTTATGTTGGGATTCGAATTCATGTTGGTAACGTAGCAATAGTTGAAAAATAAGACTGTATGACAAATAATTGCAATCCTCTCACGATTCTATAATAAGATTAAAGAACTTTACTGATAGTTTCTATAGAACAATTCATATTTCTGGATATTCTTTTTAGATAAGCCGGTCTTCTCGTAATTTCAAACAACATTCTTAGTAAGAAAATTAAAATATTTCTATCCACTCATTTTAACCCTTTCCTTACTGAAGTGCCCCAAAACGCCCGAACAACTAAGGATATGATAATATTATTCCCATCAAATATTACGAGGAAGCAAAATTCCTTCATAGCTAAATGGTTAAAGTACAACGATATTTAGGCTGAACCAACAATACAGAGTGGTTATAAAATAACGCTCGCTATTCGGAGTGGTCTGTAGCTTTAATGAATAATCCAAATGCAAAAAATTTTGAGACACTTACTAATCAAGAAGGGGGACAAAGAATGTAATCATAAACAACAAACTCGTCACTTGACCAGGGTTCTAAATTACGAGGCGTAATTGGATGTGTTGGCTGTAATTAGTCATAATTGGCTATGCCTCGTAATTTGAACCTTGGTCAAGAGACGAGTTTCTTTTTATGATTCCATTCTTTTTCGTAAAAAGGAAACTTGTCTTTTGACCAGGGTTCTAAATTACGAGGCGTAATTAGTTGTGTTGGCCGTGATTAGCCATAATTTACAACGCCTCGTAATTTAGATTCTGGTCAAGAGACGAGGGTTTTTTTTTATGATGATTCTTTTTGATGATTATTTTTTAGAATTCTATTTTTTTTTATGATTCCATTCTTTTCCCCCCCTTCTTGATTAGTAAGTGTCCCAATTTTTGATGCATTTGGATTATTCATTCAAGCTACAGACCACTCCGAATAGGGATCGTTATTTTATAACCACCCTTTATTTTCAACACCAGCTTGGAAAATTACATTAATTTACAAATTTTCTAAATTTTGTATGATTAATTTTTTTTATTATTTAAATATTTTGATTTTGTGTGTATTAACAGAAACTTTATTCGTAATGTGTCAATAATATGTCGTTGATTAAGTTATTTAATATATGTTTTAAATATTTTAATATTCAAGTATTATTATATTTTGAATTGGTAAATATTTTAGGGTGCATATATAATTGGTCATCTTACATAGAGAATGTTCAAATAATCTGAACTTTCTATTGATGTGGACGTGTAGTGTTATTTTAAAATATTATTTGGCGTTATATCCAATAATCATCTCGGTATAATCGCCAGAAACATTTACACCTCGGTGTAACCAAATCGTGTGCGAAGATAATCTAATGTAATCTTACTCCAGATGTTGGCGTCTAGGATCTCATAAGGAATTCTGAAACCAATGGCGAAGGATATCATTACGCATTCCATTCTGTAAATTGTTTTCTACGTTATTCTCAAAGGATTTGTGTTTCTTAGGAATATGTCATAGAGTTTCACGACGACTGTGTTATTATATTAATATTTATGATGTGTCTCTAAATGAATATGTGTAAGTATAAATCTCCAGGTTTTTATTTACAATTGTAGAAGAAGGTAAACGTTAAACAACAAATGTCACACGAGGAAAAAGTTTAGGTAAATTTTCCTTGAAACAAAACAATGTTTTGATAAATTACGATGTGATTAATCATAGAAAATGCGACTTTCAATTAAAAAAAATTGAAGTAGATTTGATTAAAAAAAATAAGGATCTAGTTTTTTAAGATTGACATCCATATTTTGTCTTAACCCATTAAAGATGGTTGGCAAAAAAATATGAAACGCGAAAATAAGCTTTCTTTTTAAGTTAATCTAGAATAACAAATCATAAGAAATATGAAAACCATTGTCCAGGAATATTTATGTAGGACAAATTAAGTTAAAATTAAAATAATTAAAAATATTTTTTTATATTTCGAAAAGAAGGTGTCGTTAATGGTTTAATGCAGACGTTAGTATATTTTGTAGAGTTTCTTTTATAAATTGCTTTTAATTCTATAAATATATGCATTAACAATATGCCATGCTGTTTAATTAAAAATAAATTAAATAGAAATATGACCGATATAGAAAAAAATAAAATGGTGAAAGTTAACTAAATAACATATATCCTTATCTTATATTGACCGTACATATTGACTGCACATACTTATCGAGTGCTGAAATAATTTGATTAGTCATTAAGCAATACAAGTGTCAAAGAATTTTCAACAATTCAAAATACAGAATAATTTTGGACAAGCCTTATGATAAACCTCATTGCATCTCAAAACAATTTCTGAAATGTTACGTAAAATCCAATTTCGAACACAAACACTAGTTCTAATTCCAAACGAAGGAAGTTTTAAGCATCATTACTTCCTAATCATAAAGCTTTCTTCATAGATCTTTGTGTTACATATGCGTATGTTTAAACCAATAAACATATTAGGAATAAGGGGCACAGAGGCTATTAACAACACTTCGACGAACTTTAAACACGAATTTGACATTTGTGAAGACTTTAATTCAATTCGTAAAATTATCTGATATAGATGAAAATTGGCAGTGTAATACCACTTAGAGCATTTATCCGTTAGGAGTTAAATTCGGTTACGGTTTTAGAATTTGAGGAAGGCTCCAAAATCTATTCAGAGTTTTAATGTATGGAGTATTTGCCTATAAAAATTAGTTTATATTCAATTGAGAGTTTTATAATCAGCTTGATTAAAAAGTGATAGGTTATTACATAAATTGAGAAATCCATTAAAAAAAGGTACCCCAAATAACTTTATAAAACTATGAACATATACGCACCAGTAACATAATGCTAGGTCTCTGAAATACTGTCTAAAACCAAGGACTTAACACATAAACGCACATTTAAAACAAGTGTTCGCACTTTCGATAATAATTTTATATAATAGAGAACGTTATTGGTTCATAATAGCTTCAAATACACTGCTCAAAGCAATTAGGGGTGCACTTTGCGTACTTTTGTTTACCCGTTCAGTTCCAACTTCTTATTTTTTCTTATAAAAATCTACAATTTATGAAATAGATTCCTTACCTTATGCATCTAGATTGAAATGGTAAAAAATCTTTTTTTAAAACTGAAATTTAAGGGGCAAAAGATTGGAATCATAACTTTTGATTAAATTATAACAATATTTTTTTCAAAATTTTAATTGTAAAAAAAAGGTAAAATCAAATTTTAGACTTCTAAGAATGCAAGCGTGAAGAATTTAGGGTAATTTTATTTCATAAAAGTTTTTGGGAGTGAATTTTATTTTACCATGTTTTTCATATTTTCATTCAATTAAAACAAACATTATTTAATTCTTCAAAAGACATGATTCGTCCATCAGACGATAAATAAGTACGATTTCGGTTTAATGAGAAAAAAAATCATAGCTGATGATACCAAACGGAATCATTGGGGGTGAAATGGTTTAAACCATGTGTTCCTCTAATTGTTTTGAGCAGTGTACATTGTTCTTCAATTTGAGAAAATAAATGTTCATTTTTTTTTAATGATTAAGAAAAATATAATGCTTTTGACACGGGATCTTACTAACCATGCAAGATTACTGGCTAAGCCTAGAGCAGTGTATAATCCACGTGTTACATCTCATGTCTATAAGAATTTTACAATTTCGATTTGAAGTTTTTTTCTAGAGAATACTGTTTTCCCAATACAAGGAAATATCCTAGTACTAATTCTTAAGAATTTTATAAACAGTGCGATGTTTCAAAGTATTTACTCCAGGGAATATTGTCTTAATAGTTAAAAAGATTACTCATTTGGTAGAATTTAATTTTTAACAGGGTTTTCGTAAAAAAAAAGCGTAAAATTATTATCTTATTATGATTTTTAATGTCTTTATCTGTAAAAAAAATCCTTATCGTTAAAATTTAAAACTTCGTCACTTTCAATGACATGTCCACAACAGATTATTCCGTCACTAAAAATGAATCACTTAAGGCAAAAAAATGGTGGCAAGTTCATAGGGAAATTTCACACCAGGAACTTTTTTGTTAACGCTTTACACAAATCGAAATCGTGTAAGGGAATTGCCCTGTGTACTTACTGGAACTTGACCTTGAATGCGAAGTCCGGCATGTACTTGTAGCACCGCGCGCAGGTGTCTGTCCGAAACTGGTCGACCGGAAGACGCCGCTGTCTCTCTGTCCTGCATGCGGTCGGGGTTGTTTCGATGTCCACCGTCAGGTTGGCAGTTGAAACTGTCAGCAAGACCTGCGTTTGGAAACATAAGAGTTTTTACACATTGCCTACACAGCTTTAACCCTTTCAGTCCCAGTGATGCCATTTGGCATCATCACTTTCAATATTTTTTTCAAAATTTTTGTGTCCCATTATGACAACCAAACACACATCATTTGATTCTTCACACTTTGTTCTTTCAGACAATATTTTACATTAATATCAATAGAAGTCAGAACTACTATTTTTTTTATTTAAAAAATAGTCAACAAGCGTTTCTCCTGATTTTTGATAAGTTCACTTCAGTTCCACATATTTAAAACACAATTTAAACTATTTGGGTTAAAATAATTACTAAAATTTTTTTAAATAATATGGTCAGATACCTTAAAATATTTAACTCGAAGTGTTTTTAGGAAATATATGTATTTTTATTTTGTTGTTTTCCACAGTTAAAAATTTTGGCATTGTTTCAAAAACCATATAAAAAATTTAAATGAATTTTTTCTCTTATGGAATTCGTATATTTGACCTAAAATAAGCTTATTTTGTGAATATCAGATGTTTCTGTAGTGTAGTAAATTTTTGGGACTGAAAGGGTTAAGGCCGCAGAAGCTATTACGTCACACTATCCTTCCGGTTCAGATTATTGGCTTTTCTTAAAGAAGTTAGGAAATCTATTTATAAATAAGGTTGAAAATATACTTTTCATTTTCATGTAAGGTTTCGTTCCTCTCTTTCGGAACAGACAATAACTATAGCCGGCTGATACAGAGACATGCCAGAAATCATCTCTGGCCTTATTGTTTGAGTAGGCAGTGATTTAAGTGAGTGTAATATACCCATACCGCTTAGATGATAAAGCTTTTTTTAATGAGCTTATGCATTCACAAGAATCGAGTGTTCTTATTAAGGAGAGGTCATGGATAGCCTAGTGGTTCAAGTCCTCATTCTCGGAATCGGAAGGTCACGCGATCGAGTCCCGACACCAGTGAAGAACCACCGAGAGTATATTATATCGTTAAATACGTGGGTCCGAGCGTCCATGGCACAGTTTCCCACGGGTACAGTTCCCTAGAAACTATTTCCCACCCCTTCAGGGACAAGTCAAAATTGCGGGGGTGGCGATAGATGGCAGCATCTGTCACTGATGTGTGTGTTTTGCCTGTATTACTTAACGAAGGTATCTGACCAAGCACTCAACCATAATGTATATGTATATTAACACGTTGGATGCCACTGACTCCTTAAGGAGTCGCGTGGTTCCGATTCACCGATAACAGCACTTTCTTATGAAGTTCATAGTACCATTTTACCAACCGTTCTTATGAGTTCAAGTTCGTTTGTAAACTTTATAAGCATGATGGTCTAGTATTTACACAAACTACACGATCTAGCTCTTTCATCTATCCTTTTGTGTGATATTTAATTGACACCTAGTAATGCGGATCTCTGACCAAAAACACAAGCCTGAACATATTTATGTCCTACCAACCAACTGCCTAGTAATCCCAGATGTGACTGATGAATTTCCATACATATATTTTAATGCTCTTGCAGATTTTGTGTTATTGCGAAGTGTAATCTTTCGCCAGGAACACTTCCTCGTATTTTTAGGACTAGCTGTCGTGTAGCTTTAGTTAGCGACGTTAATTCAACCTAACCTTGCAATTTTACATCGAACTAAGATTTGTACTTGTTCGAAAATGAAGAATAGTTAGTTCATTTCCATTGTAACGAACAGGTTTTAAAAAACAGGATGTTCTTCTACTTCATCAGCCTCTATCGATGAAGCCTCTATCGATGATATAGTGACAGCGAATGTGTTAACCAATTTATTAAGTAGTTAAGACTCATCAAACCCATAAAACTAGGTTTGAGTAAGTTATTGAGAGTTCAATTCTATAAAAGAATCGTAAAAAAATCCAGCAAAACTTCAATAACTTATTTGCAGCTATAGTGGGAAAAATAATCCAACCACGTTACACTCCAAGTAGAGTTAGGTTAGGTTAGGTTTGAATTATCTTCGCACTAGAGCTACACCGAGCCGAGTAATGGGAAATCGGATAGAATTTTTTTTGGAAATTCGACACTTGATCGTAAAATCATGACTTCTCTAGAAACATGTTGCTTAATAAAAACTACAAAAAATTGTCTCTCTTAAGAGGTACTTGCAACTATTAACATTTTCAATAATTCAAATTTGGATATTGGATGTAAATTAATAAGCATTTGCTGAACATACAATCAATAACGCTTGACAATGACAAATGACAGTGATTGCGCCCTCTAGAAGGGAGAGTGTAGGCTTTAAGCCCATTACCCAACTCGCCAGAAGAGACAGTCACAAGAGACACACAAAGAAGGACGACACAAACACATAGACAAATAACAACAATTATTGACGGTCACAAACATCCATGCCTGACCGGGATTCGAACCCGACCCCAGCAGTTCCAAAGGCCAGCGTGCTAACGATTGAGCCACCGGGGCGGCATCAATAACGCTTACTAAAAATATACTAAATGTTATCAAAATTTATTTAACTCTAAAGAACGAATGGCTTTAGACCATAAAAACGATATTGGATGTAAATTAATTACCGTTTGCTGTGCATGCAATCAATGACGCTTACTAAAAATATACTAAATGTTATCAACATTTATTTCATTCTTTAGAACGAATGGTTTTAAATCCCAAACCAGTAATTGAAAGATTATATACGAATTGCGTGATAATTTAATTATGCAATCACGTGCTATTTGCGAAGCACATATTTAAAAAAACAAGGTCCAAATAATAGCATTGATTCTTGCTTAAATAAACAAATTTTAGTCATCGATTTATGAGAGATGGTTAAATGTTTGGATTAGTAGAAAAAAGGAACCAATTTTTTTTATCGTTATAAGTCAATATTATGGTAACATACAGTACATAAGCCCTTTTTCTAATAAGAAACAGAGGTTTTCTCATAAAAACAAAATAAAGTTCGATTATGAAGAAGAAAATCTCAATTGACACGCACTTTTGCGTTCTGGTCTTATCTTTTTTTATATTCTCTCGACTTCTAAAGAAACGAACACGTAATTGATGACCGTTGTAAAAAATTAGATATCAGCAAAGAAATTCAAAGATAGTTTTAAAAAAAATAAAACAACTTATTCTTTTGTTTAGTAAAACTTTTGAATTATTCGAAATGTATGTTGTTGAACACAAAACTACAGTTTTATTAGTTAATAATAATTTTCGTGTCTTAATTTTACTTTTCTAACAGATAATTTTTTTAATAATAAAGCGTTAAAATTGTAAATTTGAGATTTTAGCCTATTGCTTATACAAACTAATAAATTGTAAATAGGTAAAAAAATATTTGTGAATTTAATCGCATACATTTGTGTCTTTGAATAATTATATCCTTAAGTTTTTTATGTATATTGAGCAAAACATATTTAATTTTTCTAAACATAAAGACAAAATTGACTTTTGAGTGAACTTGGTTCTGTTCAAAACATGAATTCACTACTTTATTTACTGCGCAGTTTTTAAGTTGTACATCGACCGAACGTAATTCATCTGTGTATGTAGAGAACCTGTCAGTAATGTCTTTTGGTTTTCTGTTAATAATTTTTTTTTAATGTTTTAATCTTATTTCTGCTGCTGTATTTGAAAAATTCGACCTTTTGTCCTTTAAAACAGAATTGTAGTTATTTTTACTATCTGTTAGCAGCATGAAATGCCTTTGTATTAATGAATTTTTTTGGAATTTAGTGTTTTCGTTCTTCTTAAAAAGCAAGAGAAGAAAAAAATAATAGCCTTTTTTCTATACTTTCAACGCAAAATCGTGTAAATGTAAAGATACAATATACAGATACAGACTAAAACTTCAAATTAACTGGCTAATTTGGTTGGCAGAAGGAGAAAAGCAAATAGAATATATATACAATTTTTAAAACCAATAACCAACTTTTTTTAAAACCAAAAAATCCCTTTTTTTAACACACTGGGAAAAAGTTGTGTCAAAAGTTCCAGACTGCTAAAAGTTCCATCAACTACAGGCTCACTGTAAAAAAAAACTTAGTGAAAGAAGGCCATTTATCTTGTTTTTCTTCAGAAAATTGTTTTTTTTTTTACAATACGTTCTGTAAAGTAACACCTCGACCACTCCAAAGATTTATTTTATCTGTAAATGTGGACTAAATCTGTTACCACTACAGATTGATAGAGAGTTGGGAACATATTTTGTTAACGAAACAACTATTCAGAATTCACTCTGCAACAGAATGTAGAAAATTTTTGTTACCTGCGAATGTTTTCTGTATCGCTTTATTACAGGACAATCCAGTTAACATATTTTTCAAGGAGTAATTACGACCGTACATTATTTTCTGGCAACTTCTGCCACCAGAATATAACAGTAACGCCATAAATTTTTATCTTATGATACAATTATCTTTCAGTGTTGCTCTGGCCTTTGAACCATAATGAGCCAGTTTCAAATAGTCAATTTCGGTAGAGGAACAGTAATCCCCCGAACGTATCCTCAATTGCTTGCCGGCCCATTGGCGCAATGGTTAACGTGTTGGCCCTTGGAGCTGGTGGGCTCGGGTTCGAGTCCCGGTCATGGTATGGATGCTTGTGTCCGTCAATAAATGTTGTTATTTGTCTAAGTGTTTGTGTCGTCTCTTTCTTTGTGTGTCTCTTGTGACTGTATCATTTCTGGGGTTGAATACAATAGACCTAAGGTCGCAGTGTTCGGCGAACTTGCCCCCCACCAAAGAAGTCATAAGTCATCCTCAATTGCTTGAAGTTCTCGACTGCTGACATCCTGAGTGACCCGCTTTTGTTTGTGGACTTTTTGGACATTTTTGGCTTCATGGAGGTGGTGTAGCTCCGCTACATACCTGGGATTAGAAACAACAACACAACAACAGAGGATACTGTAGACGAACTTTGCATATTGGGTCTGCTAGTGGAGATAGAGTGCTGATAATTTCGGCCTTTTGGCCAATGTCGTTGTGGAATGAAAACCACTAGTTCACTTTTTTTATAAAAAAATATCCAGAATAAAAAAAAAACTTTTTTTGATATACTACTTAAAAAATATATATATGACATTTAAACCATCATTAATTGTATGCTTACTACCATTTTAAAAACGCTTTGTGGTTGTTAAATATCGAATTACAAATTTTTTACCCGACCTTCAGGGCGCAGTTTGAAGACTAATTCCATTAACAATATAACAACTGTGTCACTGATCTTTTAAGTAGGGCAGGGTAGGTACATATATATTCCGGCTTGTGTGCTTGATAAGAGACCCGCTTATAAGCCTTCGTCAGGTAAGATAGACACAGAAAGAATTTTCACTATCGCAGAGAAAGGAATCCGCTCCCGATACAGCGCGCAGACTGCTAGCATAATGGTCCAAACCACTCTGCCATTCGGGCCCCATCTTTTAGGTAAATCATATAACATTGATAGCTCCTAAAGATAGATAATTTTTAATAAATCCTTGGTAATAAATTGAGGAGCTTTTAAAGTTCTCTTCCATTTCGAGATCGTCATTAATGTTATTCACTCAGTAAGTAATCTTTTGATGAATCAATATTTCTCTCATAGAGTTAACATGGGGAATATACTCCTTTCCTTCATCAGTGCAATATCGAAGAAGTGTGTCATAACATCAAATTTTGATCAGTTTAATGTGGTAATGAATTATGATTGTCGTTAATATGTTTGAGGAATTTCTGTAATGTTTGCGAAATATTCGAATGCCGAGTAGTAGAAGGTGTTGCTGACCAGGCTGGTTAGGGTATTAGAATTTGCAGCTGCTGGGTTCGGGCTCAAATCTCGGTAAGGCATGAATGTTTGTGTTCGTCAATAAATGTTGTTATTGGTCTATGTATTTGTGTCGTGCTTCTTTGTGTTTCTCTTGTGACTGTCTCTTCTGACGAGCGGGGTAACGGACTATAAAGCATATGCTCTGCCCTTCTAAAGGGCCCACTCATTGTCACATTTTTCATTTTTTGGCAGTCATCGATGTTACGTTGTGACGAAAATTTACATAATTATACAAAACTACATAGGATATTATTTCGTTTGAATTTTTACTTTTTTTTTAAACTTTTAATTTTAAATTTTGGGCATCTGCTGATAATGTTTTTTAGAAGAATTCGTTTCTAAATACTTTATAGTTTAGAGTGAAATACATCCCCTAATATTTTTTTCTATATTATAATAGTATGTTTTAAAAGATCATGCTGTAAAATAAAAAAAAAAAACATATCTTATGAATTAAATAAATTATAAATATATCAACATTTTAAATTGTTATGTAACAAGTCACTGCGTTAAAAAAAATAAACATAGTTTAAAAAAAACAAATAAAAGTGGTTTAAAAATATAGTTTGAGAAATAACATTGAAATAATTCATTTACCACAAATCGCTAATTTACTTTACACTAAACTTTATGTGCTGACTTACGAATCTTGACGATATCTGAATAACCGAAGGGTATTAGCTGTATACCATAAATAATTAATTATCAATGCTATTAACAATCTGACTAGTATTATTTACCATGATAATTATTACAAGAGATAACGACATTACCATGAAGTTTCACCGTGAAAGCTACTTAATAGTTTTGATAACCAGCAATCACCACTTTAATTAAACTTCATGTCGCATTAAATTAGCCGTGGTTGGCGAACCTGTAATTTGAATAAGATAGCTGGCGACTGCCCAAATATGAATATCGTTTGAATAACTGGCTTCCATAGTTTAACGGCGGTAAAATTAAGGTTTTGTTAAGCCCATTAACTGAATTTTAGAGAATCTCGAAGAATTGATTTCATAAATAAAACAAATAATACTCAATATTCAAATAAATTACGAATACTATAAACACTTTACACTGAATGCTTGGTATAGTTTAAATACTTAATATTTTTTTAATAGTTTAGTCATTTCTATTCTTTAATTGCTTATTCCCTAAAATATTTTAATTTCGTCCTGAACAAAACGAAATCTTTTCTTTTCTGCATTGAATTACAATTTTTGAAGAGTAAATTTGCAGCATTCTATTAAATTATAAAGCGATGACGTTTTCTTAAATATAAAATTAATTTTCTTGTTTTGACAAAGATTCATTTGAGTTGAAAGTTCAGTGTTTTTTTATTACTTTTTCCTAAAGAGAAAAAACTTTAAACTATAAATATTTGCTTAACTGATAAAAAGGTTGTGCATATTGCAGTTTTCAAAGCGAATGTACTAGGTTGGTTGGTTGGTTGGTAGACATATATTTTCAGGCTTGTGTGCTTGGTCGCAAGGACCCGCTTATAAACCATCGTCAAGTAGGACACCACAAGACACACACATACACAAACGACAGATGCTGCCATCTGTCGCCACCTCCACAATTTAGACATGTCCCTGAAGGGGAGGGAACTTTTCTCCAGGGACCTGTACCCATGGGAAACTGCGCAATGACCGCCCACAGGACTTTCGAACCCAACAGAGTTAACGAGCACGTACTCCGCATATACTCGACAAACACAAACATCCATGCCTCAACGGGATTCGAACCAGGACCCAGCAGCTCCAAAGGCCAATGTCTTAACCACTAGGCCGCCGCATCGGCATGTACTAGTATTTTCAGAGTTTCGGAAAATTGATGGAGTTGAGTTGAGTTAAATTATGAACTCTACGACGAGATAGTGAAAAAATCAATTGAGAACATTTGAAACATTCGTTCCCCAAAATTATATTCACCTATTAACTGTTAATTTTTTAAAAATCATGAATAGCATATTACATAAAGCATATTATTCCATAAATATTAAGTATTGTTTAAATCTGCAATATGTTAGATGTGAAAATAAGTTCTAAATTCAATTTAGAATTGAAAAGTTTTTCTTCCGGATTTTATTTACGAAATGCATTTTTTGTATTAAAGTTATACGAAAACTGATCAATTGTTTGGCAAAAAATGTTAGAATTTCATCGAGGGTTTCAAACAAGTAAGCAATTTTCAATTTTGATATTTTTTTTCATTTCTTTTGCAAGAAATTTATTTGTAAGGTTTTTTTGTCAGTAGAAAAACCTATATTGAACTTCAACATTCCTTATTTGTTGTTAATTTTAAACAAAATACGAATTTAAAAGTTTAATTGAACATTTATAAACTAGGTTTTTTATAATTGAATAACAAATACACTTACACTCTAAAAAATGAATGCTCATAAACGACGAAATTTTCCTTAATTTTGACGATTCCGTTACTGGCAAATGCTCCGAGCTTTCGTTTCCTCAAAGTGAGGAAATTTGAATCGTCATTTTAATGAGGATGTGAATGTCGTCTAATCTAACGAAATATTTCGTCATTTTTGAGCATGTGAGTACAACTACAATGAGATTCAATTTCCTCAAAATCAAGATACAGAATCGTCAAATCACGATAGTAAAAGTGATGATTCGCGTTTACTCAAAAGTCACGTGATAGTTTGACGAAACAATCCTCAAAATTAACGAAATGAGGCTTGAGGATTCACGAATCGTCAAAAATCAAAGTATTATTTCTGAGAGTGTAAAATGGAAAAAAAATCCAATAAGAATGCTTACCATAAATGAGGTGAAGAATTCAAGTGAACACATATTTACGAGGGGTTCAACTAAGTTTGTTAAACTTTGATGTTGAACTGTTATCTCACACAGGCAGCAGTCAAACTGTAAATAAATTAATAACTTATTAGTTAAGTATATGGCAAAATTGAATGATGGTTTAAAATTCAGGTTTGGAAACACTCAGATCCTTGCAAAATTATATTAAGATAAGATTTAATTTTAATTAATCATTACTTAAGATGATTAAATATCGCAGGGAATTAATAAAACAGGCTATTTAAAGCTTTTCCTTTTAAGAAAAATTCTTTCAGTTTTGGTAAACTTATTTAATATATTAAATTGCAACCTAATTCTAGCAATTTAATATTCTAACTATCCAAATACTTTTAACTAGCTTTAATTCCTTCCATTAAATTGTAGCTTTAAACCTAAACATTTATTAATAACTAAATAGTTCTGCTTATTAAAATGTTATATTTCATGTTTGGTCTAAGTAATCATAATACAATGAATATCATTATTTAATACATTTATTAATTTGTTGTTGGTATTCATTCAACTGAACATGGAGTATTTAATGATGTATGGTATTGAGTACTTTTGAATAATTTATTATTAAGAGAAAATATTTGAAAACTTTATTGAAAAGGTGGTTTCAAATACAACGAGTAAACATATAATTGTAAAATTTTGTGAAAGACAAAATTCTGGTAGGAATTTTTTTCGGCAAACGTAAATGGATCGATGCAATGGTGGACTAATGGAACAATACTGTAGTACCAAAAAGTTCGGTTAGTTATTGGTTCACTACTTTAGTCACTTGTTTAGCATCGAATACATCCTCATTTGACATTTTACACTGCATTAAATGTCTTTTAAATATGTAATTTAAACTGCAGCATAAATTTAGTGTAATTTTTACATACAGTGTTATAATGCTTGTTTTTAGCAATTTGATGTTTTTACGAACAGAGGCTATGGGTGCATTAAATAAGTGCCTGTGGCGTTTACAACGCAATAAATTTTACATCAGATCGAATTTCATAGCAATTTTGGATGATATTACTTTAACTAACACATCTGAAGGCATTTTTAAGGTAAACGATTTTTTTTTAGCATTGTAACTAAAAACTTTTAGTAACTACGAGGTTAACATTCTACTTTAACATAGTTAATTCAATTTTAAAAAATAATAACGTATATAAAAATAATAATTATAAAAACACTAATTTCGTATGTCATCATCATAAGACATTTTGACAGAGTTGTCCGGAAGAAAAACAATTTTCGATAGTTTAGATCTTACTGTGATGTCTCAATAAAAACTGTCAAAAAACTTCTTGACTTTAACAATTGACAGGCATTTTTAGTTGAACGTTTTTTCAACATTATTGCAAACGACCAAAAACTTACAATGAGAAATCCCAATAAATCTCTAGTTAATTGAATTCTGAAACATTGAACAAGATCTTTATATTTTTATACAAGTACTTGGACTAAAAATACACGGGCAACAAATGAAGAAAACACTGTCAAATAAAATAGACAGCCACAGTGGGACTGGCAATAGGGGGAAATAAATAAAATATAAGACAAAATGGAGGAGAAAGAAGAGTAAATAGATAGATGACGATAGTTTTGTTGAAAGGAAGAGATTGAGACTTCCACTTTTGTGTTGGCTAAATATCTTGAAGCTCTTATGGCGAGCAATTGATCGATAGGTATAAGACATGATACAAGACTAAAGTAAGAGTTTAATGTGTTTAAAATAATGGTAGAGTTGTGGATACTAATGCACAAAATAATATTCTGATCAATGCACTTTCAGATAAAAATTGTTTATTGTTGAAAAGTGATATTTAAGCTCTGTTTTGTTTTAAATGACGAGCAAAAAAATTTCCAGAATTGCTTTCAAAATTAAATGATTGGAAATGGTAGAGTTGTGGATAACCTTCAAAATTTTATTAAGTTAGGATTTAATTTTAATTAATTATTATTTAAAGATGATTGATTAAATATCGCAGGGAATAAATAATGCAGTCTATTTAAAGCTTTGTCTTTTAACTATAACCCTTTCAATTTTAGTTAACTTATTTAATATATTAAATGACTTCTTAATACTAAAAACCTAATGCTTTAACTACCGAGTAATTGTAACTACCTTAAGTTTTACATTAAATTGTAACTTCAAACCTAAACATTTATGTATTAAAATTGTATATTTCATGTTTGATCTATGTGCATCAAAATATGCTTAATGTCAATCTTCAATACTATTATTGATTAGCGGTTGGTATTCATTTAACTAAACATGAAGTGATTAATGATGTATGATATTAAGTACTTTTGAATAATTTATTATTAGCCTCCTTTTAATACTTTAGTCAAAAGTTAGTTCCAAATACTAGTAGCGAAATACAATCAGAATTTTTTTTATGATAAAATTATGGTTTTGAATGCTTTAGGGAATACTTCAATGGAACGAAGCAATATAATGAACTAATAATTTTTAGAATTGTAACAAAAAACTTTTAGTGACTACGAGGTTAACATTCTACTTTAACATAGTTAATTAAATTATATAAAAAAAAAATAAATGTTTCTCGTTTTCGTATATGTCATCATCATAAGACATTTTGACGGAGTTGTCCGAAAGAAGAAAATTTTTCGATAGTTTTGGTCTAACTGTGATGCTTCAATAAAAAGTGTCAAAAACTTCTTGACTTTAACAAATGACAGGCATTTTTAGCTGAACGACTTTTTCAACATTATTGCAAACGACAAAAAACTTACAATGAGAAATACCTATAAATCTCTATTTAATTTAGCAAAAACAATAATAGCAAAGTAATAATAGCAAAAACTATTTTTATACAAGTACGGTAGACTGACCAGTAAAATGAACAAGCCCCAGTGGAAGAACAGTTGGTAAATACATTTAAAAAGTATTATTAAAAATCATTAAACTGGATGGATTGGCAACACCGACTTCCTCTCATCTATAATATTAAGCTATCTGACATCTGAATGGTTGTCCTGGTCATTAATTAAAATCCAACATGTTTATTGACTGAATATTTTTGTGTTCATTCACTGGTAAAAGTACTGTTCATTCACTCGGCATTTGCACCACTTTTTATTTGGACCCCCCAAAAGACCAAAACAATGCAATATAAAGTCACCTCCTTTTTTGTATAATTTACATATAATAACAGATGTGTTCACATTGTCATAAACCCACCAGCTACATTTTCTTTAAATGTATGAATTTTCTTAAAACAAACTGTGCTTAAGCGTTCATTCACTGGTTAGTCTACCCTACTTGGTCTAAAAATACACGGACAACAAATGAAGAAAACACTGTCAAATAAAATAGACAGCCACGGTGGGACTGCCAATAGGGAAAAATAAATGAAATATAAGACAAAATGGAGAAGAAAGTAGAGTAAATAGATATATGACGATAGTTTTGTTGAAAGTAAGAGATTGAGACTTCCACTTTTGTATTGGCTAAATATCTTGAAGCTTTTATGGCGAGCAATTGATCGATATATATAGGAAATGATACAAGACTAAAGTTAGAGTTGAATGTGTTTAAAGTAATGGTAGGGTTGTGGATTTTAATGCACCAAATAATATAATAATCAATGCACTTTCAGATATAAAATCATTTATTTTCGAAAAGTGTTTTTTTTAGCGGAAGAAAGGTAGCGGTTTCGATAGGCATAAAAAATTATACACGATACTAACGTAAAAGTGTAATGTGTTTAAGGTAATGGTAGAGTCGTGGATTTTAATGAATCAAATAAAATTCTGATCAATACACTTTCTGATTAAAAAAATATTTTTGAAAAGTGATATTTTAGCTCTGTTTTGTTTAAAATGCACAGTAAAAAAATCTCCATTATTGCTTCAAAAAAAAAGTTTTCCATGTTTAAGGTTTTTGTAAATAATTCCTTAAAATAATTCCTTAGAAAATATATTTTTACATTAAACACTTAGTTAAACTCTCTCTATAATTTGTAGATCAAACCAACATCAATCAATTATTTTTTTTTACGTTTTGACAGTAATCCTTAAAGAACAATAAACGCACACAACGAATCACTCAAAATGGGCCCTAATATTTCTAAAAGTATAAAAACTACAGTTTGCCGACTCAATTTACACAAGAGATCCTTAAAAGCCTACATTTAAGAATCAAAACTTCAGAAGTCCTTAGGTTAATAACTATAAAATACCAATTTCAGTTGGAAGCTTACCAAACTCTAAAATTTTTTGCTTCAGTAGTCTCTTTTGACATACATTTATTCGAATCAATTTCTTTGGTATTTTCTCAGAATTCTCAACAAGCAACATTCCATTTTCAGCCACTTATGCTGGCAAAATGCTTCTATCGAGAAAATGCAGCTGTCCTCAAAACTAAGGAAATCCACAAATCTTTTAGCGTTTTCATGCCAACAAAAGAATTCCAATTTTGATGTGTGTAGTATTTATGATCTTGAAAAAAAATGTTTCCACTGTTTTTATGTTTAAAAAAAAGATTAGAATGTACCAACATCTATTACAAATTTAATTAAAAATGAAAATATCTAATTTATTAACTAATTTGTTTTATAATTTAGATAAAGAAATTATAAATCTTTGGTATATTTAGCGTAAAAATAGTTTGGTCTAATTTTATATTCTAGGTCGTATAAGAGAAGTTAAGCAGAGAAAACATTCATTTTTATTTGCTTTCTGAATTAGGCGTTTGTACTAATAAAATTTATGTATTTGTGTGATACATTGTTTATATTAAGCTTTCACACTGAATTTATAACGTAAAAAGCTTCTATAAAGGCTAGGTCCGACTGTCTGTCCGTCTGTCTTTTCTCCATTTTCAAAACCCAAACTACAAAATCCATATACAATTGTGATACGCCCAAAAATTCACAAAAGGGGAAGATTTTATAAAGTCTATGGTCGTCCAACTGTCCGCTCGTCTCCTACTTAAACTCAATTTAAAATGCAACAGAAAAGTGTCATACAATACAAAATTCAGACATTGAATTGGGACCTTTAAGACAGAAAATTGGATGACATTAAAAATCTTTAAAAAAAAAAAAAAAAAAAACGATTTCCAAGTACTAAAATTATTAAACATCTAAAGAATCGAATTCTTAGTACTACAGTTATTAAAAATCTAAAAAAATCGAATTCCAAGTGCTACAGTTATTAAAAATCTGCAAAATGTAATGCTCGTTTAAAAAGCGTAAGGAGTCAATTTTATTACAAACAAATCACCATTGCCACTCACATTATATAGCAAGAGAAATTATATTCTAGAATAATGGAACATTTATTTGCATCCTGTTAAAGAACATTTATTAATATGATATAAATTGGTTTTTGAAGACGTTATAGTATATATTACAATCGGTTCTTTTGGTGCTTTATTAAAGATCTGTTTGCAAAGGTATATATTTGCAGATATATAGTATTTGCAGACATGGTTATAACATATTTCTGCATAAAAAAACTTTTGCTTCCATTTTTTAAGAATACATTTTAATAAATATTTTATTTTTTGATCTTATTTAAAAATAACTAGCTAATAACCAACTAAAATAAACAATAAATATATTAATTAAATTTGCGAAATAAAGTTAATGAAAATTAATATTTATGTTGAATAAAAAAATTGTAGATAAGAAAGAAAAATATTACTTTATTTTTTTTTGTATAAAAATCGGATTACTTTTATATTAAAAAAGGAAAATTCAATGATAATATGATACGTTTCGCTTATATTTTTACATTAAAAAAATTACATGATTATTCTTTAAACTTAAAAAAAGAAGAAAACGTTAAAGATTATCAATTAAATCTTCAAAAGGAAATCATCATAACAAAATTATGACGAATTGAGTTATAATTTTTCCCCCATTGATTCAATAATCTTAACAATCAAAAAACTAATTAAATTAACTTTAGCTCCTTAAGTAGATACATCGATTTTTGGTGCCTAAGAAATTATAGTTTTCTGACTAAATTTCGATAGCATATTAAAGAAATAGTCAAGTATATAAAAAAAATCTTGCTTTTTATTTTATACCACTTGATTTAGAATTGGCATTAGTACAATTAATCTATGCCTTTGTTCTGAATTTTCGCATAGCTGATAAAGTAGTACAAGGAATACTTTATTCGATATAAAACCTCTCAAATGCAAAAAATGTATTGAGAACACTTTTTTTTAATGAAAAAATTAGAATAAAAGGTCAAAATAAGATCGATATGCCTCACTTTCGAAAATTATTGTTTGTGCAACTTGAGATAAAAAGCACTTGAATTATTAAACTTTTGTCGCTGTTTTTTTTAAGTATGAGTGCGGTATAATTTTTTACCCAGCGTTCTGACTTTTAAGATGATTGTTCATCGCGTATACTACATTATCCTTGAAGAAACAATAGAAGAATTAATTTTAATTTCTTTAATTATTATTTTGATTGTAAAAAATAAGTTAATCAATGAACTTTTAATAAAAAGTGTATTATTTGAAATATCTTACAAGTATTAATGCTGAAGCAAAATATTTTAAGTGTATAATCTAACGTTATCCTTCAAAATTATTTTTCGTATGCATCATCCATGCTGTTAAGGTAAGCTTTTTTTTTGTTGTTTTAAAATTCTAGTTATTTTTATCGAAAATCCCATGTTTCTACATTTTTACGAAAAGCTTTTACCTTCGTTAACTTTATTCACTTACAACTAGCATTATTTAGTGCACTAAAAGAGAAAAGCCCTTAATATGTCAAAACTCAGATTATAATTTATTTTCAAAAAAATGTGAAAGCTATGAATTTTTTATTCATCATTTGAAACCTCAAGAAGAAATATTCGTAACGACAACTTAAAAAAATCTTAAAGAAAAAATCTAATTCAATTTTTTTCCAACAATCATTATTTTCTTCATTTTTACTCAAATCGGGCCCGTCTACAATCTGCACTATCACGAAATTTAAAAAAAAGTATGAATTCTATGACATTTTTATTTTATCTTTTGAATAGACAAGGGAAAACATTTATAAAGGCAACTTTTACTTATGAAAAAAACTTATATGATAGTTTTGTTTTTTCTTTATCATTCATTATCCATTTCTTCATATGTACTCTAATATTGCCTTTCCACTATTACCAGGTTGGTAGCAAAATCTTTAAATAGAACTAACAACTATTCTCCACCTCTAAAAAATTTCATATTGCTGATTAAGTTCAGCCAGAGAACCTTAAAGGCTTAACTTAAAAAAATAGAAGTATCTAGGCTTAAAAATAAGTACCAATTTAAGATAGAACCATCTAAGAATTATCGTTTCATTGCTTGATTTGGCCATACATGTATCAGAATCAATTCCTTTGGAGTTTTTCTCAGAATTCTCATGCAACAAACATCCCTTTCCCTGCCATTTATCCAGGCAAAATGGTTCTATCGATGAAATGCAGCTGTCTTCAAAACTGAACAACTCACAAATCTTTTAGCATTAATACACCAACAGAAGTATTTCAATTTCAGCGTGTGCATTAGTTATGATATAAAGAAATTAGTTTTTCGTTGCTGTTATATTGAGAAAAAGATCTCATTGCAACAACACGTACTATAAATTGAATCATAATGTGGAATCCAAATAATCACCGAATTACTAACGTAATTAATAAATCTGGTTCATTTTTTTAGTAAATTTTTAGATCAAGATAGTTTAATTTAGTTTTTTATTCTGGGTCCCATTAAAGAAACAAGTTAAGCAGACAAAATAATTTCTTGCTTTTTATTTGTGACTTGAATTCGAGGTTCGCATTGATAAACCAAACTTTCACAGTGATACAGACTAGACCGTCATGTGTTCGAGCTACACATAATTTTTCAAAATTCATCATTTTACTAAAAATTTTAATTTTAAGACTCATTTTTTTTAAATTTGAGGAGACCTTCAGGAGCATGTGGTATAGAAATATGACTTTAAAAATTAAAAGAACTTAGATTTTTGGTTGAAAATATAAATTTTAAACCCATTTAAGGGGAAAGAAGTATACACTTAAGCAAAATTGCTCATCACTCAAATGGTTAGCCTATGGCATTGTTTCTGTTTTTATGGTAAACAATAAGTACTCGCAAACTTTAAAAAATGTAATGTGCTCAATATTTCAAAGAAGCAACATTATTCCCTTTGCTATCCTTTCAAAATGCATCTATCGATGTTCTGCAACTGTTTTCGAAAATGCTAGCATTTTTTTAAAAATGTAATAATACGAAATAAATGAATAACTGTACCAACAAAATATTGCAAATTGAATTATAACTAAGATATTCAATTAAATATCTAATCAATCTGACGATTGATGGAGCGATTAAATTAACTTTTGTTTTTTACGAAGAGAGCTATTTTCGGTGTCTTAATAATTATTGTTGTATAACTTGAGGTAATTATTGTTTTATAATGTTTGAGATCCTCTTAATGTACAGGGGTTAAGCAAATAAAAAACCCTTATTTTCGTTTTTTACTTCATTTAGAGTTTGCATTGATAAAATTAATAAATGCCATGTTATTTATTTCCTATTTGCAGATGAACAATAAGTCCGTTCAAGGACTACTTAATCGAGCTAAAACCTCTCAAATGCAAAAAAAAAATGTATTGAGACGTTTTCATTCGAATGAAAAATTAATAATTAAACTTCAATTTATGATATGTACTTCACTTACGAAAATTTTTTCTGAATAGCTGGAAAAGAAAAGCCCTTGAAATATCAAACTTGTATCTCTATACTTTTTTAAGTTGTAATTGCTAATGAATTTTTTTAAGCTTTCCTTCTAACTTTTAAGATGATTGCTAATTAAGTAAATCTTTTTCTCGAAGAAACGATACACATTAATTGCCACTTTTCAAGATTTTTTAAGTGTACAAAATAAGTAAATTCATGAATCACTGAATCTTTATTACAAGTCAAAAGTGTATTTGTGAAATTGTTTTTGAAACGTCTAAAAAATCCTCCTTAAGCCGAAGCGAATTTTAAAAATTATTGCGGTTCTTCTAAATTATTTTTCCTATGCATTAAACATGCAGTTAAATTAATAATTTCCAGTTATTTTAAATCCTAGCCATTTATTATCGCACTCCCAAGAGGCTAAACTTTTAACAAAAACGCCATACCTCATCAGTCGGCTTACAACTAACAAGATTTAGTGCACTAAGAAAAAAAATTATTTGCCAAAGCAGAATTAATGATTTACTTTTGAAAATGCAAAAGCTATGAATTCTTTATTCTACACTCTTAAAACAAAAGAATGAAATCCACTCCAGTTGGAGAAGTGCATTTCCGACACCCTAAAGGCATGCATATTTTCTCAGACTGAGTTAAAATCACTCGTTTGGAGTGATTCTGTCGGAGGTTTAACACACAAAGGATCCACTCCAAAAGGAGAAGTGCATTTTCCAGTCTGGAGGAGTGAAATCCACTCAGACTGAGGTAAATTGGGAGTGTTTGTTTTAAGAGTGTGTCTTTTGATACCATTTGACAAATATTTGACAAGTTAAAGTTTTTGTTATTTTTTATTTTAGCCTTTTTATTACTGGAACTATCCGCAACATTTTGACGGGAATCACTTGTGCAAAAAAAGGGCAAGTCCACGGCCCGATACACACCTTCAGTGCAAAAGAAACATGCCATTTTTCAGAGGATTCTCTTTTGCAAAATGCACTAAAAATAACTTAATTTCCCTATTATAGCTGTAATTTCTTGATTTACATTTAACAACTACTTTTAAGTTATAAATTCTCTGTACCAGATTCTGAATATAGATAGGGTAAGCCCGGACTTTACGTTAAAAGTAAACTTTTTCTTCTCATTATAAAAAACAATAAAAATCAAACAATTGTACTTTGAAGAGGTACATTAAAAAACTTTTTAAATAGAAGTTAAAGAAGTAACTGTAATTGATTCGGAGTTTTATCTCGCCTTTTAATCATGACCTCAGCATAGCGCCTCTAATTCAAAACACTAAACCAACAAACGAAGTAAAAATTTAATTCAGTGGATTGGAACTGACTCGACAAGGATTTTAAGACGATAAAAGTTGGAAGTCGTCTTCCAAAACTAGATCAGAATGGAAGAAGATTCTGAAGGAAGTCCGTGGCCCACGAAAGGAGTCCAGAAGAAGACTGTCTGTCAGAAAAGAAGAGGAAAAAGGATTGGAACTGATTGCGAATCATGCCTTTAGATATGCAATACTATATAATATAGCCTCTAAAAGTGTAGAAAATACCGTCTCACTATATGTTACATTAAAGCGTGATTCTTTTGGACCTAATAAACCATAAAAAACCTAACTACAGCCATAAATAACGGACTTACCTTATGTTCTTCTTTTATTTTTGATTGCAATGCATAAAATGTAATGTTTATAAAAGTTATAGATAGTTCAGCTAAAAGGCACCATTGGGCGTTGGCCATTCGTCTTGATTTTTTTACAATTATCATACATTTATTTTATGTCTGTTTTCATTTTCCAGGCTTAAGCTTTTACCAATTTTTTTGACGGCTGCCAGGGACAATTGTTTCGCTTGCCCGGTCGCGTGACGGAACGGTAATATGAAATTAGCCAACATCTTTTATTTTCCTACTAAGATACATATTTTCTCTCATCCCTTTTTGTCTCTAGGCACCCTTTATTGTTTAGAAAGAGGATTCAGAACAATTAGTATGAATATCAGGCAACCGACTGCAAATGCAATTATTTTTATTCATATCAAGCATTCTATTTTTTTTCAATAGAGTACTCTTACAGCTATGTCATTGTGTTCGCTAGCATTCTCTTGCCATGAGAATTCTGCCTTTAAGAACGAATTCATTCTACTCCCGGGCATAGTCAAAGACTGCATATAGGACGAGATTGAGCATTGGCAGATCTAAAAGGGACCAGCATCATTGCTCAAGTCACGTGGGCTTAATGCATCCAATAGACACATTTTCTAGAACAAAGTAAACGAGGAAAATTCTAAACTTTACTTTGGCTATTTATGTATTTTAGAATACTCTTTCTTATGTTATTTTAGCAAAATAATTGTACGTGTTTAAAATTAACCGAAGACCTACTATTACAACAAAATTTTCATTAAATTTCTTTAATTTTTTTGGTATTTGGCAAGCAGCCGTAGGATGGAGAGCCCAGTCGGTTTAAGCGTACACCTTGGATGCAGAAGGCAGCAAGGGCATCGAGGTTCGAGTCCGGACATTGTCAAAATAATTGCATACCTATAAACGGCCAATGCAGCCAAAAATGGCTGGGTTGTCTTTTCGTCATTTGACTGTAGTTCTAAATTTCGACGCCAGTCTCCAACCCCCGTGTAGCTCTAGTGCGACGATATTTCAAACATAAAAAAAGCCAACAATAATTCACCAAAAGTGGCAAACCGCCGACCCGGCAGCTATACCAAAACCGAGCTTAAGTTTGCAGCAGAGAAATGTACTGAGCGGAGGAAACTAGGTAAACAACCCGGCTGGCGCCGCAACTTAGCGTACTCTGATTGGCTGCTCCTTCCTACCCTGATATTCGTGCGCCCTGTTGCGTCAAAATAGAAGGAAAAAAATAATTAAAATAACACTCTAACTGAAGCTTAACTAATAAAAATAATAAATTTATGTCTTGAAATAACAAATCAATTTGTTTATTGAGTGTGAAATACCTTTTTGTATTTGATTCTCGCACTCAAAAATGAGAACTATTTACCCTTTTTCTCGTAGAACATTTGTATACTGCAAACTTAAGGTCGGTTTTGGTATAGGGAGCTAGCCTTAGGAGCCCCTGGGATGTTTGTGTTTGTCGAGTATATGCGGAGTACGTGCTCGTTGATTCTGTTGGGTCCGAAAGTCATGCGGGCGGTCATTGCGCAGTTTCCCACGGGTACTGGTTCCTGGAGACTATTTCCCTCCCCGTTCAGGGACATGTCTATATTGTGGAGGTGGCGCGCGATAGATGGCAGCATCTGTAACGTATGTGTGTGTTGCGTCTGTCTTACTTGGCGATGGTTTATAAGCGGGTCTCTGACCAAGCACACAAGCCTGAAAATATATGTCTACCAACCAACCATGTAAGGTAGGGGGTATGTACATATATATTCCAGCTTGTGTGCTTGATCAAAGACCCGCTTATAAGCCTTCGTCAAATAAGACTGACACAGGAAGAGTTTTACTGTCACAGAGAAAGAAGTACACCCAGAGCGAAGGCGGGAATCGAACCCGCACCCGATATAGCGTGCAGACTGCTGGCCTGTCCAACCAACCAAGTAGAAACATTCCCCGTAAGCCATAGAATGATCTTTGCCTCCGACCCAACCCGACCTTTTACTATTACATTGTCGGTTTACTTTATTCCGGTCGTTGGCTCAGACCGAATTTGTTCTTCTCTCTAACATAGTTTTCTGACACGGAGCGAGACGTAATTTCATTTGGCGCGTTGGCAACCATGCTCTTGTGACGCTCACCACAGGGAATAGATTCATGAATAGACTTGTGCATACTTAGAAATGATACAGATAATTTGTTGACTCATTCGATAACTGCATTATGTTATTTCTGAGGTTTTGTAAGAATTATAATCTTGCATATTACGAAGCTTTATTTAATTAACGTTACACACACACACAATCGTATTATCCTCTTCGAAATGCATAGAAATACTCTTAGATAATTGGCAATTGCAGTTATTAAAAAAATGCATTCTGTAATATGTGTTTTAACAACATTGTTTGTTACATGTATTTTTTCTAAAAATAAAAGTCGTGTCATTAATTAATTTATTATGTTTGACTTATCAAATTAATATTGAACTACTCTTTATTTATAAGATTATCTCAAAAGGATTTTAGAGAAAGCAATGAATGACGTTGAATTCTTTTTGTTTCCATTTGATAAGCACTTGCTTCTGTTTTGCAACACATATGCATAAGTCTATGTGGTTAATTTTTTTCGGTGCAATGCACAATGGAATTCTTTGATTTTATTAAGTACATAACAAATTACCCTAATTTTATTTATTTTTTACTTACACAGACTCTATATTAAATATGTTAATTGGTTTTTGAGTTTTATTAAACGTACTGGATAAATTTTTAATTTTGTATTATAACGTCCTTATCTTTCTAATAGCGTTCAAATAGCGTCCTTATCTATTTCTAATAATTTCAATGTGTCTTTAACAAAGTTTTAAAGTATAAATATACTATATCCTTTTATATAATACATTTCACCATAGATAAAAACTATGCTGTCTTTGGTTGGGTTGCATTTCTAACATTTCCTTTATTCGAGCAGAATTAAGTTTTAGTACTCATTTAAACATTTCATCATTTAAAAAAATATTATGCAAACACAAGTATTTGCTATAGATCTAAAAATAAACTCTATTTTGAAGTCATATAATTATATCTTTCAAAACTAAAACATTACACGTTTTCCATGGCATAAGAATTAAGTTTTTTTTTTCGTGTAATTGCACAATTTTTTTCGGTTTTCCCCCATTTAAAATCCTATTGCTAAAAAAGCCGATAAAATTATGTTGCATTCAATTTTTGATTAATTACTGTGTGTCAGTTAGTTGTTCAGAAAATATTCTCAAATGGTTAATTGAGGCATTTTCTTGTAATCAATTAAAAAAATAAGCAGCAAAGGAAAATATAACTACAGGTACAAATACATTTGTTTGCAGCAAAAGTGGAACGTAAAATACATATATATGTCTTATAACAGACAATTGTACGTAATTCATTATTAACCAAACTCTTCCGCAAAAATCGATTGAAAGCGTTCCTGTAAATAATACTTTATCCTAAACGCATAAAATAAAATGTTAAGCTATCCCTTAATATTTTATAATGGGAAGGAATTATTATTTCAACGGAATTTGCGATGTTTGAAAGCACTTGATCCTCCCTAATCCAGGCATCGATGTGGCGAAAGGCGCTTATACCTAGACGGGATGACTAATGTTCTTTGAAAACTGTGCTAATCCCCATCTGAACTTAGGGGAGTAGATATTATATTGACAGCAGTACATTTTCTTCGGATCGAAACATTTAGAGGGTGAGGCAAACAAAAGTGGCCCCGGTCTAGAGATAGAAATACGTTGAAATGCTTGGCGAGAAAAATTCTTGAAGCCGCCCGAAACCTGTTTTCGCATTAGTTGGATCGGATTAGCTTCACATTAGAGCTACTAATAGACTAGTGGAGAGTTCAGATCTCGGTTCGTATTGTATGAAGTCGTCCCATAATGCAAATTGTGTGTCTTGCAATCAATTTAGAATGTTTTGTATAAACAAAAACAAAAAGGTCCGATTCTCTAGGATAAATAACTATCGAAATAATCACTGGTGGGAACTTTTCTTAATCAGCTCTAAAAACCATGTTTGTATTTCATTTCAGCTAGCTTCTCAAACCATAGCGTAGCTGCCAGCAAATAAGTCGCCAAGCGTTTGTTTGGGCTTAATATTGAAGCAATCAATAGCTTCAGTTAGCAAACCTGTTTTTGTATTCGTTTTAGAAGTGGCAACATTTCTGTCGTACTCTTATCTCTATATTGGGGCCACTCTTGTTTGCCTCACCCTGTATATTGACAGCAGTACATTTTCCTTGGATCGAAGTGTCTATGTTCTGTAAGAAAGGTTTAAGAGAATGGTTATGCAGATGAGCCCAGTTGTAATCCTTGCAATAAACGATACTGTAGAACCTTGCAATCGATATCGAATCTACACTGAGGGGCCAAAATAACTGGTATAGGCATACATTTGCGAATAAAGGCGTATAAAACCAATCGGAGTTCGTCGCTATGTCCATCAGCGTCTACGTGCTGCTATCATGACTGGTTATGAAAATTGAGAAAAGGGGTTGAGAAATGGAATTTCATATCCATGCATCTCCGAGGTGAAGATGAATTTTGGATTTTCACTTACGACAATTTCACGAGTGTATTATTTATATCGATAATCCAGTAAAACATTAAAACTACGACACAGCTGCGGTCCTAAAAAAGATCATGCAAAAATGGATCATCGACGACTGACGAAAATCATTAATCATTATATATTGCGGATACGTGATATATGCGGTTCCAGAAGCCCATATCGGTTGAATATTCATTAAATATTGAACAAGTCAGCACTTGTAAGACATAGAATCGACATAGACGTTTATCACATTTAATAATCAGTTGTCAGTGGACCCGGAGGTTTTTAAGGTCAAAGCTATGTCGTAGATTTGATGTTTTACTGGGTTATCGATATTCATGGTACACTCGTGAAATCGACGTAAGTTAAAATCCAAAATTCATCTCCACCTCGGATATGCATGGATATTGAATTCCATTTCTCAACCCCCGATACTTTCAAAATCCCTTCAATTTTCATAGCCTGTCATGATAGCAGCACCTAGCGGCTGCTGAACATAGCGACGAACTTCGCTTGGTTTTATACATCTTTATTCGCAGATTTTTGCCTATACCAGTTATTTGGGCTCTTCAGTGTACATCACAAAGTCATATTATTAATGGCCCGTTATCACTTATTCGAATAATACCGATCATGCTATAGCATGTTGGAATCATATCTACGCGTTATCACATGTCCGAATGATATCAAAACATTGTCACAGATCAAACTGATAGTTATCACAAGTCATGATTAATCTATAAATTAACATCACAGGACTAAATGATATCGAATTGACACTAAGTAAAGAAAACTTGTTTAGAAAGTTAGAAATACTGTAAAGCTAATATCTCTATTACTTTATAATGTTATAATTATTTTCTTCTCACAGCCTTTTCAAAATAAAATATTGTTTTTAAGGTGATCGATGATTTTTAAAAACGATTTGGTGATTTCCAAAAATATTTCCGAAAATAATTCCGAGCCTTTGTCGAAGAGCAAATCTTTTTTTAGGTTAAAATCTTTGCAAAATTCAGAAGAAAGTATACAAATCGGTGTGCAAGTAGCTACTGAGCGTAAGTAGTAGGTTAAATAATCGAAAATTTATAAATTATAATCAAATTTAAGTAGAGTATTTTAAAATTAAAAATTGCAATTAAAATTTATATTTATTTATACTGAGGTAAAAAAAAACTTTACTTCCTTAACTAATTTTTTCGAGCTGCTGAGGTCGGGTTCGAATCCAGGTCAGGCATGGATGTTTGTGACTGTCAATAAATGTTGTTATTTGTCTATGTGTTTGTGTCGTCTCTTTCTTTGTGTGTCTATTGTGCTTGTGTCATTTCTGGGGCTTAGTACAATAGACTTATAGTCGCAGTGCTTGGAGCTCTTGCCCCCCACCAAGAAAGTCATAAGTCATAACGAATTTTTAAATAGGGAAATTTTCATGGGTATTTTTTCGTGTGCAAATATTTGTTCGTAAACAGAACACTCAAAACAAAAACAAAAAACGACTCCACGACTAAATTGATCTCACGACATGTAAGAATTGACATTGAAATTAATTATTGGTAAACATTTTATAAGCAAATTTATTTTCATCCTTTATTGATAAAATAATCAATTTAAGGCATCCGAAGGAAGATTGTAGTGTACATATGAAGTTAATTGAATATAAAATCTATAAACATGAAATAAACGTTTTTGTTTTATCAGAAACTTAATGTACTGAAAACCTTTTTAGCATAGTAAGTACTCTATATGTTTATCAATTATCGACTTTTGCTTTAAAACTACTATCCACTAAAAGGTTTTGCTTAATAAAGAAAGTCAAAAACACTGTTATATCGATGATTTAATTTCGATAATCTTTTGATTTGAATTTAACTCGTGAAGTAAGTAATTAAGTTAATTTTAATAAACAGTATTTGAAACCTAATTTTTGTAAATACCATTTATTAAGTTTCGCGACAACTCCTTCATCAATTAAGAAATATTCGTAATTCAAAGATTTATATCCATTAATTGTTGTAATGGTAAAAAGATAGCATTGAACTAATTTTTCTTATTATTTGAATAGTTGATTAAGATATAAATAACTATTATTTGAATAGTTGATTAAGATATAAATAACTATTATTTGAATAGTTGATTAAGATATAAATAACTATTATTTGAATAGTTGATTAAGATATTATTAACTATTATTTGAATAGTTGATTAAGATATATCATTTTTACAATGACTTGTTAATCATATTATTGCAGACGTTTTCATTTTTGAATATATTTATGCTTTCAGAAATGAGTACATACAAGTTTCAAACTAGAGTAATATTTTTTTCTGATCATTTGAGTATCTCAGATTTAAGTTTCAGAATCTGAGGTTTGAGTAATTTTTCCTCAATTTTAAAAATTTTGTTTTTAGATAGTGTTGTTTAAGTCACATGTTTTAGAATGTTTAAAAATATTGTTTTCGTACGTTGATGTTAGGAGAACACCTCGTATGATTGGGTGGTAGACATCTATTTTCAGGCTTGTGTGCTTGGTCAGAGACCCGCTTATAAACCTTACTCAAGTAAGACGAACACAACACACACCTCTTATGATAACTGTCGACTATAGTAACAAAATATCAAAGGATTTTAAAAAAATTCTAAGAAAGACGACAATCTTTTTTCCGCGTCGGTTTTGTGCTTAAGCGGTTGTTATTGAGAATAAAAGCGACAAAACCACCGAAATACACATTTATTTCGAATTCAATTATATTCGGCAAGATTGGAAATAAAAATCCTATTTTTCTAATCTGTAAAAGCGACACTTCCAAAGAGATTGCGATAAATGGCTTTGTCATTTTTCCATTTCTCTAAACAAAATTTGCGGATTTTTGTACGGATAAGAGAAAAATTATTGTAAGATTATTTGTAGATATCCGTAAAATGTCATGCTTTATTTAAATGTGTATATTTTGAATAGCTTCAAATATGTGTTTGCACATTCAAAGAAAATGTACTAAATGCTTCCTAAAAGGCGAAATAAGAGGATTATAAAATTCATAATTTATTTGTATGCATTGCAAACAATTTAAATAACAGAAAGACTTTTTTAAGTGATGTAACTCCTTTATTTGGATTAATTTAATTATGTTTCACAATTTATCTCAAATTGTTTTCTAATCGTTACATTCCAAGATTCGTATGCATATAAAGAGATCAGGGTACACTAATGTTTTTTACAGTATAAAGACTAGGTAATCGATTGTCAAATCTATTTAAAAGGCGAAAATATAACTATTTTTGAAACTTAATATATGATACAATGAAACAAAGAGATACATTACGATTTCCAAGTAAAATTGATTAAATTTTACAAGTAAAAGTCAAAAGTTTTAATAGTTCTGAAATTAGAAAATTTAAATAAGCGAATCATAGACCAAAAAGTCAAAAAGAATGAACAAAAACGTGCTATCCCGATAAACACTTAAACAATTCAGATAAAGGTTTTGCTGGTTGCAAACATTTTTTAAAGTTTGATAAAGTTTAATTTCTAATAGTTGAACATAAAATATGTTCACTCATCAAGAAATCGGAACACCTTTGCTAAATATATGGAGAGCAATGTTTGGCGAAATATAAATTGTATCCTCAGTTTTGAGAGGTTACATTCCTTTGCAAGAATTCTAAAAAATTTGGCTTTCAAGATTCATACTTAACATTTATCTTAAACAACATTCAAATACATTACGAATTGTATCCTCAGTTTTGAGAGGTTACATTCCTTTGCAAGAATTCTAAAAAATTTGGCTTTCAAGATTCATACTTAACATTTATCTCAAACAACATTCAAATACATTACGAGTTTTAAAAAATTTGACACTCTATCGCGTCAAAGTACAATATTTCAACACAATTTATTTCGGGAGTTTGGATATTTTGTGATACATGTCTCCAAAAACTCTCAAACGATTCCAGCTTACGTAGCGGAAATTGCATATTTCTGTTTGCTATAAATTTGAAATGAAACCTTCCAGTTGACAAGTGTTTTGTTACGAACACAGTTTTTACGCCTCGCAAGACAGACAGATTGTGTCAAAACGTCTTTGGACTTTTCTTTGTGGATGAATTATTCAAATAACATAAAGAAATGTAAAGATATATATAGAACACTTATGTTTATTATATTGGGTAATCTGTTATGATGCTATTAAAAACAAAGTAAGCTATTTAAACACAAATACTTTAAACCATCACACTTTATTAACATAAAAACAAATATTGTTATTTTAAAGAAAATTGGTAACGCTTCTTAGTTTATTATATTTGACAATTTGTTATGGTGGTATTCTGGTTGTTAATTGCAAACGTGCGCAATTTAAGCACAAGCACTTCAAACGCAAACACTTTATTAACATAAAACAAACATTTTTATTTTACGGATATTTGGTAACGCTTCTTAGTTTACTATATTGGGTAATTTGTTATAATGCTATTCTGGTTGTTTAATGTAAAAGTACGCAATTTAAACACAAACACTTCATTAACATAAAACAAACATTGTTATTTTAAAGAAATTTGGTAACGCTTCTTAGTTTATTCTATTGGGTAATTTGTTATGATGCTATTCTGGTTGCTTAATGTAAAAGTACGCAATTTAAACACAAACACTTTAAACAAAAACGCTTTATTAACATAAAAACAGGCATTGTTATTTTAAAGAAATTTGGTAACGCTTCTTAGTTTATTATATTGGGTAATTTGTTATGATGCTATTCTGGTTGTTTAATGTAAAAGTAATTTAAACCCAAACACTTTATGAACATAAAACAGACATTGTTATGTTAAAGAAATTTGGTAACACTTTTTACTGTTAGTAATTTACACAAATCATAATTGTTGAAATAACCTTTAATTTAAAAGGACGTAAAAGTGGTAAAAGATTAATAAGTTTAAAATCTGATAATAATATTACACGCAACATAGTTATAATAATATACTATATAATTCATTCAAAAAATTTACTTTACATTTTAAAGGTAAAATAAAAGTATAACTTGTAATTTATAAATGATGTAAAATACTTTTGTAAGTAAACTCACTTATTAATATAAACTAATTACACATCACAATATTTCTTGAAAGTTCTATTTTGTTTTAATTTTAATGGTTTCTGCATTAAAACCGAATTATTAATAAATAAAAACTCTTTTAACGTTCACGAACCGGTTTTTTAAGTCATATAACTACTTCAAGTATCAAAACATTAAAACAATTGGTACTTTAAAACACTTTTTGGGAGGATTTTCTAATTAAAAATAAATTTGATTGAATAACAATTCGCCCTAACTGTATTATTTGCTGAAACTTAAGTTTTTATTAACACAATTCAGTTTAACACCTTGCAAAAACACCACTTAAGCAATATTTGATTAATAAATAAATTGCAACTTTGATAAAATGATTCCATTATTTTTCATCATAAACTCGGTGTTGTTGGCACAGCTTTCTAAAAGCATCTTAAAGATAATTAACAAATTTTTATTTTATGTTTATCTGGAAAATAATAAACAAATAATGTAACAAACTTCAATAACCCCCTAAGAACAATAAGCATTGTCTTTTAGTTAAAGCACAATAACAAAATAAATTTGTGCATCCAATTAGAAGTCAAGTGTTTTGAAGGAACTTTTCATTAATTAAGGCAAGTATTTTCCGCTACAACTGGTACGTAAAATGGTTTACATGACAACCCTCTTCAGTTCAGTTCATTTTTCATGCATATTTTTTCAAGAAAATGTTTCAGTTTATTAAAAAAGAAAAATGTTTATGTTTAATAATTATTGGGTACAATAATGGTTCATCTGATCTTTAATTTTCAGAATTTTTTTTTTAAAGTTTCGTTAGAATGGCAATCAAAAGCATTTTTTAAATGATAATCCATTTCTATTTTCTTTTTGTTACATTATAGAATAAATATTTTTGTCTTATATCCAAAGTATAATTTATTTGATGAACTCTTTAGAAAATTTCTGAAACTATTAAAAAATATATCTATATCTTAATAAATTAACAATTAAAGTTGATTCCTGTATATAAAAAAGTCTAACTAATCTACATATAGTTTGTAATAAACAAAAATGTTTAATAAGTTTTCAAAAGTCTTTTGAAAGTTCTCTACCAAACAAAACTTAGACTTGTTCTAAATAAATTTAAACACAGCCGTTGAAATTGATTTGGAAAAAGAAAGTTGCCAAATTTAGAAAAGAAATAAGCAAGCAGTCCCTTTCATGCGTAAAATTAGCATTCATCCATAAAGAAGCTTTATGTTGTTACAGATGTTTGCAACAGTGAGAAATATTAACGCGGATAAGATCAACGAAATATCAGAGGTTAATAATAATATTACAAGCTCGTTTCTCAAGTAAATTAAGCAAAATTATTACTTTAATTTAAAATTTCGAAGCTAAATAAACCTAAGTTGACGACTGCATAAAAGTAGATATATTTTAAGTATTTTTCAAAGCCTTCATTTGAGAAATTAAGTTTCGTTACCAATTTATATTTTGCATACAAGGATTGACTAAACTACAATTTTTAAGATTTTGTACTGCACTATTTTTATAATATATTAAAATGTAAAGAATGTCAAAAATTTACTCCAAAATAATTTTGATACAATTTTAAATTAAACTTACCAAAAGAAAAATGTAATATAAATGTTATGTAGGAAACCATACTCCAGTCACCATACTTGAAACACAAAACTTGGACTTAGTCGCAAAGTGTCTACACAATCTGAATTCTTTTATAATATATTTGAATAATAAAACAGTTCCATCTTAAGATTCCTTGATGTCAATCTATATTACCAACTTTTACTTGCTGAAACTTACTGACACAAGCGTAAGGAAATTGTTTTGCAAACAATTAGGTAAGCATTTGATATTTTTGATAAGTTTGACTAAAGAATTACCTCTGAATAGTTTTGTTTAACTATGCTTTAGGCACAATTTTTTACTTCGTAAATCTATCCCGTAAGACATAAAAGTTTTATGAAGAATCTTATTTTCCGAAGAATTTTAATGTACACGAATAAATTTAATTATATCTCCAATTCATGTTGATTAGCCGTCCGTGGCCGAGTGGTTAAGGCATCCACCTCAGGATTCAGCCCTCTCAGGAGTGCGGGGGCTCGAATACCACCTACTGCCAGTCATCCTATAAATCGGATATCTGTACTGGAGAAGAGTAGAAAAATCCAACTCGTGACGGATGGGCCCGAGTACACTAGGACAGACGTGCTCGTTAAATCTGGGAGTCCAAAGTCCCGACGGCGTCAGCGTACGTTGTCGTTCGAAGTTCCATTGGGAGCCCGCTCAGGTGTCAACCTCGTCATTTGAACGAAGTTCTAAATTACGAGGCCTTATTGGCTGTGTTAAAGCTCCTAATAAAGGCTAGAAATAGGCAGCCGGAAACGATTACACCACACTACACTACATATTGATTTAAAAATTGGTTTATTCTTAATCATTTTCAATGTTCTCTCCAAATATTTGGAAGAACAACATTGTATTAATGTTACTTAAAATAATTAACACTAGTTGAAAGAATTCTCGTGGCTGTATTCGAATCCCAGAATGGGCTAGGTTCACTCAACCTTCCATCCCTTTAGTGGGTCAATAAAATGAGGAACAAGTATGCTTGGGAAGTAAACACTGGAGGACCAGCGTTAGGTTGATCACCTAACCGGGGCATATGACTAGCAACCCAGAGCCCGTAGTCACGAAAGCTGAATTGGGCACGGCAGGCCTTGGCCGACTAATAGGCTGTTGCGCTGAGGAGTTGAGTTTAGTTTTTTTTTGTTGAAACAATTAATGTAAATAAATATTCGAGTGTTTTCAATCATCCAGTGACAAAATTTGTGGTGGAAAATTATTTGACGTAAGCAAAGATTTCACTTATATTGTGCATTTTTTGTTTTTTATGAATACGTTTAGATTTATTTTGACAATTTTGTATTTTGATACAATTTTCAATTTTTTCCTTGATGTAAACTTACTGTAATTTATTACAACAATTTATTAACAATTATTTTACTACTTTGTCTTCTTCCCAGACTTCTTAGTTTCTCATAGTTTAAAGTTTACCTCGATTACGTTTTCTGGTTGATTAATTTTAAGTGCTTAATATATAAAGCACACTTGTTAACACGCAATTTAAAGCATTTGGGACAAAATTTTCATCTTATTCCGCAAACTAATTTTTTTAATATTTTTTCCCTACGTAAACTTTTATTTCAGAGTACATCAAAAGACATATTGATTTAATGTAACAAAACTCTTAAATATATATTTTATTTTAAGTGACAACTTTATTTCACCAGCAGATAGTAAGTATGAAGCTTTTCTTAGACATTTATCTATGAAATTTATTATTGTACAACTGTCCGGAGTTACCGTATTCGGCAACAAACTCATTCAAATATTGCGAACCATATATATAAATGTAGGCCCTGCTTGTCTTTCATGCGTATCTGTAGAAAGACACGGGACATTAATTAACACAACCGCACCCAAACATCAACAACGAGACCAATATCATCAGCAAACCTGAACTTTAATCGTAGCCACAACCATAAAGTACCACAACATTTCGCAAACGTATCAACTATATCTGAAACTTTCACTTCGATGTGGTATTTGCACGATATGTTGTATAAGAATAGAGAAAAGGAAAAAAAAAGAAATGTCTTAGTTACTGACACGAAAAGTGCCTTAAGGGAGTAATATATACTTACTGGAAATCTTGATTTTTTAAGCATATTTCTTGTTGTTAAAAATATTTTCAAATTATTTTAATTTTATCTAATTACCAAATTTTTTTATGTAAGACATTAACCAATATATTTTTTTTTAATTTATAGCTGTTTTTCTACAGGTATGGTTTAGTAAAGCAAAAATGTAGTTAAGGAATTCTTTGTAGTTGCTAACTTTAATCAAGCGGCCTTATGCGAAACGCATACAAAAATACAAACAGTATTAAAAATAACTAAGGGCTATTTAGACAGAACACATAAAATAATATATATTTTTAATTTTTTTCAAAGTAATTAAAAAAATGATTGAAACTGATCAAAAAAGCTTTTGAAGAATCAAACAACTCATTTGTTTTGGGAGAAAAGATTAATTTTGCATTTTCGTTGCATCGATGTTTAATTGATGAAAGAATATAAATAAGTGTTTAAAATTATTCCATTATAATGTACCGAGCCAGCTTAAAAAGATTATCCCATAACACTACACTAAGTTATGAATTTAATTGGCAGAGGAGGGCTATCGCAAGTGCTTAAGAAGAAAATTAAACATGAAATTTGGAACTCGCTTGCACTGGAACTAAACGTAGTATCATTTCGATCAGCAAACTGCACTATCATCGTTAAGCCAGGTTGCTTAATTTCTCCGTATAAGACAAAATATCATCTATCAAGTTATCCATTAACATTGACGTTTTAGTAATAATTTGCATACACGAATAGAATAATAGAATTAAGAACGATATAGCTTAAGGGAGACCAGAACCCCAAAATACAAAATCTTAGCTATTCAACGATATCTTACATTGGAAGCTTCGAGAACTGAAAGTGTTTTTAATATTTTTTTAAACAAACGTTATTTAGGTAAATTCCAGTCATATTGTTTGCTTTAAACGCTTGTATCTGAAAACTTACTTTTTCAATGTTCATGTACCTTTTTCTCAAAATCTACTGTAAGTATCAGCCTTAAATTTTTTATGCGCATTTAAAAAGTTGGTCTCAAAAAACCGCTGGAAGGATTAGACTATACCGATCTTACTTTTTTTCGTTTTAATATTATTGAGGTTTTTTAAGTAAAAAATATGTAGTTTTACTTAAAAAATTATAATTCAAAACCAAACAAAATTTTTAAAAATGCTTCGATTTAATTATAGTTATCATCCATTTGACAACTGGTAAACATTTCTTTAAGAATTGTCCAATAGATTCTGAGAAAAAAAGGTCATTTCAAAATGGGCTTCAATAGAGGGTTCCGGTAACACTTAATAAACAGCAGGAATAAAGCAAGTGGTTTAAAAATAATCCGTTACGATTGCGTTTGAATTTATTAATTGCGAAAGCTTATGCGTTACAAAGATTGCAAATCTGCAGAAGACATTACATCAACTGAAACAAACCAAATATTTCCAACATTTCTTAAAGCGTGTCGTTACTACTTTATTTTCCTTCTAGGCATCGCATATTTGGGGTTAACATAGAAAGTAATCGGTAAATGTATTAAGTCCTATGATTTAAATATGAATAAACCCAAACTGCCCAAATCCCAAAATTACGAAAATACGACCCCCCCCTTCTCCTCCCCCAAAAAATAAACATGAGGAGTGACAAAATCATGAAACCTGCTCAACCTTAATCAAGGCAACAACATTTCAAAATACCTGATACTGAAAAAGAAACATAGCATAATCCATAAATCACCTCTAAGTAGAAATCGTGTGATCCCCTCGTTACCTCTAAGGGTCGTGGTCATAAAAAAAATGTATTTTTAGTGACGAATTTATCTTTATGTTGAGTGGGGTAGGGGTAGATACATATATTCCAGCTTATGTGCTTGATAAGAGACCCACTTAATAAACCTTCGTCACTTAATACAGGCACAGAAAAATTATTTTTAATGTCACAGAGGCGAAGACATCACGCGAAGGCGGGAATCGAGCCCGCACCCGTTACAGCGCGCAGACTGCTAGCGTTATGTTCTACTCATTAGATGATCATTTACCCATCAAAGACCCATTTTTCTTATTATACACAAGTTACAATTGCATTTTATGTATCCTAAATTACGGTTATCAATTTAAAGTGATTACTAATTTACACTTTTATACCGTGATTTACAATATGATTGAAAATTACATGGTTACTAATTTACCGTGCTTTTACCACTTTACTTTATCACAAAGAACTTAGGTCGCCACATCAAATGTACAGAGAAGGTACTGCTAGTGGGAAACTTACTTAAAGATTCTAAACTGAGTATCCAAGCAAAAACATAAAACAAATATCTTCACAAAACTTTTATTTTATTCTTAGCACCAACATTTCAAAAGGCTTTAAAAATAAAATCTGAAAAAAAATCTACAAATTATCATGAAATAGCTGCTGAAGTTATGCTACCCCTGAGAATTTTTTTTACAAAAAAATATTGACATTTATTTTTTATTTTCCACCCCCCATAGATTAACATAGTATTTTCCTCCTGCATGAAAACTAAAAAAAATTGAAGTTCATATGTCTTGAAGTATGGTTATTAAATCATTATACTAGTTTCCTTTTTTAATTAAAATAATTAAATAGCAAATTTTAAAAAAATAAATTACAACTAAATGCTATATTTGGTATTTTTTTTTATCTAAGAGCAAGTTTACTTGCTAGGTAAAAAATATACTATTTTAGTTATTCTCGAACTTCTTGTTTCAAAGATACTTTAAATATTCATTTAATATTGTCTTTAAGAGAAACCTTTATAACGAGACTTACTTTACTTTAATCGAAATAACAACATTTCTAAACGCATGCCCTTAAATTAAATATCTCTACACAATCTATAAATCATCCTCTAATACATGCGGCCGTAGCATGATCCCCTTGTTATACCCCCTAAGGGTTGTGGTTATAAAAATAAGAGATTTTCGGATCGATACGATTTTAGTGACAAAAAAGTGAAGCGATATATTACGAGGCAGATCTCCGATGTCCATAAATGGCTCTGGAAAAAAGGAAAACGCCCCGCACGACGGAAAATTTATGTTCCATAAAAATAGGAACGGAAAACTTTGTTTTCGCAATTTGTGCCGAAGAGTGTTTTGATAAGTTTCTGTGAATCTATACAAATAAAATAGTTTTTTTATCAAATACTGTAAAACTGAACCCTTTCAGTTAAACTGATGTTATTTGGCATCATCATGTTTCCAATCATAATTAAAAAAATATATAAGGCCATTTATTGGGATTAATAAAAAATATTTTGTAATAGAAAAAAAGTTTGCAGACTCGAATGATGTGCTTTTTGACATCATAAATGGCAATGAACGATCAGAAATAAAATTCTAAAATGATGATGCCAAATTGTCATTGGGACTGAAAAATTTAAATGATCCGAAATCATATAATATCATACTACTCTATTAATTCAACAATCCATAGTCTTAACACTTAAAAGTATTGCCTTTTTTTTAAATCAAAATATATTTTAAAAATAATTTTTCTCTTGTTTTCAGCATTCATATAGAAATCAAATAAAACAAGCACTTTTTTGGAAAAATCTGCTCATCAAAAATTTTGTTTTTCCAAATTTGTACCTATCTAAATTGAGTAGGATATTTTGAGTTATATTTAATGGTAACGGTTTGAGGTAATTTTACTCCCTAAGACTGAAACAGTAAGTGATCTCTTCAGATTTATTACAGTATAAAGCGGTGTAAATTTATAATAAAGCTAAGAAAGCAACATTCCTCCACAAAAACAGAGTTTTTGTAAGGTTACACCACACAAAAATGAGTGAAAGAACAATTGGCACCGAAGCTGCTTACACAACTGCGGTGGAATTTAGCTGTCCTTAGTATAATATGCTGCTTACACAACTGTGGTGGAATGTAACTGTTCTTAGTATAATATGGTGCGGCATTTAAGCTGAAGTATATCCTGTAGCTATTCTTTCATTGTTTTATACCTTATTTTTAAATGATTTCTAACTATTGAAGTTAGTCCCAAACGACTCGACCTTTCACTCCTTCAATTACAAGAACGTCATTTTACCGTCTGCCCAATGCCATCTAACAAATGAACAATTACCAGTAAAACGTACTTTTAAATATATAATTAGTTTTAAACAATATATGTTTAATGTTCATGCATAGAATATGTATGTGTACTTAGTTTTTTCGAGGGGGGGGGGGGGTTAGGGTAGGGAAAAGGACATTTTATCAAGCGAGAATAGTTTTAAAAAAGCATAATCTGGCTGCTAAAATGAGCTCTGGATTCCAGAAAATACCAAGTAAAATTAAATGAGTAAAATATGTGCTTGGATGGTTGCGTTTTGCTTAGGTGCTTGGCTGGATGACTCGTTTACTTCTCGGATAGAAACTGCAAATAAAAACAGATCTTAAATAAATATGCATTTTCTTTTTAAATAAACAGATTATTTATTCTATTCTTGAGTACTCTGAAAAAAAAACAGAAGTGGTGTTCAAAGGAATAAAGGTACATTTATTGTATTTAAAGAAGTGAATACGAAGATTTGGTATTTTTCAACCCACATTTACAAATAATAGGAGCGAAATACTGTAAATTAACATTGACTTTCCCTTTACGATTTAATGTATTTTTGCAAACTCAGGGAAAAATAGGTTATACATACATTTTTTAAATGTTGAAAAAATATAGTGTTGACACTGATAAATCTATTGTCTTACACAACTAATCAAAACCGAAAAAATTCATTAAGCTGTTTGTTAAGCTCCTTAGAAAAAATTAGTTTGGCTTTTGGCTAAACGATAAACTGTTTTTATAGAAATATAAAAAACGTATGATATCACAAAGAGGCGGAACTGAAAACATAATTGCTTCTAAAGAGACAATCCGTTAATTATATTATTTAATCTTTATTCTTACTTTTGTAGTTAAATGTGTGTACTTTCCGGGAGAGTCGAAAAGTTTCTGTCATTAAATATAGTTAGGGGAACGATCATTAAAGAAGAGAACGCTATTATATCATTTTAAGAGGAGACATTTGAATATAAATGAGCAGAAAAAATAGTCTAAAATGCTAAAAAAAAGTTTGCTTTAAATTGTTTTTTGTAAAATTTAATTACATAAATATTTCATTGAATAAATATTGATATTTCTTAAAAGGTGTATGAAACATAAAATTGCCTTAGTAAAAAATTATTTTTGTAAAACTATGTTAAGTTCGCAGGACATAGAAACTAGATAAAACAGAGCAAAAAATTAAAAATTTTCATTTTATGCGATGTCATATAATGCAAATTCAGGCAGACAAAAACTCACTGAGATCTTCAAAAAAATTTCAATTAAATTAATTAAAAATACACAAAACTTACGTACTTTAGGCGTTTTTGTTTTTCATAACTGAGCTTTTGAAAACCTAAACATTGACAATAAGCGTTAAAGCAAGCTATGTGGCAATTGTTATCCTTGTAAAACCCCAAAAAACGTCAAAGAATTAAAGAGTCCATATTACTAAGTAATCTAGTCAGCTGACTGCACATAGCTTACTCACTTACATAGTAAAGCTGACTAACTAAGCTAATCATGTTACTCGTTAACTCCTTCAGTCCCAAAAATTTACTACACTACAGAAACATCTGATATTCACAAAATAAGCTTATTTTAGGCCAAATACAAGATTTCCATAAGAAAAAAAATCATTTAAATTTTTAATATGGTTTTTGAAATAATGCCAAAAATTTTTAACTGTGGGAAAACAACAAAATAAAAATATATATATTACCTAAAAACCCTTCGAGTTATACTATTTAAGGTATCTGACCATATCATCAAAAAAAATTAATAATTATTTTAACCGAAATAGTTTAAATTGTGTTTTAAATAAGAGGAACTGAAGTTAACTTTTCAAAAATCAGGTGAAACGCTTGTTAGCTATTTTCTGATTAAAAAAATACTAGTTCTGATTTCTATTAAGATTAATGTAAAATAGTGTGTAATAGAACAGAGTGTGAAGAATCGAATAATGTGTGTTTGGATGTCATTACGGGGCATAAACATTTATAAAAAAATATTGAAAGTGATGATGCCAAATGGCATCACAGGGACTGAAAGAGTTAAGTGAGTCAAGTTGTAAGAGGCTAAAAAACAACTAATCCCTACGGTTGCCCATGATCTTCAATAATTAAAGGAAAGAAATTGATAACGCGTCAAGTTCCCCATTAAATGAATTTTGTCGTTCCCCAAGTAAAATTTTTAAGTTGAGGCAAGATCCTGTCACGCCATACGACGATTGTCCGACTACTCAAAGCCAATTTGGTAGGATCTGCAAACCTCTAAAATCTTTGTCAGTTTACCAAAACCAATCTAATAATTTGTACATTGGTCTCATTTGACTCTTATAACCAGTCCGTTTCTTGAATGTTGAGTACTTATATGGTCGGAGTTATATATATTTTGTATCTATAATTCATTTGACTATCTCCTATTTCTCAAACTATTTTGGTAAGTATAAAATTATCTGACAATGGTGCCATATGTGTGTGCACAGCAATAGATCGCCAAAGTACATGCCTAACATATATTTTCAAAATTTTAAATATCATAATGTCACTGGAACATATAAAAATAAGTTTTTTAGTAATGAGAAAGTTATTTCTAGTATAGTATCATGAAATCTTTCAAAATCTTTAAACTTTATTTCCACCAAGTTTCAATTCACAGAATTCTTTCATTTCTTGTTAGAGAATATATTGCATTTTGAAATCTGTGGTTTAATTCCCATAAGAGTGGATGAAACTTCTTGACGGTGGTTGAAACTTTTTGACTTTTAGAATTTTCATTCACCTATACTTTCTTCAGAAACGAGATAGATAAATGAAAGAGTGTAGTGGAAGAGCGTGTCAAGTGACATTTTTGAAAAGAATGCAGATTTTGGTGTCAATGAACATACCACTAACTTCTTTAACGATAACAAGTTTCTCCTTTCTCAAAGACATTAAATTAAGTATATTTTTTACGCTTTACAAGTTCCGTTTTCAACAGATATGAGTGCAAACGTTAAACTTTAAAGCTCATTTTCTTGGCTGAACTATTTTGTCACTTAGAACGTTCTTCCACTAATATCTTCAATAGCATGACATATTTCGCCATAGGCGCTTCAAAATGGATTTCTCAGTTAGTTTAGTACTGAAAATTTTCGGTGTGAAATTGGTCTTCAATTAAATTAAATACCAAGAAGATGAAGCTCCATATAAGTCGGATATATTCTAGTATTAATGTGATATTTATAGTCCGTGTTATAACAGAAATAAAATCAGGGTGGTAAATACTAAATAAAGTGCTGTTAAAATCTTATCTAAAATCAAACAAATTTTAATTTAAATTTTAAATCATGAAATGATAAGGAATAACAATTTTGCAATTTTATTGGTATTTCTCAATTTTATGAAGATATATTCATAAAGCTATTGTGTTCCATACTATTGAACAAAAAATTTTCATTTTAAAAACTTTAATAACTCAACAACAAATTCAGTTCAAAAAATGTAACAAACTGCATATTTACTTAAGGTCAATGATTTTGTTTACATATCTTTAATAATTCGACCAAAAAGTTGCCAATATTGAAACGTGTATGTCATAAAGATTTTTTTTAAAGCAGTCCTTATGCTCATTTTTTAAGACAGGCTTTTAAAATTCCTTAAAATATATTCTAATGTCAACCTTTCATAAAACAAATCGTTTGATCTTATAACATCTAGCATAGAATTTGTAAACATTCCATATATATTGACTGCAGAAAAGTTTAAAGCTTCGATCTTTGTACAATGTGTCTTAGTTTCCTTTGATGTGATAAACGGTGCAAAAAATTGCTTGAAGGTTTGTAAATCCTTGCAGATCGAAAAGGGATATATTGACCATGATTCCTTCGACGAACGAGTTCTTTTTATTTTAAAGAAATTCAATGATACACAAAGTTCCAATATTGTGTGTCATTTGTAGTAACCTCAAAACTAATGTGAACAAATTTCATGCCGTCGGTCGCAATAAACGATCTGACTCGTGCACTCTTTTTTGTATTTGTTGTTGATTTATTTGATTTGGAACTGAAGGATTTATTTGATCAAATGCTTTAAATTCCTTGTAATTTACCAAACTTGGGACTAAACTCATACAAAGTGTGAATGTTTACTTTTCAAAAGGTTGGAGTCACGAACATTTTGAACTTTTGTACATTTGAACTTCCAAATTCAACTGAAACAAATACTTTACGTGCAGTTCTATTCGAAGAATAACTAAAAACGATGTTTGTTGTATCCACAATTTTATAATTTTATAAATATTATATAAAGATGTCATTTTAAATGAGGACAAGAACGAGTTAAAATGTAGGTTGATTACGTAGTTTCTCAACAAGTAGTTAATAGACCACTTTTATCAAAAATAAAAAATTTTATTTATAAACTGATTTAAATATTCAATGATATTTGTTGTATGACCAAAAAAGACCGAGGAGAAAAAAATAGACCAATGTTTTCCATTATTTAAATACTTATATGTTTAATATTTACTTTAAATGAATCAATATTTTCAATGCCAACATAAAGGGTTTTTTTTAACTAAAAGGCTGAATAATAAGAAAAAACAGTATTAATCCATAAATAAACTCGAGCACCAAAGTACTTTTGGTTTTAAAACACATTTTTAATTCATATTAAGAAACTTAAAAAGTATTCACATTGAGCATAATGTCTAATAAACTTTTACTAGAAAAATAGAAATTGAAAACCTATAATTTGTTTAAAAAACGAAAAATTAATATTGTAAACGTAAGAAAAAATTTAAACAGAAAAACAGAATTTTTTTAAAGTTAAAATATTTTATTTATTAAAATATAACAAAAATTCATACTCTTTAAAATCTCAAAGTATGAAGCATTACATGTAATGCATCACATAAATTGGAAATACAATCTGTAGGGATATGAACACGTAAAATTCTAGTCGTGTCGGTTATCGGCAAGCCTGATTAAAATACCGCTTGATAGAGTAGTTTTGTATTTTGAGTTAGTAAATTGTAAATATGTTTTAGAGGTTGATGATGGACTTATAGAGAAAAAGAAGATTTGTACGTTTTTAATATATGAAGAGAGTTTGGTCGGGGGGGTTAAAATGTTATTAACTACACCCTTTTAAAGGGTAAAGGGAAAAACCTTCTTATCGTGTTTCAGTTAAATTTGGTCCTAAAATTTCCGTAGCTGTGCAGTGTCACTTTGGATGATAAAATCAAACTAACATAATTAATAAGTACTAATAACTTTTTAACGAGTTAGGCTAACTGTTTATAGAAGTCACCTTCCTAATTTTTTGTCCATTTTCTCTGGAGTCGACAATGTAACAAGTATGTATATTTTTTAAAAAATCTATCGAAATAACATTTTCAAATTAGCAGTTGTGCTGTCATTTAAAAACTGTTAATTATGCTGAAGAAATTCACCTGATTAAAAAAAAATAATTGGTAACAGTTCATTGTGTGGATTGTTTCAGCATAATTAAGAGTTGAAATTTGCAGTTTTGTAGCATAATTTGAAGCAAAAAATGCAATTTTCTAAACAATGTGTAAACCTAACATTTAAAATTATAACTTAAGCGAATTTGTTTACAGTGCTTGTATACTCGATTTGCAATGAAAAGTTCCTCAAATTCTAAAACTTCTAATTTTAAAAATACTTTTACCCGAATACATACAGCTGACATATGAAATACTTTTTAATGATTTTCCAACAACTTTCTTTCACGTCTTTTAGATTTTGACTAACAACACTTTGAGAAAAATAAATTTTTTAAAACTTGATAAATGAAAATCATTAATCAAATCTTTAGTGTTATAAATTTCTCGAATATTTCATATTAAAATACGTCACCATCACTTACTGTAAAATATATATTATAAGTATATTTCATACTTTAATAATTTTAGTCTTGGGCTATTATCCTTATTTGTATCATATTTTTCCATTCTCTAAGCTCTTGATAAAAATTAATTCTTAAACCTCAAACTCTAATAAAAAAAAATGCCAACTAAATTCGTATATAGAAGGTTTTCAGAGACTGTTAAACAAGCTTTATTACTTATTAAAGTTTTATTACTTTTGAAAGAAGTTTGACGTGAGGCACTTAAGTGGAAATTAATTCGTATTTTGTTTGTCAAATCTATCTGAATTAAGTATGATAGAGTAAGTGTAGTGAGCGAGGTAATAGTGTATGATAGAATGTATCGATGGAGCAATACTACTATTGTATGATGGAGAAATGTTAAGGAACAAAACTGACATAAAGAAAAAAAATATACGATGCTATAAAGTGTAGCATATATACACGGTGGTTATAATATAACGTCCACTATTCGGAGAAGTCTGTAGCTTGAATGGATAGTCCGAATGCAAAAAAAAAAAAAAAAAACATCGAGGCACTTACCAGTCGAGAGGGGGGGGGGGGGGAGAAGAATGGAATCTTAAAAGACAAACTCGTATCTTGACCAGGGTTCTAAATTACGAGACGAAATTTTATGTGTTGGCCGTAATTGGCCATAATTGGCTACGCCTCTTAATTTAGAACCTTGGTCAGGAAACGAGTTTCTTTTTGATGATTCAATTCTTTTTCGAAAAAGCAAACTCGTCGCTTGACCAGGGTTCTAAACTACGAGGTGTAATTAGTTGTGTTGACCGTAATTAGCCATAACTGACTACGCCTCGTAATTTAGAACCCTGGTCAAAAGACGAGTTTGTTTTTTATGATTATTCTTTTTTGTAATTATTTTTATGATTCTATGTTTTTATGATTCCATTCTTTTTCCCCATTCTTGATTATTAGTCTCAATGTTTAATGCATTTTGATTATTCATTCAAGCTACAGACCACTCCGAATAGCGGCGTTATTTTATAACCACCCTGTATACGCTCTTCAATTATCAATACAGGGTGGTTATAAAATAACGCTCGCTATTCGGAGTGGTCTGTAGCATCAAAAATTGAGACACTTACTAATCAAGAAGGAGGAAAAAAGAATGGAATCATAAAAAAGATGGTATCCTAAAAAACAATTATAAAAAAGAATAATCTTTAAAAATACTCGTCTCATGACCAGGGCTCTAAATTAAGAGGCGTCGTCAATAATGGCCAATTACGGCCAACACTGCTAATTACGCCTCGTAATTTAGAACCCTGGTCAAGAGACAAGTTTCCTTTTTTCGAAAAAGGATGGAGTCATAAAAAAGAAACTTGTCTCTTGACCAAGGTTCAAATTAAGAGGCATGGCCAATTATGGCTAATTACGGCCAACACATCCTCGTAATTTAGAACCCTGGTCAAGTGACGAGTTTGTTTTTTTATGTTTCCATTCTTTTTCCCCCTTCTTGATTAGAAAGTGTCTCAATGTTTGATGCATTTGGATTATTCATTCAAGCTACAGACCACTCCGAATAGCGAGCGTTATTTTATAGCCACCCTGTCAGAATATATAGCCCCTCTGACCAGAATTAGTTCTTAACGCCGCCTACTCGGCATTATGGATAGCTCGTCAGAAACCCAACCAATACATCCCCAGTCCGAATCCTGGTTGGTAGCCGCCTTGATGTTTGTTGATAAAATGTGTCTTGTAAATAAAGTGTGATTGTCTATATGTTTCTCTTGACTTTATTCGTGGGAAAAAAGGTTAAATTTCATCGTAGGTTCTGGCAATCGACTAATGTGGGATAAACACGGGCACAATAACATTAGGGTTTATAAGCGGGTCCTTGCGACCAAGCACACAAGCCTGAAAATATATGTCTACCAACCAATAACATTAGGGGATGCGAGGCGCCCTGTGGTCAGAGTAGCGATCTACGGATCGGAAGGTCCCGCGATCGAAACCTGGTCGCTGAAAACTCACCGAGTATATGCGGAGTACGTGCTCGTTAAATCTGTTGGATCCAAAAGTCCTATGGGTGGTCATTGCGCAGTTTCTCACGGGTACAGGTTTCTGGAGACTATTTCCCTCGCCTTCAGGGACATGTCTAGATTGTGGAGGTGGCGCGTGATAGATGGCAGCATCTGTCACATGTGTGTGTGCATGTGAGTGTGAGTGTGTTGTGACTATCTTACTTGACGAAGGTTTATAAGCGGCTCTCTGAGCAAGCACACAAGCCTGAAAATATATGTATATCAACCAACCAACCAATAACATTAGCTTTCAACGTCTTATCGATTACAATCTCAACTTCAATTCAAACCTTCTTATTATTACCAATATATGGTTCTATCCCAAGCAAATACGCATTCATAATGATTTACAACATAATTTAGTTAATTTTTTTCTCATTTCAACCATGTATTATAAGGAAGACTATGTAACAGAAAACAAACCAATAGAAACCAAATTTAAATGTCAATCGCTCTTAACTATAGTAATCAATTATTTAGCCGTATGTCTCAACTTGACACGAAAAATTCCAGAGCTAGAACACGTCCACTTATATCTTCGATCATTGATTAAGCATTGTCCTTCCCGGGAACAATAGCTTTCTTTCAGACATAGACGTCTGCACTAATTAGAAGCGATGCCCCAAAGAATGCCCAAATCGTGTTTCGTTGGCATTTTATTTCGCTTTAATTACATAGCGGGACACAATATTTCATTGTCACTGTAGTTAAGTTATATGCTATGGATTTCCAATATGAAATTACATTTGAGCATCTCAAAGAACTGTGTTTGCCATTGAGGTTTTTATAGAAGCAATGTGGTGTCATCTTTTGACTAAAATTGCTAACTTTATTTTCAATAGTGATGCAGACCTGCTAACTCTTCATTTTTAGCTCAGCAATAGCGGATTTTTAACTTCATGGTTGGTTTGTAGACATATATTTTCAGGTTTGTGTGCTTGATCAGAGATCGGATTATTAACCTTCGTCAAATAAGACAGACATAACACACACATACGTGACAGATGCTGCTATCTATTGCCTCCTCCGCAATTTAGACATGTCCCTGAAGAGGAGGAAGTAGTCTCCAGTGACCTGTACCACGGCCAACTTCAATAACAAGACCGGAGAAGCTTTCCAAAACATGAGCTAGACGGAATTTTTGACGTCACTATTCCGAGTGCCGAAGATTGAGAAACTAGTTCGGATGCATTCGGAACCCTAAAAATGAGGTCAGCCGTGAACGAGTGTTTCCGAACAGGTTTCGAGACCGGTTATCTTCACTTTTATAACAACATCACTCGGAACTATGACGTCAAAAATTCCGTCGTCCGAGCGTGTTTAAGAGAGCTTCTTTGGCCTTAGTATTTGAGTAGGCCGTGCCTGTACCCGTGGGAAACTGCGCTTGGACAACCCAAAGGACTTTCGAACCCACAGATTTAACGAGCACGTGTACTCCGCATAAACTCGGTGGGTCTTCAGTGGCATCGGGACTCGATCGAGGGACCTTCCGAGACCGAGATCGAGATATTTACCAGTAGGCTCCCCACTGCTTTTTTTAAACTATATTTTGAATGTCCGTGTTATACGTACCAATTGCCAGACATTTTTATTGCTAAATTGTTACCTTTGCTTTGCAATAAAAAGAAAATTATCTTCGGATCGTTTTACATCCAATGGTTCCGATAACTTATTCCGTACTTAATATACCGGATGTTTGCAGTTAGTTAGATCTTTCACATGCGCAGAAACGAAAACAGAATTACGTTTTTACCTGTGGTTTTTAATCACATACTGATAATATTAAACGATGCTTTGGAAATATACTGCTGTATATTCCTTCCCACCTCAAATTCCCTTAAAATTTTCACTATTTGATGGAAAACAGTAGTAACCTTATAAAGTAAGGTTTTTGTTTTCGTCCTATGTGAAAGATCAAATTGACTGCAAATTGCAACTGTGATCATGTAGCACCTTAAGCACGTTGAATATTACCTAACCTGACTAGATCTGTTTCTGTGTTGAACTGAATAAAAAAAAACTAAACGGGGACTTCAGAATACAATACGTCGCCTCGATCTACATAATTGAAAAAGTTTGTGAAACAAAAATTATTACTGTAGAATACCAAATTAAAAAATGATATGATGTAATCTGCATCACCAATAGAGGGCGCTACGACGCTAGTTATGTAACTTTGCCGACGATTGAATCAGAAATAAATGTCTCTTGAACAAAAAAGGATGCTTGATTTTTCTAACCATCCAACCTACAATAGTTATTGATATTTACACTTCCAAACGTAAATTAATTTTTAAAAAAAACTCTTCATTCGTATACATTTTATACCAAAAATAATACAGGATTTCACATTACAAGACTCCTGATATTCGTATAAAACAAAATCTTCCATCAGACACTAATATCTTATTCTACCACTTACACTTTCATAAAGCACGGCTCCTCTCAAAAACAGGACAAATAGCCGTCATGAGACATACAGTACTATAAATCGTATACAAACATGAGACATTTAGAGAAGCTTTTATGTCGGTCTCTGGTGCGGTTTCCAGCTTCAGAAAATGTATTTCCATTGTATTCTTCGTAAGATAGCACCCCACACATCAATCTAAGGTGCACTTAGATAATCCTTATATTTTGCTAACAATGTTGGAGGGCGGATAAAACTCTTGCAAGGCTGTTCACAGAAAAAGTGTTTTTGTTGATGATTTGTTGTAACATTTCACTTTGTTATAATGTGTTTCATATGGGCTGTCATGAAACGTTTTTAAAGTAAGAGTGACAATATATCTGTATTTGATAATTCATTGGTATGCTGCGGGGGAAAATTACGTTACTACTCCTATTTAGTCAATTCTGAAAATTTGAATTTTGGCTCTTAGTTGATCCAAGACTTTTTTTTTGCACAATGGTTAAGCTAAATGTGCATTTTGGGACCGTCTTCGCATTGCAATTATGACCAAATTTGAAATTTTAATGTTAACACCGTTTTTTCGATGCACCAATATTAGGCATCTTCAATCTACCCTAAATCTGAGTTTTTTTGCCGACATATCATTATTTGTAGAAATATTCAAATAAAATTCAAGATAAAAATATTTTTTTAATATAGAAAATTATTTTAAATGCTAAGCAGCGTATTTATTTTCTTTGGATTATAAAAAAATAGTAATAATGGTAATAGTAATGTAATAATGATATGGGAGTGTTTTTGATAACTTGACATTTAGTTATTAATAGCGTTAATATATAGATACAGTCTAGAAATAGGCAATATTTAAATTACCAAAGGACAAGAATTTTTTTTAAATTTTTGTCACATCTCAACAAAATGCAAGGTATTCCTACGACCTACAATTCATTTTATATACTGAAAGGCATTTGGCTTGCATTCATCAATAGTAACTTTGCTATTTGTAATTAAGCATTCGTGACGGATTTCAGCGGAAATTAACTCCTATTTAAGCATTGGAAGCAATTACTGTGCATGTAATTTAATCTCACTATTAGCAAGTGTATCTGTAAAGTGTGGAACGTATTCATTACAAGCCATCTATTTAGGCTGTTCAATTGGGATAATTAAAAGCATTTTGCAGAAGTATTTTAAAGTAAGTAGAGTTGATGGGATTATATCTGCAAACACACATAAAACATTAATTAATAAAAAAGTAAGGTATTTATTTTAAAAATATCAAAAGAATTGTAATGAAATTAAAATGTAAAAATAATAGATTGTCATATTCTTTATTAAATAACTTTACATATAAGTACAGTGATGATTAAAAGTGTGGACATTTTTTGAAAGTTTCATGTGTTTCAACTGTTACCTGTGAGCTTGCGTCTATTAGATTTCGCTTTAATATAAACATTTAAACATTAAGCTGAAGGTAATTTAATGTAGAAATTCATTAAGAAACAGAATTAAAGTACCTGTATTACAAACAAAGTTATGCTCATTTTAGTTGAACAATCAAGCACAATCAATGGTTTCTCTTACACTGAGAAAAAAATACTGTAAGCATACAGAATTTATTTTAGTAATGTTACAGAAATAAACAATTTTACAAAATAAGTTTTTGTAATTCGGACAAGAAATCTTCGTTTCTACAGTTACGAAGAAATGTCTAGTATTTGCGATTTCTTCCAGCCAATCATCTTCTTCTACATGAAGTTGCGCGCGCATCGACAACTAAAGTTTGACCTCGATCGTAATTTAAGTCGCAATCGCCATTTTAAAATTTTTCGCAACACACGTTTAAAAATAGGTGAGTACTAATATTTTTTCAATTATTCTATTGATAATTCTTATTAGGGTATCCAACATTGTTAATGATTGCTTAATGTTTTTATGTTCATGAAAATTTCGTGAATATACCATGAAAAGTATTCTGTTTGCGAGATAGTAGCGTAGAATTACACACAACAATAGGATTACTGCTTTTTTGATCGTGTTTAGTTTCGCGGAGTAATTATAAACAAAATATCATCTGCGATTGGTGATAAAATAAAATAAATTAGTCGAAAGTCAACTATGTTTAGTAAACAAAGAATAAGCAATTTGATTTTTTTAAAGTTCCTTTTTGGTTTTGTATGGATATTGTGTTTGCTGTATTTATAACTTATGTAATATGTAGTCCCCAGGAGGCTCAGTGGCTTAGTGTTAGGGATTCGCATTGCCACGCTGTGGGTTCGAGGATCGAATCTCGGATTGGGCGAGGTTGACCCATCCTTTCATCCCGTGAGCGAGTCGATAAAATGGGTACCAAGCATACTTGGGAACTAAACACTGGGGGTTCCTTTCTAAGAAACGCTCTGTTTAATAAGAAATCTGGTCGGGTTTAATTTTCATTTTTTTAGAGCAGTTTTGAGTAGTTTTATGTTTTTTATTTTTAAATGTATAATTAAATTCAAAATGAAATAAAATTTACGGCAACTAATCGATTTTTTTCTTTTAAAAATTTAGGATATTACCTGGATGGCTCTGTTTGGGGATTTTTCTACTTGTTTTACGGTAAGAATTTCAGCAAGTATTTAAGTAACAGAAACAGGAAAGTAGTCTATTTTAGTTCTATTAAAACTTCTTGTTTGATTTTTCAGGTGTTTGTATTTTTTATGTTAAACATATTGAATATTTTTGTTAGTTTTTATACTAAAGAGATACTGATAAACATTCCTTTGATAGAATATATTCTTTTGTAAGATTTTTTTTGCTTTGAACTAAATTTTGGAACAAAAGTTTCGTTTCTTTATAATTATATAAATACCTTACATGGATTTGAATTTTGTAAAATGAAATTTTAGTAACAAAAATAAATTTAAAAAAAAAATATTTTTAGGTAACTAATAAATATTTGTGTTTGTGAGGTTAGTGTGTTATAAAGGTGATAAAGTTTTAAGAAAGTAGGTGTAAATTGTGATTTATTTGTAAAATTATAACATCTTTTTTGCATAACTTATTTATTCAAAGATTTCCTAAATATTGAAAAAATTGTAAATTTTTTTTTATAAATTTACCTACTTTACCCTTATTTGCAAACTGTAATATCCTTGACCCACTTAATTATTACACCTGATCCTACGCCTTTTTAGTCAATTCTTTTAAATAGAAAAAAAATGAAAGCAAATGGGTTTTGATACCGTGGAGATTTCCGTCCGTAAAAGTAAATATTTGAACAAAATTTTAAATATTGATTTTGTACAAGGATTTTCTTAATACCCTCTTTGGGGATGATAGCGAGAAATCGCCTAAACTGGTGTAAAGTAAGCCAGTTACTAGCTTTGTTTATTTTTCGCGGCAACCCTAATTCACGCCACAGTTGAGTGGAACGAGTCACACGTTTGTACCGCAAATGAAGAACCATAAAAACCGGTTTCCGGTCGCCAATGTCCGCCAAGCAGAGACAGTTGAAGAGTACAGGGGAAGAACCGATTGGTTTATTAGGCGGACGCCCGCAATTGTCTGCTTGGTTTCCATTGGCGGCAGAAAACCGGTTTCCCTCTTTCTTCTTCGCTTGGTCCAAGCGTCCGGATCGTCAATCGCCTGAATCTTGGTAGCTAGGAACCACAGAGATAGTAGTTAAAGTATTAGAGTGGAAGATCACGTGACCTACAACACTGGCTTTATTGGGGCTCTTCTAGGAGCTCCTTGCGCATCCTGTCGTTAGCATTGGAGGTCACGTGATCTGCCACTTTATTACTTTAACTATGATCTTCGTGGTAGGAACTGATTTCCTTAAACAAGTTTAGGCGATCACTCGCTATCATCGAGTAAGTGGCCTGCTAATTAAACTTCTCTAAAGACTCTAAAGAAATCAATCGGTTCTTCCCGTGTACTCTTCAATTTCTTTACTTGTGATATGTATACAACTAATTTCTTAAATTCTCTAACAAATTGGTTTTTTTTAAGGATGCAAAAAATTCTCGCAATGTATGAAGAATATGCATAAGACTGAAAACACAACATGCTGATCTTGTACAGGAAGAAGATACGTCTTGGTCCATTAGGGCAAAAATGTTTTGCTTGTCAATAAATATGAAATTTGTAACTGGTGTTATATCATTACTATTTGTGTACATTATGTTAGTAATCTTCAATATTGCAAGGGAAGGGAAAAAATGAAATTTTTACTGCAAGCATTAGCTGAAATTAAAAGTTACAATCAAAATTTCTAATTCTGTCTTGAAAGTGTTATATAAAATGAAACGATATTTCTATATAAATATATCTCAACTAATTTTAGTAATTTTAAGTTTTAATTTATTCCCACAGCTTCGTGAGTTAGTGTGGAGTTATTTTTTTAGCGTTTTCAGTTTTTTAGACTTATAATTAACATTTATTAGATTTTTTAAATATGTATTTGTTGTCGAAAACTTCTTGTGTATCTATTCATTATGTACTGGAAATAGGAAAATCATATATTTGCTTGTTTTAGTTTACCACAAGGGATTTGAATTGTAAAACGTTCAAGTCTTTTGTGGCAAACCAAAACGTTAATCCAAGAATTTATATTTTTGGAACATACATTGGTTGGTTCGCAAGAAATTTTTGGCAACATAATTGCAAGTTGGGAAATACTTGCCAACATTTATTAAATTAAAGATGAATTTGCTAAGAAACAATACTTGTGTAAGCTACATAAATTAGTCTTGTAAAGTTACAAAAACATTACTTGTATAGGACACATAAATTAGTCGTGTAAAGTTACAGAAACATTACTTGTATAGGATACATAAACTTTTCTTGTATGGTTACAGAAACAATACTTGTGTGTGATACATAAAATAGTCTTGTAAATGTACATGATATATTCATGTAATGCTAACAAAAATATATTATGTGTTTTTACAGCACTATTTTTAGTAATTACTTACTAGAAATTTTCTAGGAAAAGTTTTTTACAAATTTTTTTTCTGCAATGGTTACAGATTTTTTTTCTCAGTGTATGCTGGAATTGCGATACAAGTTGGTGGTTCAATTACTTGCAAAACTAAGACAGATCATACTATTAGAAGTATAACTTATTTGTAATACATATATTGTAATACTCCACTTATTTTTAATTCTACATTAAATTAATTTGATGATGATGATGTTGTGTCCATGGATATAGATTCTATGGGATCAAAGGTCATATAGACTGCTTCAGCGAACTGCAGACAGTGGTCTTCATAAAGATTAAATTACTTTTATTTGATATATATAATTGTTTGTATTTAAGTAAAATTAATGTATTCTGTAAGCACATAAACTTGAAAAATATGATTTAAAAAAAATGTCCACAATTTTGGCCACCACTGTATATAAACGTAAAAAAAAGGGAAGTCCACAGAAATACTACAGTACACGAATGTTTCCATTCAACGTAAATAAAATGTTGACTTTTCCTCGTTCGGCGATTTTGGATCACATCATGATTTAGTGTTATGATTTAGTGTAATAAAAATCCATATGACTTCATATATAAAATATCCAAGCACTGCTTAGATTGAAATTTAAAACTTATTGAAACTTTTAAGAGAAATAGTTTGACTTCAAAGCATTTTTTCAATCGAAAATTGCAGTTGCGTGTCGTATTTAGTATTTGATAAACATGCTCAGCACATTTTCCTGACATTACTTTGAGCCAAAATTTGCTACACTTTTCTCTACTTATTCTTGTAAAATCATTTTTCGCTTATTTGGAAACGAGATTACTTCAATCATGACTATAAAAAGGCTTTGGAATATATTTTCAATCGAGATTTTTAAAAGGAGTCTACCTGCTTTTATAAACTTTTTTGAATGAAAAAATATATCAAACAACCTCTTGAAATTGTACGATTAGATAATGATACAGTTTTCAATTATTTTAATTTAATATTTTAATTATTTAATTGCGTACGGGAAATGTGTATAAAAATTACCTTGATTCTCAATTAAGTTTTATATCAAATACTTTTTTTTTTATCTTGCATATGTAATGTCAATTTTAGCATTTTGCAAACCTTAATAAATAAAGCTCTTTAAAAAATCAACTTACAAACACATAGGAATCATATTATGCATATGATAATTACATGGATTTCATGCAACAAATGATAATGGAGTCTTTCAAATTTTATTTACATACCAAAAATTTAGTTCATAGTTAAGGATCATAAAACTTTATTTGTGTAATAAAAAAATTATAATCAGTACTAAACATAAAATATTTTTTTCACTAAAAGCGTTTATCACTGATTTAAAAGACTTTTTGACTGTGAACAAAGTTTACTTCAAACAATCCCAACTAAGTTTTAATTAATTTTGTAAGGAAAATGGAAGTGGAGAAATAAATTTCGAGAAAATACTAAATTTAAAGTTTTTAAAGATCTTTAGAAATCAGTGTTAAAAAAATAAAAGCAATTTGTGCGATGGAAATCGACTACGTTTCGTTCCGGTTCACAGAAGCACAAAAAGATTGTTGATGCGTAAATTTGAAGAATAATTGCGATTAAAGAATTGTAGAAATTCTTTTTAAAAAAAGTATTTTAGTTTAATTAATATCCTTGTTATCGCATCAAATAACACTTTCTATTTAAGTAATCCCTTTAGTTTAGTTTAGATTTATTTATCGTCGATCTAGAGCTACACCAGGGCTATTTAAGTAATCAATTGAACTATACTTAATTCACCAGTACATCATGCTGCATTGATATTGAGTGTGCTCTGTAAAAATGTTTTGCGTACCGTTACTCCATAAAGCTGGTAGTAGCCTACTTGTCTCCAGCTTTATGGAGTAATTTTACAAGCTTTTTTTTGGTTGGTTGGTAGAAATATATTCAGGTGTGTGTGTGCTTAGTCAGATATAAGCTTATAAACCTTCGTCAAGTAAGAAAGACTCAACACACACATAAGTGGATCCATCTAATTTTTAGAGACAGAGACCACTAGAGGATCCCCAGAATTGACTTGTCACCCCCAGAGGTATTGGTTTGGTGTGGGAACTTGTAGGAATTCGTGGCCACGACGGATTTAACGTGCACAAGTCACCATTAGCGTACACTGGGGTATTCGGAATGCAGCGAGGCTTGAACTCGCAACCTTAAAGATGCCAGTCCATGACCTTACCGACCGGGCTATCCCGGTCACTTTACACAAATTACGAGGTTTACTTCTATTTTGAGATGTAATGTTACTCTGTAAAATATAAGTCAGCAATTGATATCACCACTTTTATGCTTATTTGTGTAACTTTTATACATAAATCCGATGTAACTCCATAAAGCTGAGATAACGTTACAACAAATTTTTACCCAGTGTGGTGGGAACTTATTCCATATGAAGATTATTTGGACAAGAACAAATTATGCGGTACTCCTCCATGTAAATGCGTTTTTACGAGCTTAAAATATTCTTTAAATAAGTAATTAGACAAAAAGATTAAAGCCCAATTCCAGTGAGTATAAATGTATTGCAAAAGATTAGAAGAAAAATATTCCATTAAAATATCACTTTTGAATACATAAGCCTTTTTTACAGACTTATTCAAGTCAAGGCTATTTTAGAAAAAATTAAATTAAAAAAAATTGCATAAAAATTACCTTTGAAGTTATCATAATTCGAGGTTTTCGCTTTTTTGTTTTATAATAATTACCACTGTACTCGATGGTAAAGTATCAGAATGTGTTACCGTTAGATGCAAAATCCTTTATCAAAGTAACCTATCATGTCTTTTTTTTTTGTATTAATATTAATCTTAACTATACAAGTATCCTTCACTTCAAAGGAAGAGAAACATTACACATTGACATTCTATTTTTTTATAGTCTTCATAAAACTTCGATAATAGTTTAATTCATTCAAGGATTTATAATAAGAATTACAAGTGGATAATAATTTTTAATTTTAATCTTTATTTTTTCAAGTGAATTTATATGACAAACAAATTTTATTTTTTTAAATATTTGTTAAAATATATAATAAACTTTTAGAAAGAATCGTTCAGAGTAAATATTTGATACTAATTTAATTAAACGTCAAGTTTTCTGTCAGCAAATATATAATGACAACTTGCTTGTACGTAGAAAGTATCGTCTTGTAACTTTTCTCCCATTTCATTTTTAATTGTTGACGTAAGCTAGCCTAGAAATCCCACCCAAGAACAATAATTTACATCATAAATAACGTCTGTTAATTATTCTATTTTTATAGAATATACTATTAATATAATATTAAATTTTACTATTATTTATACTATACTATAATATTAAATATACTATTTCTAGAAATCGTAAACAAAAGAAACAGTTTTAAAGTTAAATAGTGTGAACATTAAACAACAAATCATGTAGGTTTTAATTATTTTAAGGGTGTTACCACAGTATTTTTTGCCTTGCAAACTGTTACAAACTGATCATCCAATATCAAACTGGGGTTTGGGTATGAGAAATTTTCCTGCTTATCCCCATCTTATTATAACTTGACGAAGATAACACCTATCAAGTAAAAGCTGATATAATGCAGCGTCGCAATTACTACCAATTCCTATCATAAAAATGTTGGGTAGATACATATCTATTCCAGCTTGTGTGATCAGAGACCCGCTTATAGGACTTCGTCAAGTAAGACAGACACAGAAAGAATTTTTACTGTCACAGAGAAAAGAAGTACACCCAGGGCGACGGAGGGAATCGAACCCGCACCTGTTACAGCTCGCAAACTGCTAGCGTAATGGTCTGATATCCAAACCACTAGGCCATCCCCCCACTTTAACAGATTTAGTGAAAGAATATGAATGTGATGAACTGATAAAAAGTGACCCTGGAGAATATAGTATTATGATAAAAAAAAGATGTAAGGAATGAGTGTTTATTATTTTTATAGGAAAAAGAAAACGGGTTATTCTTCTTACTTCTTAAGTGCACTGTTATGATGTATTTATTAAAAGAAACTACTCCTATTTTAGAAAGAGATGGGTAGGTAATTCCTACTATGCATTCAATTAAAATTAAAAATATGCATAATTTAAACGCTCAAAATCGATTGGTAAATTTAACCAATTTTTTTACTCGTTAACGACGGAACCGTTTTCTGAAAATCAGTCATAGAGATGTTTCGTCATATTGAAATACCATAATTTCTTATTTTTTCATCTTGAAACAATTTATTTATTTTTTCCTTTGGAGGGCAACCTGTTCCTTTGAAATTATATTAATTTTAACCATTTTAGTGTTATTCAACTCTACTCAACAAATAAAATGTTTTGTCAATTATTTAAGAGTTTGCGATTGGCCAAATATCGTGTTATTGTGGGGCAAAAAGTTTGTATACATAATGATGTTTAAAACTAGCATTTAAAAACCGTAAAATGTATAATTATAATGGTGCTGATAGTATAGTCCAACCACGCGTCAAGTATTTCTGGATCAGAACGAAAAACGGTACTATCTTTGCACCCGAATAATTCAAAATTACGAACTAAAACTAAAGTTCCGTCAATCAAATTTCTTACCCGATAGTATAAATTCTTATATATTCTTTTAACCAATCCCTGCATCTTTTAGGTGGGACAAATTCATTCCCAGTGAGATTTGAACCTGTGAGATTTGATCTGTAATTGTTTGTTTCCTTAAAGAAAGATTTTCATTTCGATTTAAATAAATTTTTGTTTAGTTAGAAATACGTAGCTCCGTACCGCGCCACAAGATGAGTGGGATATAGTCTCAACTTAACAGGGACATTTAAAGCGTCTGGGAAAAGTTTCGGCCGACGGAAAGTGTCTGGCAAATTTATTGTTAACTTTCAACATTATTTTCTAAAACAAGAGTCATTTATTAAAGGTTTATTGTTACTTAAGTTAGCTTATAATTTACCTACTTTTTGCACCCGATACATGTAAATTGCCCGTCGGCGTCGGTCCACTCTAGCGGGAATGCGCATACACTAAAAGTACACTGCTCAAAACAATTAGGGGAGCACATGTTTTAAACCCTTTCGCTCCCAATAATTCCTTTGGGAATCATCAGCTTGTGATTTTTTTCTGACTAAGTTAAATTTGCCACTTATGTATCGTTAGACTGAAGAATAACGTATTTTGAAGAATTTAATATTTTTTTTTATATTAATAAAAATATGAAAAATATGGTAAAATAAATTTCACTTTAAAACAGTTTTAGAAAATAAATTGACCCTAAATTTTTCATGCTTGCATTTTGTAGATGTTTAAAAATATATTTCAACTATTTTTAACAAAAAAAGTTTTGAAAAATTATTGTTATAATTTATTAAAAAGTTATTATTCCATTCCCCCCCCCCCCCTTTAAATTTAAGTATTAAAAACTTAAGATTTTTTCTCCTGTTTTTTACTATTTCATTTCGAATGCATAGTGAACCTATTTAACAAATTTTAGATTTATAGGACAGACATTAAAAAGTTGGGAGTGAAGTTAAAGTTGGAATTAAAAAGTGCTCCCATAATTGTTTTGAACAGTGTAAATGAAAACCGAACCTAATCTGATACATTTTCATCCATTAAAAATGAACTAGGTCTGGGGGCCCTGGGTATAAAGTATTGTTTTTGAGAGATAATCTCAAACCGATTTTGGTCCCTGAGGAAACGAAAGTGAAATAACTATTTAAATACAATCGAGGAAATTTTCTTATAAATTAATATTTCATTTTTTAAAGACCCTAACACCTGTTGAATTGCTAAACACACGATCAAATGTGATGTTAAGGTTTTAAAAAAAGGTTTTTTTGCCTAATTATATTTTTGTAAAGTAACTAATTAATTGCTAAAATATATTTAATTATTATAATAACCCTAAATCATAAAAAAATAAGCTAAAGAGGAGTTAAAAATATTTTTAGTTTAATTAACCTCTTTCGTCAAAAAATGCAATTTTTTTTTTTTTATAAAATAACATTTTTTCTCTATTACTAATATATCTTATGAAAGTTTCCTAGAACCCTCACTTAAATATAATAAACGAATTTTGTTAGAAAAAAAATTCAGTTGATTTTCCCAAACGTGAAGTTATTCTCCCTAAGATTTATTTTTACAATTTTAAGTACACTCAGCATATTTTAATTAAATTTATTTTCACCAGAAGATAAAAAAAACACTAAGTATTTTTTTATTTTGTTTAAAAATATGAATTAATGTTTATTTACTTTGACTTTCTGAAGTATTTTATTTTGGGAGACAGACTCATAAAATAAAAGGTATAATTCAAAACTAATCGTTTTACTTTCCTTTTCCTTTATAACTTTTTTAAGTTCCTAGAAATTTGGAAAGGACTGTTAATAGCAAAACTAAATAAAACAAAAAAAGTGTTTTTTCCAGCTAATTATTTAAAATTATATTTTGAAACTGATTGAATGAGACTCTTATAAATAATTGCTTAAAACATGAGTAAGTTGAAAAGTTCTTAACTACTTAACTACCTAAATTCGCGGTGACGCTTAATTCATTAAATATAAAATATTTAAATTTAAATGTTTTAAACCTTTAAGGAGGAAACAAAAATAGTTGATTGTAATCTATTTTAAATATTTAACATATTTTGAATTTTAAGTTTTGAAAAGATATTGTTAACAGTAAATCTATAATAATAAAAATGAAGTTTTGTATGTGTGTGTGTATGTCTCTCTGAAACTCACAAACTAGACATTTGTTTGCCTCGTAACTTGGCACAAATGCGTAGTTCATACTTGAGTTGCAAAATAAGAACTTTCAGAGCTCAAAATGCTCTATTTTCAGAGAAAATTCGAATTTTCTGGAAAAACTACACCACTTGGGCTCAAATCCGATCATTTTTTTACTTTCCTGATGCCATCTGCTGAAAAAACTAAATAAAACTTTCAAAGAAAATAAAATTGAAAATGTTTATTTTTGTGTTGCCATTACTTTCAGAAACTGAATTCTTTAATTATTGATATGTTTCAAGTGACGTATTTCCGACCAGCCAGGATTTAGTGTGGGTTTAGTTGATGATTTTTTCATTGATGGTTCTATTGATTGCAAATATGTATATTTAAAATAAATGGAAGGTAAGCTATTACTGAACTATGATGGTTAATATATGCTTTTATTTTTTCGCCAAATACGTTGCCAATCTCGCCAAATTACTAATTAAAACTCGCCAAATGAGAATAATGTTTTTAAGCTATTTCTGAATAATTATGGTTAATAAAAGCCATCGCACTAGAGCTGCATATAAGGGTTTTATGTCTTTGTTTTTTCGCCAAATACGTTGCCAATCCCACCAAATTATTTATTAAAACTCGCCAAATGGGCAAAATTTTTGTTAAGCTATTACTGAACTATGATGGTTAATAAAGGCCATCGCACTAGAGCTGCATATAAGGGTTTTATTCCTTATTTTTTTGCAAAATTTGCTGCCAGTCTCAAATTATTTATTAAAACTCGCCAAATGGGCAAACTGTTTTTTAAAATAATTTATAGGCTGGTTGGTTGTGCTAATGACCTTAGAGCATCATACAACTCGTCGGAGATATTTGGTTACTTGTAGATAGTCGTAGCGTTATACAGTATCTTGAAAATTGGAGGAATATTGTTGACCAACGGGGCATCCGTGTTTTTGAAAAACTTAAGATGATATCCAGGTCCTCCATTATACATTTTCAATGGATACCATCTCATGTTAACCTTAAATATAATGACATCGCCGATAGTTTGGCTAAGAACGGGTCATCTCTGCCCCTGCGTCTTGCTGAGCCTTTAACTTTCCATGAAATATACTCCAGAAGAAAGGCTCTTGTCAACTCGTCTTGGAAACTATCACCTCCTCATCCTTGGTACTCTGGCTCTAGCCCTGGAGGTGCTCTGAGCTTTGACGGTGTAAGACAGGACCAGACAGCATTGACAAGGCTCAAATCCGGTCATCTTAGGACTCTTAGGTTCTCCGGGGGAAACAAAATCTTCTCCACTTGTACAAAGTGTAACACAAGCGAGGCCACTGCCGAGCATTTACTTCGATGTATTGCCTTATCTCGGGAGGACCTTCTGCGTAGCCCTCATGTTGTTCTAGATAAACTGAAGGCGGAGGGACTCATGGAACTGATCTGATCCAGATCAGAGGGATAAGAAAGAAGAAGAAGAGAAGAGCATCATACAGCTCTTACACAATGACCTTAGGTCATTGTGTTAGAGCTGTATGATGGGTGTGTTTTAAGCTATATCTATTTTCTCGACAAATTATTTCCAAAAACGTGCCAAAAGAGTTAAAAGGATTTATGTATTTATGAGGGAATTGTGATGGCATTTATGAGTGCATTTTACAGTGTATTTTTGATTTTAGAATATTAGGGCAATGAATCGGGATTTTATAATTGATAACGGAGCGGAAAGAATAACTTAAGTTTATGATCTTATAACAGGTTATATGGTGTACATACTAGGATCTATTTGATATTTTTTTTAATCCGTGCGAAGTACTTGTATAAATTTGCTAGTAGATTCATAAAAAGTAATGATAAGAAATTGAATGCATAACAAAACAGCTATAGTTTGAAATTAGTTTTTTAACCACGTTTAGACTAACGCAATTTAGTTTAAAACATTTAAATGTATTTAATGCTCAAATGTGACAAACATTTATGTTTTTTTTAATAAAATTACTTTGTTCTTGTTCCGCAAGTAATTTTGTTTCATCTAAAACATAACAAACAGGTGGCTTATGAGTAAGTTAAATACTTTTCAAAAAGTTATAAGATGGGGTTTTTTACCCTTTACAAAGCAGAGTAAGCTGCCCAATACATCTAATAACTGGTTTATGTGTTATGAATATAAAGAAAATGAAGAATGATAAGAAATATTAATTCTAATTTAAATGCAATTTCATTACGACGCAAACAATTTAATGTTTATTACTTTTATAACATTTCTTAAACCTGTATAATATTGAGATAATACACAAAAATAATTGAAGCAAATATTTAGGAAAAATCAAACAATAAATTAAACTTTTTTTTCATTCAAATTCATTTTTTTAATTGATTGAATTAAGCAAGTATTTCACTGCTACCATGAAGTTTCAAAGTCTGAAGAATTTTGGAAACGTGCTTTAAATATTATTTTAAGTTGCTTTAGAAGTAGTTCAGACATTCACTGACGATAGCACATATTCTACATACTTTAGACAAGCACTTTTACGCACCTGTTGTTTTCAAAATTATTTTTAATGGATAAAATGTATATTTTAATAATATACTATATAAAATAAAAAAAGATGCAACATCTAGTTTTATGCTTAGAAGTAGTAATATAATATTCTATATGATATTTCGAATAATTAAGAATCTTTAATGCGCAATTGTTCATTTCAAGTGTAAGTATTATTCCGATTTTTTTAACTGAGCATAAACTTATTGTATAATCAAAATAACCATCAAGTATATCAAAAGATTCTATATGAATTAAACAACCAATAGAAATTTAACGCAGAAAAAAATATTTAAAGCAAAATAAGAAGTAAAAAACTTTTCACGCTTAGGCTTTTTTTTATTCGCCACGAATATTTCGAACTATATTTAAATTTCTAAAAACACAAAAGTAAAACTCACCTTTACAAATAGCAAACGATTTTTCTCAAGAAGCGGACGATTCGGAAGCTAGTCTGCTGCGTTCGAAATGTGAACCGACACTGAGAAAGGAGAGAGAGAACACTTTTCGAACGGTTTCGACCAATAGGAGAGCAGAGATCTTTGGGTGGAGCAACATGTTGGAGGATGGAGAGCAAAGAAAAGCGATAGGAATATTGGAGAATTAAATAATTAATTTTTAACCGTAGGTTGTATTGTAGGTTTATTCCTGAGGTTTTAACTATGTAAAAATAGGTATTTTTTCAAATGGAATCGTGCATATTATATAATTAGACTGTTAAAAATAATCTTGAAGTATTCACGCACACCTACTAATGATGTAAAGATAATATAATTACATGTAAAGAGGCAGGGGAGCCCAGTCGGTTAGGCATTCGCCTAGCATGCGAAAGGTCCCAGGTTCGGGTACGGGTATCGTCAAAATAACTATAAATGGCTGCACAGCCGACCTTTAAACGGCCCGTGCAGCCAATAATGTCCAAAGAATAATAAATATACCGTGTAGAGGGAGTGCACATTAAATATCCTTCAAATTCAACGCCCGTCGCCAATAGCCTTCGCGTAGCTCTAGTGAAATTGTATTCATATTAACAGACATCTCAAGAGCTTTGAATATTCATAAACAATAGCTGCATTTTTTGAAGATTTGTTTTTGATCTATCGATACTTCCAGCTAAATTCACGACTCGTTAAATGTAAACAGTTTAGCTGAACTGTAAAAATAACTGGATACATATCTGAAGTCGTAACAAATGAAGGTTTTGGCTTGAATTATCGTCGCACTAGAGCTACACGAGGGCTATTGGCGACGGGCGTCGTATTTTAGAACCACAGTCAAGTGACGAACAAATGAAGGGTGATAAAATGATATCTGATTACGATATGAAGTATACAAGTATTAATGTACGAGGAAATATTGTCTGCGTTAAGAGTTGGTTTAGGTTGGTATAGAATAATAACGTGTACTACAAAGAAGGGATTATGTACTTTTAAAAATATTTTATACCCGGTTACAATATGATCTCAATACCTCAAGCAGTTTTTTTAAACTTTTATTTCGCTGAATTTTAGTTGTAATGATGGATAAAGGTATAAAAATAAATTTTTAACAAGGCAAATTAAGTTAAATAAACCATCTTTAAATAAAAAAATTGGAAATTTTAAAAGAAGAAAAAAAGGAAGGCATTGTAAGTTTTACTAGATGTACTATGCGTTCTGAGTTTAAAAAAAATTCTAAGTAAAACTCATGATGTTACAAAAAATACAAATTGACAATATCTTTTATTTTTTTAATTTAAAAGAAACATTAAGAAAATTTAAATATTTAAAAATCTATTTAACACATTTGTTCAGTTATTTTACTAGAATCTAAATTCAAACCCCTCTTGAATTTAAATGAAATATATAACAATTTCCTCACTGTACAGCCTTATATATGTTTTTAAAAAAGCTTTAAAACTCATAACAATAAACTCACTTTAAAAATCTAAGACTTAAAAAAATCCAATAGCTTAAATGCCTAGTTAGAAAGAGAAACAAATTAAACAAATATGAAAAATAACATAATTAACGAAGAAATGAAACGGAATTTTCATTTACATTTATATACATATTAAACACAATTTGCGTAATTAAAAGTTCTCAGCAATAATAAAATATAAATAAAAATGACTAATTTGTATCATTAAGGCTCAAAGTTTCCTATCAAAAATATATAACCATTTATTTACTTTAAGTAATGAATATATGCAAAAAAAATCTGCAAAAGAGTTAATGTGTATCCAAAATATTTTAAGCTTTTCTTTGTTAATGTAATTTAAAGCATTCCAGTATAAAAAAAAAAATTAAATATTAAAAATCCATTTTGTAAATTTATCATCGCTTAAACTATAAGGGTTTTTGTATACTTTTTAAATTCTACGTATTTAATACTCAAGAAAATTAGCATGTAGTCACGTAATTCTTAAATTGAAGGTATTAAAGACGTAATTACTTGAAAAAATGCAATGTTTAAAGTATGGCTGTTATAATTAGGCATTTTTTAACTTTGAGAAATCAAGCTCATTATACTTCTTAGTGTCATTTAAATGTCATTTTTCCGAAGTTACTATGTAAGTCGGCGACTGTATCTTTTAAAAAAGCAAAAGCCATATGTTTGTTGATCAGCCAGAGTAAGAGCCACATTAAAAATATACCAGTATTTTATTTCCGATACGTTTACTTTTGGATGAATGAATAGGTAATAGCTTTATACTTTTCAACTATAAAAGATATTGCCTTGAAATTAGTCATTTGATTTGAACTATATTCATATTTGACATTAATTTTTAAAGAACGTCCAGTCAACACAACAATGAGTCTAGCAGAAATACTTTGAGATAATCAAAGTATTTCCGTTAGACTGATTGTAACAGAACTACAAATGTTTTAACAACGCGAATATTCGTTTTATATTAAAAAGAAAATTAATAAAATCATAAAATGATTGAGAACTTAAGTTATAAACTTAAGAGCATTAGATTTTTAAAAGGTATTTGATAATCATTAACATCAGAAAAAATAAAGCTTATTTAGAATATAATATAGATTACTTATTTCTTATCAATTTGTCTTAATCCAACAATTTACGATTTAAAATATATATATATATTATTTTTACTTTTAATTACGTATCATCCTACCTTTGCAGCTACAAATGCAAAAAATTGTCAGCTAACAACAGGCTAGAGGTCCCCAAATTTACTAAGTATTTACCATGCTCCAATAACTATCGAAGTACTTCTTGAACACTTATATTCTCTTCGAAAAAACAACATTATCTGGTAAAGCATTCCACTTATTGACAACTTCTTTAACCTTTTAAGATGTCGTAAAACTTCCATAAGAACCATTTTAATACAACAGAAATCCCAGTTAAATTTCTAATGGCTAAAAGACATTTGGGATATATGGCAGCATTTAACTCACGAAAATGATTTATTGTTTCACTCTTATATTTGATTCGACAACTAAACTGTAAAAAATTATTACGTCCATTGGAAAGTTCCCCAATAAGCTTGTTCCTTAAACGTTTTAGCAAAGTAAGGAGCGTGTACGAAAAACTTCCTATGTACTTGAACCTATTTTTACACTTAAGAATTCATTTGACATCAAATATTTTCTTCTAAGATATAGTCATCAATTTTATAAATAACATAACTTACACAACAGTATAAAAACGATAAAAGCTTTTCTAATACTTTACTTAGAAAATATAGCCCAGATATGGAATAACTAAGCTCTATTCTTGACAGAATGTCTATTGGACTGACCAGGTTTTTGACACGAAATATCGTAGGAGACATAATGGGAAGAGAAGCTGAAAAATTAGTGGTCACAGGACAAGTGACTGGCATTCTAGAAAATACGATGAAGGAAAGTTTCTGGGTTTCTTACTTTTAGTGCTTTGCCCTAAGGACAGGAATTTTGATTTTGCTGAAGTAAATAAAAAAGATAATAAAGAAAATAAAAAGACTATTTTTTGTTTATTCATTCATTAATTCATATATTTACTTAACGGTATTACTATGAAACAAATAAATTTGAAGTGCAGGTTCTATAAAAATATATGTTAATACAATGTTATAGAGATAATGATATAGTGTTGCAGATAAACTTAAGGTAGGCGAATACCCAAAATTCCCAAAAATTCTAAAATTTTTACTATTGCTTTAATCTTTTCCAAATTTGGCATACTGATTTCAAATATAATGAATAATACTATTTAGGAATATTTTTACATTTAAATATAATTTTTTTTTATTTTAAACGGTGTTTTTCTACTAAAAAAGGAGGTTTACGCTAACAAGTCTACCACATTGAATTTTCATCCTATAAACAATAATTATGTGTTAAATTCTTCGTTTTGAACTGATGCATGCAATGACCCTCTAAAGTTGCATACAAATTACAAGAAAAGAAGTTATTAATAAAAAATTTTATAAATTAACCACACAAAAAAAAAGGATTTATTTCGATTAACTTACACTTGGACATTTTTTAAAAAAAACTTATATATTTACACCGGATGTTAGAGGTTCATGGCACAGATATATATTGAAATAGCATCTGTAAAAAATTTCAGGTAAATTAATGTAAAACTTTTTTTTGGAAAAGATTAAAGTAATAGTAAAAATTTTAGAATTTTGGGTATTCGCCTACCTTAAAGTAAATGATACATTTATTTAAATCATAAAAATAACAAATATGATTATTAAGGGAGACATTTGGTTGATGAATTCCCTTTAGTAAACAATCAGTTTAGTTTAACTTTGACGTGGCTTCGCAATAACTTTAAAAATGAAAATTGTTTTTAAAAGTTAAAAAAAAATGTTACTGTCAAATTTAAAATGTTGTGCCTACCAATTTGATAAAATTTGACTTTATATCACTGCTGTTCAGCCTCTGTATGAAAGAAATATGTCTAAGTTAAAACAAATATGTGTTTCTATGTATAGATCTAACCTTGTAAGCTAGGGGGCAGGTGAACTTTTATTGAAATAAATTGTGTTAAAGAATGTGTTTGATGTGTGAATTTGGAGGAGTTTTTTTAGAAGGTAAGATAGGTCGGTGCTCTTTTACAGTCACCAATTGCAGACAGACTTAATACCTTTTTACAATGTAGTCGCCGCCCCGGAAGCTCAATCGTTAGGATGCTAGCCGTTGGAGCTGCTTGGTGCTTGGTTCGGATTCGAATCCCGGTAAGGCATGGATGTTTCTGACCATCAATAAAGGTTGTTATTTGTCTATGTGTTTGTGTTGTCCTTTCTTTGTGTGTCTCTTGGGCTTTTAGAAACTCTTTCTGTGTCGGTCCCACTTGACGAAAGCTTATAAGCGGTTCTCTGAACAAGCACGCAAGCTGGAATATATATCCCAATAAAGAAAAATCTGCTGGGACAGCAACAGGAAACTGCTGGCTTCCAGCAGCCGAACTGCTGATTCAGTGCCGGGAGAAAGTGTACTTAAAAGTCAATAAAGTGTCCGCGGGAAAAATGCTGGTCCAGCAGTGCTGGCCAGCAGCGATCCATCACTTGTTCGCAGACAGCTGCGTTTTCTCCAGCACTTTTCTAGTAAGCCGCCCAACAGTTACTGCTGTTTTCCAGCGGCAATTTAGCAGCGGGCCAACAGCAAGTGCCGATTTGCCAGCACTTTTCTAGTAAGCCGCCCAGCAGTATGCTGCTGTATTGACGACAGCAATATGGTGGTAATTCAGCAGTTATTTCCAACAGCCTGACCAGAAAACTGCAATATAACAGCAGCAATAATGCAGTGATTTAGCAGTTATTTCCAACGGCCTTACCAGAAAACTGCAATATAACAGCAGCAATAATGCAGTGATTTAGCAGTTATTTCCAACGGCCTAACTGGAAAACTGCAATATAACAGCAGCAATAATGCAGTAATTCAGCGCCTTTTTTGCTGCAGCCTGCCCAAAACAAGTTACCTTTAATTTCAAATTTTATTTCCTAATTTGTACTATCCTTATCATTCCTTCTTATTTATTTAATATCTCAATTACATAATGCAGTTATTTTCAATAGGCAATTTTATTTCAAAGGTTCAATAAAATTAACACAAGATTGAATTCTATATCTTAATATATATATTTATTTTTGACAATTTCCACTAACAATTTTTATTTCAAAGAAAGTACAATAAAATTAACACAAGATTCAATTCTATATTTTAAAATACACATTTATTTTTTTTGGCATTTTTCAAATACAATTTTTTCATCACTTCTACATTTATCCGCACGGAATCTTTTTGAGTTTGAGGAACAGCAACTGAAAGAAGAATAAATATCAACAAAAGAAAAAGTAAAGCATGTTAATTTTATTCAATTTACTTATTAATTATTTAGTATTTCGATGAGGGACAACAACCATGGTAATTGAATATTTGCTTAAAACTCAGGTATGCAAATAAGCAAAAAATATTTTAATTGCAAAAAAATTCAATAAATGATTACTAAAAAGTGAGTCAAGCAAAATCTTGTGGGTACTTTTCATGCAAGAATTGCATTCTACGATAGGGATAATTTTTTACTAATGTCCTAAGAATAACTTCAGCTCGGGAGTTTGCTACATATAATTTTTGAAAATGGACAAAAGATCAATAATATACAGATGGAAAGGGGTCTTAAGCTATGTTGTTAATATTGATAAAATACAGATGAGCAATTAAACACACTCACTAAATTACTTCATCATATAAGTACTATAAAGAATCCAAATCAGATCAATGATGATCCAATTATTAAAGTTTAAAATAATACTTTATACATAAATAATTTAATGTAATAAGTACCCGAAATATGGGTATTGACTCGATCACAACACTATGAGTCAGTATAACATCCAACAGAATATATAAATTTTTATAACACCTGTATATATTTTTGGCTAATTGACATTGGCTAATATTTTTATCGCCAATGCTGGAAACCCTGCACCATAATATAAGGTTAATACAGAGCAATGTAACTATTTATAAGCATAAAATCTTTTTTAAAAAAATAGCTTATTACAACATTATTTTACTTACACAAAATAACACAAATTTCAGAAATATATAGGGTTGCCATAAAAACACTTCTTAAAATATTAAAATCGTTAAATATGGGAATACCCAAAAAAAGACCTATTTTTAAACACTAGTCTTTCGTCTCCCATATTGTCCTAGGTATCTTGCCTACAAAAAACAATTGTACTGATATCATAAACATGTAAACTAACTTTTTAGATTCGTACCAAGAATAAGGTAAACTTTAAATGTTTGCCAGGTGGGTAATAGTTTAACAATAATCTCCAGTGTAATATCAATTTTAGAAAAGCCATCATATTATGGCCGGATGGACGGTCGCGATTAGGTGATTCGAGTTACGCTGTCAAGAAATGAAATTGTAAAAAAAAATCCCATTTTATATTTCATTCAACTCGTTAAAAAGTATAGAGCCCTATGTTGAATTTTTCAGCTTATCAACAGTCGGACCGGCCATTATACCATACATGAACCAACTTTGTTTTTCTACCATCGGGAAGTTTGTTTTTCGACTACTGGGAAGCCCTAATATCAAAATTACCCATATCTGTTTTGTTTGTTAAAGTTTTTACAGAAAAAAACAACTTAAAAAGCATGATTTATGGCAATTTTATAATGATTTCATAATTTAAAATCTAGTCACTGAAACAAATATGGCCAGGCTTCCAACTTTATGATAACCCTAACAGTGTATTTACTTGTTTCGTAGGAAAACAACAAATAGGAAAAACAATTAACTGTGTAGGAAATATACAATCAATACAGTGAAAAGCAAACTTGCACAAAATGAAATTAATCCAATCTAATTCTACGTTTAAAACTGTACTGGTTAAATTTCTACAATGATTACTACTTACATTTTATTTAAAAGGTGAGGATAATGTGCATGGTTCAAAGTTTAATTTTGATATGATAACACCAACACATAAAAACACTAGTAATAAAAGATTTATAATTACCTGCCAATGTTGTTCCTATACACTAATCTGAAGATGAAAGTATAAAAAAAGAAAGTTTTAATTAAAAACCGTAATCTAAGAAGATATTTCGAGATCTTTTACCAACCAAAACATTGTTAATTTTCTGCGCATGCGCATGCTCAACTGCTTGCAAACTGATGTTTACCACCACTGGCTCGGCAGAAATACGACAGCAGTAATCCAGCAACAGTAGACCGGCAGTGGTACACCAACAATTTGCCAACAGATAATCAGCACACGCATGCCAGCAACGTAAAGGTGCACTTTCCAGCAGAAATATACCTGCACCAGCACTAAACCATCACTTCCAGCAGTTAATCAACTGCTGGGCCAGCAGTTCACTGTTTACTGGGATGTATCATACCATACATTGTAGTCTTGATAACATTTTTTTTACTGTTAATAGCATTTGAAAAAAAATATCATTTTCTTCATTAACAAATACCTATATTCACTCTGTAGAAATACTGGTAGCAATGCAGAAGTAAGATTCTTAATATTTAACTCAAGTAAAAATATTTTAATTCGACTTAAAAATGTATCTTTGATTGTTTTTAAGGGATGTAGAAAGATATGTAAATTATGTATGTAATTTAGATTCAAATAAACTATTCTAAACTTTAAAAAAAATTAGTTTATTACATCACATGGCATAAATAATTTAATTATATATTTACCAAAGGGAAAGAAATATAACTTGGAATTTCAAAATAATTTCGAATTTTCTAACACAGAAATTCCCTCATTTTTTAAGTTTGAATCTCCAAAAAGAGAAATCTTTAAAAATGCAATTTCATCTTATAGATAAAGAAAAATATTAAAATCATCCGTATTGTAAGTTACGTTAAGTTATAACGTATTGCAGCACATACGGTACATAAAATAAAATCTGTTTAATGTCATCTAAAGAAAATTTAGTAAATAGAACATTATTTTGCATAATTCATGAATGTGATATCAGAAACAACTACAAATACTTCACACATATGTATGTAAACTCAAGTACATTTCCTTATCGAACACTAGGGAAAAAGACAGCCACTATGCAATTATTCTTATCTGTTTACACTGTCAAAAAAAAAAGTTAAAGCAGAGTAATTCCTCATTTTTCACCAATAGTTTTCGTCTCCATCATAGAGACATAAAAAATTTAATTCATATTCTTTTTTGCAGTGAAACATTTACAGAATATACGCATTTTATTTTAAACATGAGATATAATTTTTCACAGTGTGTGATAAATTTCTCTCTAAGTCCGAGTCGGTATGATATCCTACTATCGTAGAATCGAGAAATGTTCTAATCCCAGCTATCCCGTGAAAGGATTTGTTCAGGTTTTAATAATAATCAATGGATGTTGCACCTCCTGAAAGATACAAAAAATAAACTAAAATTGTGTTATTTCTTAGAAATATTCAGACAGAAAAGTTGCCAGCAATATGTAAAGGAAAATCTTTAACCCTCTGCTGGATTATGGTGAGATTTTTCGCTTTTGACTTTAAAATAGTATCAATTTTTGGTAACTGTTTCCAAAATTATCATCTACTGGAAGCCATATTATTGTTTTACACTCTTAAAACGAACGAGCGATTTTAACTCAGTCTGAGTTAATTTCACTCTTCTGGCCTGGAAAATGCACTTACCCGGAAGGAGCGGATTCTTTGTGTGTTAAGCCTCCGACAGGATCACTCCAAACGAGTGATTTTAACTCAGCCTGAGTTAAAATCAATCCTTTCAGTGTCGAAAATGCACTTCTCCAACTGGAGTGGATTTCACTCTTTTGTTTTAAGAGTGCATAAGGAAAAAGTTAACTTCATAAAATAAAAAAAAACAATTCCTACAAATTCTACAAATTTCATGCATGATCGTCAATGGTTCATGGCAACGCCAATAAGTTACAAAAAAAATTAGGGTATTAAGCTCCAGCATATAGATTTTTTTTATAGCTTAACCTTAGTGCATGGCCATTACAGATTAAGAGACATTTTTTAGTCAAAAATAAATAGTAAATCAGGCATCAAAATTTTTAAGTGTACATATTGTAGCGAAGTAAGACTTCAACCGGTAGGAGTCAGTAGCTCAGGGGTAAAGAACGATACTGCAAACCAGAAGATTGTGGGATCGATCCCTGGCATGGATTATAAATTTATACTTTCATTATTCTTTAATTTGAATTGTTTCTCTTTATTTCTCTTAACGGCTGCGTTGGGTGCCTATTCAGGTGTTGGCTCGTCACCTGACTGTGGCTCTAAAATACGACGCCCATCGCCAATAGCCCTCGTGCAGCTCTAGTGCGACGATAATTCAAACCTAACTTTATTTCTCTATTTATGTAAATTAGTAAATTTCTAGAACCTTCTAGGCCAGAAGGTTCTACCGCTTTATATAAAGGAATGTAATCATCTAGTTGGTTTATTAAAAAGTCTCGAGCTGAGATATAGCTGACTTGTCGTTTCTTGTATACAACTAATTACACCTGTTACCGTATTTCCCCCTCGTCTACGCGACAATATACAGATTTCAAGTACATATATTTATGTGTACCTTTACATATTTGATTGGCTTACTAATAAAATAAGACTAAATAGTAAATGTGGGGAAAATTGACTACATAGTAAATGTTTTTTTTTTTTTAAAACGGGACTGCAATATTGCCGGTCAATCCTTTGCAGATTCGGCATATTCAACAGAACTGAAAGCCATTTTCTTGTGGCACCATCTAAGGCGACTCAAAAATAGTAGAAAATCCAACTCTAGATTAGAGTACACTGGGACAGACGTGCTCATTAAATCTGTGAAGTCCAAAGTCCCGACGGCGTCAGCGTACGATGTCGCTCGAAGTTCGGCTGGGTGCCCGCTCAGGCCTCGTCACGTGATCAGGTTTCTAAATTACGAGGCGTTTATTGGCTGTGTTAAAGCTCCTAATGGAGGCTAGAAATAGGCAGTTGGAAACGATTACACACTACACTGGAAGGCGACTCTCGCTACCAATTTTGACGCACATATTACAATGAATCTAAACTCTCTGTGAATGTTAAAGCATGGCGAGACTCAATATTACCAAGGTTTGGTTAGGATTGAATTATCGTCGCACTAGAGCTACTCGAGAGCCATTGGCGACGGGTGTCGCATTTTAGAATTCCAGTCAAGTGACGAGCCGGCACCTGTATAGGCACCCAACGCAACCGTTATCAATTTTACCGAGAGAACCCTAGTCAAATAGGTCCTCCAGGGGTCTTTTCACATGCCACATGATATGCGTGCTTAAGATTTTCACACCCAGAAAATCCGACGACTCGGTCGGGGCTCGAACCCGCGATTGTGGATTTAGGAGGTGGACACGTTTAACCTCTCAGCCACTGAGCTGCTAAATAAATAGTAAATGTGTGGAACCTCATAAGCCATAAACCTTAATGTGTGAATTTCCAAACTAGTTAAGTGTTTTTAATCATCTTCACTATCCGGAATCTTAGAATTAGTAATATCTCTAAAATGCACATGAAATGACCATTATATAAAAACGCATCTTCTGTCAAATTTCCTATCATTAGAACCATTAAATCTCAGTTTGCAGTTATATTGAAATGTGAATTCAGTTATAATGATCCTGTAAAGGAGCTTTGCAATATTGCCAATATTTTCTATGTGTAGGAGATAATTCCTACAATAGGAAGGAGATAATTCCTACAATAGGAAGGAGATAATTCCTACAATAGGAATAGGGATAAATTTTTAAAATGCTGTACATTCGTTTGCATTAAACAAGATATTAACAGGTTTAGTAAGCAAATAAAATAACAGAAGTTTTAATTTCCATAAAAAAACTCAGTTTTAAGAATTTATTCTACCAGTGGTTCGAATTTTACAGCAATCATATTAAAATAAAGATTGCGTTATTATCGCATGAATAAAGCTGGATATATTCTATGTGGTAGCAAAAAACTCAACTTTAATTACCCCCTTTAAAAGAGGTTTTCCCTGCTGATAACTTGGAAGATTCTTTTCAACAATTAACGAAAACGGGATTAGCTCATAATATACACTTCAGTGGTTTTTAGAAAACAAGAAGTTGTTGTTCATTTCCCAATTCATCTAATAATCTTAATGCTAGCAAGATGTTTAGTGGGAATAATTTTTTTTAACTTACTCATTAGGAATTAGTTTTCGCTTTAAGTTTAATCCAGAAATTATTTTAATGATCTAGTCTTAGAAGCACACACACACACACACACACATTAAAGCAAAGTGCAAAACAATAATAAATGAGAAAATTACAAATCCATAAAAAACCTCTTTACTTACCGTCAATATACAATTAATACGAAAAATTATAATTCATTTATCTCCCAAAAACGATTGTCTGAATTCTTCAGTTTATTCTAGTCGAAACCATCTATTACAAACAGAGAATACATTTTTAAAAAACAATAATAAGAATTAACTTAACCGAAACAAACGTTGCCAGTAAGTATTCATTAAATATTCATCACTCACCAAATAATGGCTCATTTACAAATGACGAGACTCATAATAAACTCATGACGAGTTTATTGATTTGAAATAAACTGTTTTTTTATAAATTTCATCATGAATAGCTAATACCCATGATACAGCAGAGTTTTATTGCGAGTAACATGAAAACTGAATGTTATTTTAATAATTATGTATCCATACTTCTACAAATGCCGTAATCAACAAGAAAAATATTAAGAAAAGTACAAGTAAATAGTAAAAATATTCTTGAATAAATTCAAAGACAGAAAGATTTGGCTATTGGAACATTTATTGACAAGATTACAGAAATATTTTGTAGTTCTACTTAATGGCTAACAATGGTTATGACTTCGTAATGTATTTCTATAATATGCAATATCATGAATATTTACTACCATAATTGCGCAACTATTTGAATTGCTGATGAAGGGAATAAGAGTACTTTTTTTTCTTTTTGTTACTATTAGAAGTAGTTTTGAGATATGCGAAATATTTGTCGATTGAAAAATTTATTCGGTGCTTTTGTTAATAGAACGTATTTCACCTAATAAGGTATAAAAGTACCATAGCTTTATTGGTAGAGAATGTATAAAGATATTTCCTCTTCGATATCTCACGTTTAGATTATATACAAACATCCATACAAAGCGATTTTATTTGCATATTTCAAGATACGATGAGTTTGAAATGTTTTTATTTTCAACCCCCCCCCCCCCCCAAGATACTCCTTTAAATAAAATTTAAAATTATCAAGATGGCTTTTAAGTAACCCTTTTCAAATACTGTGTACAGAAATATATTTTGCTATTTTCTGTTTTCCATATCAAAATTAAAGTTTTCACTTAAGAGATTTTTGTGGATTTAGTATTATTTCAAGTGAAAACACTCTTTCATCTGCATATAATAGCGTTATAAGTTAACAGTTTGATCAATCCTTTCTGATGTTAGGAACTGCGTAGGCTACTCAACAATGAAAACAATTAATATAATCAAAATAATTGAATATGAAAAATAATTGTTCATTTTACTGATTGCAACTTATTTATTATCCCACTTTTTTTCAATTCGAAAGAATTTTTAAAAATGAAAATGTAGGTATTGACATGCGGTCGATGTCCGTCTGTCAGTCTGTACCCCCCTTTCAAAATCGGTTCTGTTCATGGCATCTTAAAATTGTTTTTTGTTAGAAATCAGTGACCTCATAGTCCCAACTTCCATGCTTTTTGCCGGTCTGTCTGAACGATCGGACGGACATAAATCTACTATTTTTCAACGAATTTCCCGTTGAATTAGCATCGAAATTCAATTTCGAGTCATTCAAATCACTGTTGCCAACTCAAAGATGGTATGGAAACTTTATTCATATAAAACATAATACAGGGTAGGTCAAAATGAATGGGACAATAAGAAAACTAATTTTAGACGAATGTACGTATGTTTATAGTAACCAAACTACAGCTACCGTATGGACAGATAAACTATAAACCTATCAACTATTCTCCTATTCATTTTGACTAACCCTGTATTGTTTGAAAAAAAATATTTTGGTCATAAATCAGTTTGGAATGATGTCAGGAATGTGATTATTTTATTGATTTTTACTTGTTTACTAAGTAAGTGGCAACGCATATTTTTTTGCTTATAATACTGATTAGTTTAGTTTATATTTGTTATTTTAAAAGCATTTTGAAGTATTTTCATGTTTTTTGTTATAAACAAGTATTTAATTATTCGTAAAACTACAAAAAGAAATCAAGCAGACGATAAGTAATATTAATTTTATGTTTGCGATAGAAAATTAATGAAAATAGTTGATTTGGGCTTTAAGAAGTTTCAATTATAGCTGGATACTGCGTTTAGTGAAATTTGTGTATAAATTTTATGTAGAATCGGTTGTAGATGACACTTACTGTTACGAACCTAGTTATTTCCCGATAACAATTTCAGTACATATTTAACAGGAAAGTAGGCTATTAAAGTTATTTTAGAACTTCTTGTTTATTTTTGCTATATTGCTTTGTTTATATTTGCTGCTAGTTTATTTTGTGTAGTAAACGGACTTTTTATTACAATTTTAACTATGTTTTAGGTATAATCTTTTCGGCCATTTTGATTTGCAATAAAATGTACATAAAAAACAATAAATGTTTTTATTTAATGTGTTAAATCTTTTCAAGGATAGTTAGAAAATGTGCCCCATTTAGTTTTGGCAGTCTGGGTAAATGTACCCCGCATGCGGAGCACGTTTTCCAATTTCACGAGTTTGCATTTAACCACTAGCTGCCAAAAAGTGTATTGACTTTTTAGAAAAGTAGTAATGCTAGTTTGTGTTAACCATGTGATTAAGACAAAGATTTCTTGTTTTCTATAAAAAAATTAAATTAAAATTTATACATTCATAAAGATGAAAACATCGGAAAACTATCCACGGTCTCCCCCATTAAGTATTTTTAATGCTTCTAAAAATATTATATATTCTAAAAATTGTTAAATAATCTAAAAAAAATTAAATATTCTAAAAAAAATTAAATAATCTAAGATATTAGGTGTTCTGAAAAAAGATTAAAACTGCTAAATATTTTACATATTCTCAAAAATGTTCATATAAAACAAACAAAAGTAGTCCAAATCTAAAGTAGAAATTTATTGTTAACAATGGGCTAAATAAAATTTCAAATACATTTAATGTTTATTCTTTGCTATATACTAAAATTTTGTGTAGCGGATCTATTCAAATTAACGAGTATATTTTTCACGACGCCTGTATCTGCTTTCGGTTCGGTTCAATTCCCTTTCAACAACAAGATTAGGATTCAGTTCACTTGTTGCTCTCGATCCTCTACTATCCCATATACGTTTGCCATGGCTACCAAGAGTGTATGGTCGCACTCCCTTTTCTATAGCTTGTATTTTGTGCTGTTTTCCATTATTTTTGGTTCCTTCGTGCTTATATTTAAGAAAACCAGTCCCTTGATTTTGATGACTGTGAGGTCCTTGTTGTTTAGGTAAGGAAGTTTCTTGAACCTGGTGGCGATGAAAACCTTGTTGATGTTTAAATTTTGAAAATTCCTGTGATCCTCTATGTGTCTGTTGCAATTGTAGAAAATTCTGAAAATTGTCTAAATTGAGTTCCTGGTCCAGGACATCTAGTGGTATCTCTATACCTTCCGATTCTGTGCTTGAAGTTTTTGTTTGCTGTTTAGGTAACTGTCCTTGTTGTTTAAGTACCGAAGTACCTTGAATGTGAGATTCTTTTCGTTTAGGTAAGGAAGTCCCTTGAATTCCTTGAGTATTATTCCCTTTTTGATAATTAAATTTAGGAAATTTCTGTTCCACTCTGTGATTTATTTTCCCTTTCGATCTTAGATTGCTTGGATAGGAGTCCTTGTGATTTCCCAAGCTTGGATTGTATCGGCTTGGAGAAGCCATTGATTTCCCGTGCTGATGATGTGATTTAGGTTTTGGAATGCTTTGGTGCTTGGGGAGGCGATTCTTGAGATTGGATGAATTGAATTCCTGTTCCAGGGCATTTTCGGGTACTTCTATGCCTTCCAGTTCCGTGTTTGGAGTCTCTGTTTGCTGTTTTCCTGAAAAGAGGGTTTTGACGGCATGCAATAGCCCCGACTCTGCAACTGTAAAGTAATGAAAGAAGAAGAATTTAGTCAATGGAATACAAATGAGTTTACTGAAGTTATTTTTAAAAAAGTATTTATGCACACATAGGAAATGCATAAAGCAAGCTCCTCAAATATCAAGTTGTTTGCTAGATTTATTGTGTCACTAGATTTAAAATTTGTTTACAAACTTAACCATTAAACAGAAATTAGCTGGGAGAAATTACGAAAAGGAGGTAATTTATTTTTTAAAAAAGTGGAAAAATGAATAAGGTAGAACGAAATATCCACACTTCTTACAATTTTTAAATATTAATGAAGCAAACTTGAATGTGAGCTATTGAAAAGGACACAAAGCCACTTTCAAATGGAATGTTACTGTATGGACATCCTATATATACAGTTAAATAAAGCCATAATTGTTTATAATCCTATATCAATTATTATTTTTTGTATTAGTGTAGTTTTAGAAATTTGTTATGCTCTTATATTCATTGGAAGTGGCAAACAGTTTTACCACACTCTATAGTTTCGAATTATAAATTAATATCCTTATATATGTTTATTAAATAATAAACTTTCTTATAGACAATTAATTTTAACTGCTTTGAAATGGGTTTTGGTGTACCTTGAACTGGATCAGTAACGTTGAATATCAATTCTTCGTAATCTTCACTATCCAATGTAGACATCAACGAACTATTTTTATTATGCGAGCTTACAGTCCTTTGAAGATACTTTCCGTTAGTAGATTCGGTTGAAGATACTAAAATAAAAAAATAAAAAATTATATGATTTTCAAATAAACTAGTCTAATATAATGAAATCAACAGAAAACAAAGTGAAAAGATTTTAGTTATATAATTAACTGTGTAAGTATTATAGAAATATTTTGGTTATAGTATCGTTGATTTAAATGCAAAAACACAAATGTGAAAATTCTAGGGTTTGGTGTTTTTGAAAATGGTACTTCTAACAGTTATAAGTTTTTCATCTCCGTATTTTTGCACATTCGTGGATTTGTCATTTGACCTGCGATATAACACATGTTCAATTTTTTTGTTAGAAACTTTTAGATTGGGGTAAAACAAATATTAATTTCAACAATGCGTGTAATTTTTAAATATTCAGTGAACTTAAATATTTGTCATTTATTGGTGTGCTTAAACTTAAGTTGATTTTTCAATTAATAAATAGAATCGAAAAATGTGGGTTCTTTTTCAGTTTTTGGAGTTGTTATTAGGGCAAAAAAAAAATAACGAAAAAGAAATAACATGTTATTGTAAAATAAATTCAAATTTCGTTGTTAATGCCTCGGATATGAAAATTTAATTTCGTACCCTAGTAGAAAAAAAAAGCAAAAAGCTAGTAACCCTTATTAAAAACTTTTAAAATGTCATTTTTCAGAATAGTTTATTATTCATTGAGTAAATATCAATAACACAATCTTTTTATTGTCTTTATAGCTTGTTGGCGTCAAAATTGATGATCATAAAATATAAAGTTTTTGACTTGTGTATGGAGATTTTAACCGAGTACCACAAATCAGTTTGAGATCAACATACAGTAAACGGATTCTGGATAATTCTGTTGTTTTGTAACTTTAAAATATAAGTATTTTTCTTTTCTAATGTCATTTTTTCGGTTTATCAAACAACCATTTATCAAATCTTGAAATTTAGTTATTAAAAGTTACCACCTACTCGCTATGTACCGAGTTTTTTGGAAGACGAACAAAGGTGCAATTTTACGAATTGAATGATTTTAATAAATACTACATAGGGGTAGGGGTAGATACATATATATTCCGGGTTGTGTGCTTGATCAGAGACCCGCTTCCATAAGCCTTCGTCGATTAAGACAGACACAGAAAGATTTTTTACTGCCACAGAGAAAGGAAAGTACACTCAGTGCGAAGGCGGGAATTGAACCCGCATCCGTTACAGCGCACAGACTGCTGGCGTAATGGTCCAAACCACTCGGCCACCCTTGCCTCAATACTACATACTTTGTTCAGTAGTTTATGCAATAAAATATATAACAGAGCGGGATTATAAAAATCTGAAATAAAAATAATATTGCACTTAAAATGATATCGCACCGTACTAGGAAAAGTGAATAAACGGCAAATACTAGTTTTAAAAAATTATCTTCTGAAATATATTCATACCATTACATTGCATTATAGAAAAAAATTATGATTCGCTAATTGTATTCCAACTATTCTACCCATTAATGTACTATTTGTTCTAATCGCTAAATATTTAAACTTTGAATGTTTATAGCATATTTACTACTCGAAACGTCGTCTTTGCCTCACTCTTCTGTGGACAGTGCGATATCATGCCCATAAAGGCTAGAAAATTTATTATGAAAAAAAAGATCGAAACAATTTACCTATTAGGTGACAAGAAAGCTCCAAAAGACACATGGAAATTAAAATTTGCTTCAACATATTGACTGACAAAATGATTACTTTATACGTTGGTTTTGGTTAGCGTATGAGGTGTTAATTTCAGATAAGTTAAATGAAAGTTTTGATAAATATTGCGATGTAAGCTTTTGTAACAATCAAAATTATTAGGAATAATTTATATTTATAGATTCCTGTTGAAGTAGCATTGTTATAAATATTAATAGCTGGAATGAAATTGCATTTGCATTTTTGATTGTCAACAATGAAAACTTATTTTGAAGTGTTTCAGTTTTATAAATGTAATTGGACAACAATACAAAGTTTTCTTAAGTCCTTATTTCTTTTACTTTTATGTAATGTCATTTAATATTTAACTTAAATAATAATTTATAATTCGAATTTTTGTAACTATATTCCCATAATTTTCGTACAGACACTTTAGAGCACGAAGATATTAAGATGTTTTTAAATTAGACTAAAGTCTATCTACCCGCCGACGCAGTGGTTAGTGTCCCATACAGCCACAATTGTCTACAAGATATCTATTGGTAAGCTACGTGATCCATCAGCCGTTCTAGATGTCATTTGGACATCTATTGCATATCTATCCACAAAATCTATTCTTTGGATATCTATTAGCTATCTATGTGTTGACTAATTTAGACTTAGAGATTTGGGACTTCTAATATAGTCTAAGAGCTAGCAACGTTTTTGAGAGAGAATTTCAGGTGGGCCAGTTTTAAGATATGCTATCTCTCTCACTCTCCCGGACATCATACGGGCAATCTGGCTGGCGGTAGTGGTTGCGTTCCTCAGTGCGCATCCTACTAATACAAGTAAAAAATTGATTTTTCAAATCATTTTAGGACGTTTTATTTTTTTATTGTTATTTTTAGCGAACTTTTTGCAACATAAATCTATTATTGCCAGACATTTTTATTGTTGTTTAAGCTGTGCCAGACGCTAATTTTGATTTTGAAAGCTCAAGTGTTGCCCAAATTACCAGCTCAGGTGTGAATTCACCGATCATTGTAATTACGTCATCGTCATTCATTGCGCAATACCATGTGGCAATACTTGTAATGAGCTGATAATTTGGGCAACACTTGAGCTTTTAAATCAAAATTAGCGTCTGGCACAGCTTAAACAACAATAAAAATGTCTGGCAATAATAGATTTATGTTGCAAAAAGTTCACTAAAAATAATAATAAAAAAATAAAACGTCCTAAAATGATTTGAAAAATCAATTTTTTTCTTGTATTAGTAGGATGCGCACTGAGGAACGCAACCACTACCGCCAGCCAGATTGCCCTTATGATGTCCGGGAGAGTGAGAGAGATAGCATATCCTAAAACTGGCCCACCTGAAATGCTTGTTTTTCCGACGTTGCTAGCTCTCGTACTAATAGATGAGCATCAACTCCTATTTATTAGACATCGCTATTCTGGATATCTACTAGACGTGCACGTTGCTATATTTTTCGACTTACCAAAATTATATTTCTATTAGATGTCTAAATCAAGGATTTCGAAGACATTGGTTTTTGGTTGGATTCTTCGTAAAAAGATAGATTTTCGGGATTTTCGCAATGAATTTTCTTTTATTTTCTTTACATCCGCATATCCCGCATTTATCCGTACACGTCTATAACGTCTAGAAATGTCGTATGATGTCTATAAATATAACATAACATGGAGATTTCAACTTGTATTCATTAGTAGTCCATTTTAAATAAACTTAATCTATGAGGTCTATAAAAAATCTAAAATTGATTACTAATAGACGTCCACGTCATATATCTAACATATATATGTATTATGTATATCGTTGGGTGCCTATTCAGGTGTTGGCTCGTCACCTGACTGTGGTTCTAAAATACGACGTCCGTCGCCAATAGCCCTCGTGTAGCTCTAGTGCGACGATAATTCAAACCAAACCAAATATTATGTATATCTATTAGTCTTCTACTGCAACCAATAAACGTCATTGAGATCCATGTTGGCCCTGGTTTCAACTTCTTATGGATATTCGGCTATGAATACCAAATTAGGAAAATCTGACGACTGATTTTTTTAAAAAAGCTCATTATTATTTGTACATTGTTAAAACTTTTTAGCTAGTGTTCTAGGCTGCTTGAACGGGAATGTTCCCCTAAGCAGCAAATATGATTTTGCTTTTGTATTTTTATTTGTAGTTTCTTGATTGATATTAATAAAGATTATTATTATTATTATAAGTAATATTTATTTTATTAAATCCTACATCTGCCAGGTATCTGCATAAAATTTTGTTATATGCCTGTTTCAAAAGATTAGGACAAGAAACAATAAAGTTTGTCCAAAAATACAGAAGGGCATTATATGATATGCCGAAGATTGATAACTAATATTTTAATTACTAATAGTTGGAAAAAAATACTTTTACTTTAATATAGATGGCAGCACTGACAGCCGTTTAGGATAAAGAAAAACAAGTTCACTACTTAAAAGCGCCAAAGCGCCTAAACCTGAAAAAAAAAAGTACCAACTGTTATGGCAACCTTGTAACCATGCCCCTGCTCCAGCTAAGATTAGGGGTTGATTGATGAGAGAGAACACTGCTCGCCGGGCAAACGGCGATAGTTGGTTAGGGGTTGACCCAGTGTAATTCGAAAGTCGTTTCAAAGGGTCCGTGGTGAATGAAAGGGGAGGGGGGGGGGGAGAGAGGGTCAACGTGAACCACCCCGTGGTTTAAATAAAGAAGCCGACTTAAACAAATATGCCATGTGTTGCAGAGGGGAGGTAACCTTTAATTATAGCAATGGGATTTTTTAAAATTCAACACAAAGAAGCCGACATTCATTCATGAAGATTGAAGGGACCTGTAGGCAGTAGATTTTGACGTGTCCCCCGAAAACGAATTTCTTTCGTCTCACCCCATCATTTGATGCTTCATATAAAACATAATACGAATTTTCCAATACTAAATTTTTCTAGTACATATTTTTATATTTTTTATAAGGCATGGTTTACATTTTTTAGAAATACTAGTGATGAAATAATTTTGTGTAACAATCGTTTAATGGGCATTTGTTTCCTATTAATTATAGAGCAAAGTTCTATCTACATTAAGTAACTGAGTTTTTTTTTTAACAATTGATTAAAGGTTTTAGGTTTATTTCTCAGTTCGTTATTCTGATTTTAATTTAATGCTATACGGCAAAGTTTTTTTTTTTAGTATTTTCTGTATTCATACGAAATCCTAACACAAATTAATAAATAACGCATTATTCGAATGTATAGTCAACCTTTAACTAAAATTAACAGTTTGTGGAGGTAAAATGTTTAGATTAGATTAATTAAGAAAAATTAGAACAAAAAGTTAAATTGGCGTTGGTAATATTATTCTGCTGTAGGCAGGTAAACTGCAGTAATCTCAACAATGAGTTGTACTATTGTTGCTCTGAAAAAAAATAACTTACAATATTTTTTTCTTAAGGGAAAGGGAAGTTAAGTGCTTGCAGCAATGGTCCAAGTCATTATAGAAGTTACTGCAGTTTACCTGGCCACGGCAGTATTTTGTAAAATACGTAAACTTTTTATTAAAATAATTTTTTTAATTACAGCGAAAACCTATCTGCAACAAAATAATTAACACTCGGTGCCAAGCCTGTAAAAATAATTTAAATTAAATGGAATATCACCCTTTTATAAGAAACGTATCAATTAAAAATGCACAAATACTTTTTAATTTAAATACTATTGGAAATTATTAAATTTAAAAATAGCGAATCAAACCGTTGTGTCTGACGGGATAAGGGACAATGTTCAAACACAGTTGCATTTTATGAATCTGTTATTACTTTTTCCTCAAGGAATTAATCTAATAAAAGTTAGGTTCTTTTCTTTGTTTACAACTTATAAATATGCTGCTAGACAAGGTGCGAAAAACTGTGGAAGTTTATTGATATATTACGAATAAAACGTACTTTTAAAAGCTGTTTCACGAATTTCATTAAATCTCTGTCCCGATTTAAAATGTATCCATCCTTTATACTTCCCGATTGAATGAAAAAATTCAAAAAAAAAATGTATCTTAAATAAAAAAAATAATAGTTGAACTTTGTGGTGAAGAAAAACACCTTTAAATTTGATAGGGTAGGGGCACTTGAAAGCTGCGGCGCCCTAAGAATGGAGGGCATGTAGGCCACTGCTTACTTCGTCTGATTGCTGATCCGGCCCTGGTCAAAGGTATACAACAGTGGGATCAGTTGACTTCTAAATCCCCATTTCCCCTGTAGATACGCGCCAGGTATAATTCAGCGACCTATCTTAATTTGATTATTTACGTTACGTTTCCAAGTAATGAAATCGAACAAATCAGATAAATATTCCGCTTCAACTTGAGCCTGATTTCCGGCAAGACAAACGGACACGTGGTCAGAACCGTCATTACAGGTGCCCTACAAATTTGCTTGATAAAGGAATAATATTGTGGGGAAAATGTGAAAAAATTCATTGCCACAAAAAATCCAATTAAGTGCAGCTGATTTTTTCAAAGGCAAGGTGCTATAGATAATAAACAGTTAAAGGTTATTTATTTGTACAAATTTAAAATGAAAAAAAAATCACGTTCATAGATATATCGATGTATGTTAGGGGGAGGGGGGGGACTTGTTTGTGTAATGGACATCAAAAGTTCCATGTCGGCCATTGATTTCAACAAAACTTAACTTGATACGTATAGCAAGCTATTTATATTTTCATGGTTCATTAAAAATATTCAGCAGAAACTGATCGACCCATTTATATATCTAAATTGTATCCAAAAGGGAAACAACCGCCAAATATCAATTTCGGGTCGAATGAAAATAGGATCGTTATAATATATCTTAATCTAATTTGTATTTTTTTTTTAATTTGTCATATAAGAGCCATGAAGCAACTTAGTATGGTTTTTTTTTTTTTTTTGCTTATATTCCGGAATATTAAACTGTAATTTGTCGTGACGAAACACTATACATATAGTATTAAACTAGTAATGACGTTTCCTCGGAAGAAATAGGTTAATCGACAAAAAAAAAAAAAAAAAACATAATTTCCGACCAAATATAATTTAAGTGCAATAGCAATTGTTTTATAAAAGCCCATTTTTTGATCAATATTTATAAATATATTTTTATTTGTTAAATTAAAAAAATTAATATCCTTAGGTAAATCTGGTGAAGCATAAAAAATCAAATAAAGGTTTATTTTAAATGTATATAAAAATATTTTTGAAATAATATTCAAACCCCAATCTTGCCAATTAATCCACTGCTTTTTACTTAATTTCAATTTGCTAATCTCAAGACCAGAAAGCTTACCAGCCAGCTACTTACAAAAAGCTTGTAAATTCTATGATATCGTCTTTAAACAAATCATAACTTTCTTGGTCGATTCTTCGATTGGCACTCAACGTAACTCTCATTGTGTGGTGACTGTACGTGGCAGATGCACATGGTGGTGAGTAATCGTTAACAATAACCAAGATTTCTATTGAGTTCCTCTGAAAAATAATTTAACCATAATTCTACTCACTTTCTGAATTTTCGGATGAAAACCAAAATGAGTTAGGAAGATAAAAAAAAGTGTTTTGACCATTAATTTTTTAAAACTGTATGCCAGAGTTAAAACTAAACAATATAGTTTTTGCATTAAATATAAAATTCAAAACCGTCTTGTCAGGGATACGGTCAGTTGCCACGCGGAAAGTTGCCACGAAAATCTTCGAACGTCTCGTATTGTCATACAACAGTAGAACGGAATTATCTTGGTACATTCTTTTAATCATCGTCACGGTTCAGTGACGGGGAGAGAGCTACGCAAACCATTTTACGCAAAAACCACGCTTTTCAGGAATCGTCTCTGTGTGCATCTGATACGAGTGGAAAGTCCATGCTGCCCTTTGATTTGATTCACTAATCGAGGATCGAGAATAAATTTATCTTCATGAAGCATATATGTTGCCACTCAATATCAGAAAATTGTCAATTAAAAATAGTTATTATTATAATATCAAGCAAAAAAATTTCAAATAATAATAAAGGCAAAAGTAATGCTTTTAACAAGCTTTGCAAGCATTTAAAGAAATCGTGTTAATAAGTAACTTTTACACATTAATGCGATAAATAAATAATAGTAATTGATTAGAGGAAAATTCTATTGGAAAGTTAAAATTTATTAGGCGGCTTTCTGATTGGTAGGAATGTCTTAGTTTGAACAATACTCTTTATTTGGAGTTCATTTCTTATGCCAATCGGAAAACATACTTCATTTCATTTGATTATAAATATTGAATGTGAATTTTTATAACTTATAAAAATAAGCTAAATAATTTTATTAATCGGTACAAAAAAACTTTACTTTTCGCACTAAATGCATGAATATTATACTATTAGTTCAAAAAGTAAGTTTTGTTTAACGAGTTGAACAAATTTCTTGCGAGTGCGAGAGTGGTTAATTTACGAATTGAAAAGCCATGTAAAAAAAGAATTTCGTTATAAAAGCCAGGCCTCAAACATCATATGAATAAATTAAACTTTATAATGAATTTCTGCATAAAAAAGAAAACAATAATTTGATTTCCCTACGCGTTGATTTTTTTAGCGCATATGAACAGGTTAGGAAAATAGTAATTGTTTTTTAATAAAATATTGTTACATAAATAGAGCAATAATGATACCTTAAATGGCTTTAAAAATTTGAATGGGCCCATTGATTTTTTTAAAATAAAAAAAAATTGAAGTAAGTTTACATTTATCGCGAAATTTAATTAGATAATTTATCGCGTAATTTAGATAATTTATCGCGAAATCTCCGTCATAAGCAAATCCAGATGACCAGATAATGTCTTGACAAATCTAATCACTGCATGCTTGACCCCCTGCGATGCGTCTAGACCGGGTCATCTGGTCTGACCCTCGGGCAAGCAGTCACACGAAGTTCTCCCCGTAAGAGATGGAAGGGAGTCTTGTAGTGAGTAGTCTGATGTGCTTGCTGTGAGTGTTTTAATCTTCTTTCAATAAGTATTTATTCGGGAGCGAATCCAGCCAAATGACAAACGTTCTTCTATCGTGAGGATAGTAAGAAAAAAAAATTAAAGATTTTATTGCATAAACTTTCCATATAATGTCAAAAAAGAAATAATACTCTTGGAAATCTAGCAATGTTTGACATTTTTACATTATTGAACTCTATCAGCTTATTTTATAACAGATATATTTTTATATAACAGTTATATATTTTTAGTTATTATTATTACTATGAACTCTCCATGGGCAAGCAGCGGTTCTTCTTCAATTTTGCGTGCGGCTCGTCGCCCTTTTCAAAAACCCAACACTATAAATAAAAATAATTAAAAAATAAGAACCTAACAATTTTGATAAAAAAAAACTTTCCCTTGATTTATTTTGCTAATGAAAAATTATGTATTATAACACAAACTCAGTTGTAGTTAAATCGCCTAAATAGGAAGTTATTGCAATGAGAGATAAATGAAACAGTCATAAGGGAGTTATGACTAATGGCAAGCAAATGAAGAAATTTTCCGTAAAAGTTTTATGAATTTAGTACCCAAATTTTTTAACTCTCTGCCTGAACAAATAGTAAGTTTAACTCATAAAAATGCTTTTAAAAAAGAAGTTAAGCATCACATCTTAAATACTGATGTAAACATTCTTTTCTAATCTGTGATATAATTAAAAAAAAATATGTGACAACTAAATTTTTATACATATATTGTTATTTTATTATTATTTTTTGTAAACAATAGTGAAGTTATGTATTTTACCGTTCTGTAATAGGTTTGTGTATCTCGTGTGTCCGATCATCTGCCAGATTTTGTTAGTTTTGTTAGTTTTTGTTTTGTGTTTTTGTTCATGTTTTGTTCCCCTTTTGTTTGGGTGTAATTTGAAATATTGTTAATTTTCTTCAATGGATTTTGATTGTTAATTTTATGTGTTGTCTGGAAGGGCCCGGGGGCCCCTTGACAACCAATATATTTCTGTTAAATAAAAAAAAGTTTTCTTCTTTTTTCTTCTTTGATTTGCAAAAATTTCTAAGCTTATTTCAATGATGCCATGATGCGAAACTTGTTTAATGTTCAAACAATGTTTTTATTACTTTGTTATCACTTTTCGAATGATGAATTCAGTTCTAAATTTGATTATTTTTTCCCAAATGTGTAGTTATGAATTAAAGATCTTATTCTCGGTTGCATTTGTGGTGCAATCGTTTTTTTTTACTAAAACAACAAATGTAAATTTTTTCCCTTGAAAACTTGAATTTGAAACCTATTTATGTTTATTGTTCCTTTGTAATTTACGCATTTAAAACTTTTTCAATGCAGTTTCGTTTAGAAGGGGCAGATGTAACCGCCTGAAATGGTAACGTGTTTCCGAGACTTATTTAAAAAGGAAGGAATCAATGAATCGTCTCGAAAATCATTATTTTTATTCATTATATATATTAAAATACAAGAATCAGATTGGTTTTGTTTTTATTTTTCAAAATGGCCGCCGCAGTATAACTAATCTCCTGAGACCCTCACGGCAAAAGGCATCACTCGGTGGGATTTTAAACTTTTATCTAGAACAGTGATCGGAAATCCAAAATTTATTGGCCCGATTTTGAATGAAAGAAGTTTGACTTTTACCGTTTTTTTTTTCAGTGGTTTTTGGGTAAAAAAACAGTTTTTTAAAACAAATTTTGGTATTTTTGAGGTTCAACTAGAAACTAATATTAAGAGAATACGCAAACCAAATTTCATGCGAATCTGTTGGTAACTTTTTTAATTTTCTTGCCCGCCAATTAAAAAAAGTAGTTTTAAGATAAACGTGCTTTAAGTTTAAGCAGGTAGAAAATGAGTTTGACTAAGGTCTGACATAAGTAAGTCTTTCGGTGCTCTCGTAGCACTAGTTTTTGTTCTTAAGTTCTATGATAAGTTCACCATACAATAGACACCAAAAGGGTCAGAAATATGAAAGGCAGGTAGATCTGCAACTTTTATCCCATTTTTGCTTAGAAAGCTTAGCTTTATTGGAAAATAAAATCGTTTATGTTATGCAAAGGAACAGGGTATAGTGAGCATCCGCAATTGTCCATATCTAGATTTAGAGATGGGCAATACCTTCTCTTATTTAACGTGCAAAAGAGAATTTAAAACTAAACAAGTAGAATTTTAACAGTGGTTGTCAACCTAGAGGATTTTCCACTTCCATACAAGATGAATAAACCGTCGAAACAAAATCGCCAAACATAGCATAGCTTTCAAACATTTTGCTTTTTAATTTAAACATTTAATCGCCATTAATGCCCATCGTCATTTACTTTCTTTCGCAAATTAAATTGATATTCTTTATTATTCGCTTAATTAATTTGCAGCTTAAAGAAGAAAAACTTATAGTAAAACTAACCTTTATACATCCGGAGTAGGGTGGGTTACTCTTAATAACGGTGTCTTGTATATTACTATTTAACTTTTACTTCAGGCCAATCGATCTCCTAACCTGAATCACTTCCATCAGGATATTATGAGCAACCCACACCAACCCTTGATGTCAGCATTATAATTGTCTTAAACTTGGATATCCGATTGTTCCGATTTGGTTTTTATTGTTATGAAGTAACTATATTTGTACATAAATATGCCTCGATATTTGCAATTTTAATTTGCAAACAGCTAAAATAAACAACGATTTCTAGCCTAAAATAAATTAGGAAATATTATTAGAATCAAGTACAATAAATTGGACTAATGAGTTTTCACAAAAATTCCCAATTCTATTCCTAAGGAGAAATAGTCTACCGTTTTGTCCTCCTAGACCCGTTTCGGTTCGAATTTCTAAAAATGCTTTTTTAAATGATGCCTGCAGTACAAAGTAATAAGCTCCTAAAATTTGAAATATGTAGTTAGCAGAAATATAATAGTTTTGGCTGGGGGTATTGATACGCGAGTCAGTCAGGACTTGTTTCTTTATAGATATAGATTGGCTTGTTTCATGTGATGAATTTCTTTCTACCTATTATTCACCTTTGCCATCGCAACAATCGTGCGAGAAAGTTTAATTCTTTTAGACAATAAATTAAAATAATTTTATTTTTGCGACATCTATCAATTTGAAATGACGTCAAATATATTTAACTTCGAGTGTCTTCGTATGGTGGTATGCAACGTTTTTATTCTATTTAAAAGCGAGAACTATTACATATTTAATCTTTAAAATATAAATTTTTGAAAACGATTTGAGTAATAATTATTTAATTTTCGAAATAAAATAAATTAAACTAGCCGAATTTATAGCGGGTAAATGTTAAAAATAGAATTAATGCTGTGTTTGGCGCCTTTTTACCTGTGGAAGCGGGTTAAGTGACAGATTCTGTTACAAACCTACTTGTTAATTTACATTTCCTATTTTAAGTGAATTTTGAAGTAGTTTTATGGTTTTTGTCTTGCGAATAATTAAATATTTATTTATAACTGCAAATAATCATGCGGACGATAAGTAATATTTATTTTATTGGCGACTGAAAATTAATGAAAATAATTGCTTTAGAAGTTGAAATTATAGCTGGATGCTGTGTTTAGTGAAATTTATTCTAATGTATATAAATTTAATGTAGAAACGGTTGTTGATGTCACTTACTGTAACGAACTAAAATTCTTATCTTGAAAAAACTAGGTAAGTATTTAAGTAACAGGAAAGTAGGCTATTTTAGTTCTTTAAGAACTTCTTGTTATATAATGCTAATCCTTCTTTCAATTCCAAACAAACAGCATAAGACAATAAGCTAATATCTGATACATTACTAGTTTTTTGTTAGCATTTTCTTGATTAATAAAAAAATTAAATTACTACTATTATAATTTTAAGATAATTAGAACTTTTTTAAAAGAGTATGCGGGACTATAACACATAACAGAAAAACGGACATTTTTTTTCAGGGACTCCGGTCCACGGTTTAGTGAGACAAAAAAGCAGGAATGTTTCACCAAAAACGAGACGTCTCCTGGTCCAAATACACGTTTAGCAAGAGAAAAATAGCTCTTTAGAAATGTGATTAACATCAATAGCTACAGAAAGTTATAGAATATTTGTCATATCCTCTTTTCAAGCAAAAATTTTATTTGAGGCATCAGCCTCTATAAAGAGATCTGTGGTTTTTACAAATTTTAGCGAGAACTCTCTTTAAAAGAGGAAACTGGAAACAGTATTCAAACAGGTCCTTAGAAAATTGCTAGAACTGCTGATAAAAAAAACCTGCTGATACATGGCGTGGGGGGCCTTTGTATCCCAGTATTCCCAGTGAATCCTAATTATCCCTTGAAGGTAAAGGGCAGGAGGGTTTTCTTGGAAGAAAGCACCGGCAAGGGACAATGACAATTAGGGCGGAGTTGCAAGATGTCAAATGTCAATGGGGAGTGCGAGAAGCTTGAGTTCTATGAAAAGGTGTGATTACCAGATTTTGAAATATATCTCTTTTTAACGATCGCCAAATTGTCAAAAACTTCAACGCCATCTTGCGCATAATAATCCAACTAAGAACATCGTTAAAAATATTTGTTTGTTGTTAAGACATTATTAAGTAGTTAGTGGTTGTCTATTTTAATTGTTTTAAATTTTCTTGGCTCATGTGAACATTAGCACCCAGCAATTAAGTCGCCAATCTGGCTTAAACTGAAAACTTTATAAAATTAAACAGATTTAAAAATTATAAAAAATAAATAATTAAAACCGATTATGGTAAATGGAAAATTTGGATTTGTAAATTAATTTTTATGTTATAGCTCTGTGTTTTTTTTCTAAAGAAGATACTGTTTTTTAAAATTATAAAATGTGGGTAAAAGGGAAAAAAATTGAATTCTCTTACTGAAAAGAATGATGAATAAATTAATGGTTTTTTTTTTTACATTTTAAACTTTACTTTTTCTTTGGTAATTTAATTTTATAAACTGAAAAATTCTAAAAATACTGAAATCATAAAAAATGGGCAAAAGGGAAAAAAATCGATTATCTTTGAAAAAAAATGTACAAATCAATAATGGTTTTTTACATTTTTAATTCAATTTTTTCTTAGGTATCTAATATTATAAAAAGGGAGATTCTAAAAGTATGTAGGGGAGAGTGTTGTACCTTGGGACAATTTTTACATTTTAATTTTTTTCTTCGATAATTATAGTCAAAATAAAAATTTAAAAGCAGCATTTCAACATACCAATATATTCCTCTATAATATATTTTTTTAAATTCTGGCAGCTTGAAATTAAAAAATTGCCACTCATTTAAAGTAGAGAGGATAAACTGTCCCAAGGTACAACATCATGTTGTACCTTGGGACATACTTTATAATTCAGTCAATAGTCATACACTTGAAATAATTTGTGTCAGGAAACAAACTTTATTGTTTTTTCAAGGTAATACACAAATAAAACTTCATAATTCAAGAATATTTTAAATTATACAGCAAAATTGCAAGTCCAAATTATTTAACATTATATGATGATTCAATATGCTTTACTGTCCCAAGGTACAACACACTACATGGTTTAAATAAAAGCAAGATAGTGGCCAATCTAAATGCATTATCATTATTTTCTCACAACCAAAATATTTTAAAATCTTCTCTTTTATGAAGAAAATAAAATGCAGTTGACTTTTTGTAAAAGTACAAAGGTAAAAAATTATATTAGAATAAGAAAAATAGTTACTTTGGGGTAATGAAATATTATTTTTTGTCACCAATTCATCAATTCAATGATGATAGTGTTAAATTTTATTTTGATGATGTCTGTTGGTTATGGCTACTATTAGAAATAATGTATGAATATTGCCAATAGATTCTTAGAAATTGTCAGTGTCCCAAGGTACAAGCGTCCCAAGGTACAACACTCTCCCCTATATTAAATAATCCAAAAACAAATTAGGAAATTTAAAAAAAAAACAATACAAGAGGAACCAACTACGTAAAAGTAAATTTTAAAATAACTCTTCATCACTATTTGCGATATTAAGAAGCTTTGAATTTTATAGGATATAATATATAATTTTTAAATACTAATTAGGAGTTTAAATGTTGAAATGTGTGAAGATTAAAATAAAAAAAAATACGATAAAATAAGGAAAATGCAAAGAAGCACCCTCGAACTTGTAACAAATGTCAATATGGTTCCTTTTAATGAAACTTTTATTTTCTGAAAAATTATAAGCATGAGTTTAAAGTTTTAAAAAATCTATCAATTTAAAATAAATTGGTTAAAAAATGCTCTAAGTAATTTCATGGGACTTCATAGTATTAAAAAAAAAAACTTCCTAGTTGCTAAGTATTTGACTTCTCGTTAAGGACCTAAGTGTACTGTCAAAAACCAAATCACCGTAGCCTAATGGATAGCGCACTGATCTATAAACAAGAAGGTCCATGGTTCGAATCCCGCTTGGAGCATCTCCTAGCATTGAAAGAGAAGAACTCTGTAAAATAAGTCATACGCTCAGTAGGAGAATCCAACATATAAACCTAGTTCAAAATAATTTTTAAACAATTTAAAATAATTTTTAAATCCATTTTGGTAAATCATTAGTGGCGCCACCTATCTTTGCCTTTTTAACTATTTGTTCTAAGTACATTCTATCACATATATAAATTCAAAATGTATCCAACATGTCTAGAATTGGTATATTTATTAGATATTGTAGACCTCTTCGAGAAATGTTTTGTTGTTAGGGTTGGTCTAATAGATATCCTCAAAGTACATAAGACTGCTCATGGAGTTTGTTGACCTCTAATGGACGTTCAGCATAGCACGAATTTATCCAGAAAGTCTAAAACACGTCCGTAATGTCTAGAATATCGCTGTCAAATAGTTTCCTAATGGATATCACTCGGCGGAAACTACGGATGTCTATAAGACGTCTATGGATGGTAAACTCAAATTCTAATGGATATCATGGATTTTCCAAATAACGTCTTATAGATGTCTACTGGATAATGAATGGCTATGTGGGGTACTTGCCTTTGGAGCTGCTGGGCTCGGGTTCGAATCCCGGTAAAGGCATGGATGTTTGTGCTTGCCAATAAATGTTGTTATTTGTCTATGTGTTTGTGTTGTCCCTCTTTGTGTGTCTCTTGTGACTGTCTCTTCTGGCGAGCTGGGTAATGGGCTATAAAGCCTACACTCTCCCTTCTAGCGGACGCAATTACTGTCATTTGTCATTTTCATTTGTCAAAGTCTATCTACCCTAGTTTGTAAATATGAATAATTCTATCGGGAATACTTTTTTGTTTTATTTTTAAATTGCATGCTTAATTTTTTAAAAGTGTTACTTAAAAGAGATTTGTTACCATTTATATTTAAATGATTCTTCAATTTTACTTAAATCACACATGATCGATTTTATAAATTAAAAAATACTCATTATTTAGATCATTTTAGTTAGTTTTAGATTAAATTTCTTAATTTGTTCTTCAATGCTCATTTCTTTCAATTGATTCTGTAGTCATGACCAAGCCGACAACTCAAACCCAGATCAAGTTTCGAATATAAAAACTCTTTTGAACCGCTAAAGTGGTGATAGTCGCAAAAACTTTTTTAAGTAAACGGATCAAGGATTTTTGCGGGAAAGCAGCTTAAAGGAACACTGCAGAGCATACCAAACAGTTTCATTAAAGTAAACCCAGTTCAGTTTTGCAATTGCTGAAGAAACAGTTGAATTTAACAAATAACTAGCATTAAAAAAATACTAAGGTTTGCTATAGACTAAACAAAATAATATATTAAGCATTTCTGTTGACCACTGCAGCATCATAAATTTGTGTTCTTTCTTTTCTTTTTCTTGACAACGGATGTACTGCAACTCCTGGACGCGACGCGTACTATTATATAAAAAAAAATTAATGTATACTTTGTGTTACACTTCAATTTGAAACTAATTAGAGTCAAATGTAACCAATGCACAAATCTGTACAAAACATTAGAAATTAATCAGTCTGGGATACTATGCGATATACTTAACAAAATCTATATCTAACATTTAAATTTGAATTCGGTGTTGTCTTAATATGGCAACAAAAAAAATTTGTGAAACTAATTAAAAAAAATCTGAAAATTTACTGTAGATAGAAGCATATATAATTGTTTAAAAAAAATGTCTATAGTGGCAAAGTTGTTAAGAATGTTATCAGAACCATAGAAAAAAAAATATAATACCATTTTTAAAATTTAATGAGTAACTGACTCCTTTTTTTTTTTAAAAAAATTAACTTTTGTATAAAACTTTAGTATTATGAATGATAAACTCCAGCATCTTTATTTTCCTGTGTAACGACATCTTCGAACCCGGGAATCTTTGCACCCGGATAGTACACTACTCAAAAGGAGCGCATGGTTTAAACCATTTTACCCCCAATAATTCCATTTGGAATCATCAGCTTGCGATTTTTTTTTGTCTTACTAAGTTGAGCTCGCACTTATTTATGATTTTATAGAAAAATCATGTCTTTTGAAGACTTATACAATGTTTGTTTAAATGAAATGAAAATAGGAAAAACATGGTAAAGTAAAATTCACTCCCAAAAAAATTTATGAAAAAAATTGACCCTTAATTCTTTACACTTGCATTCTTACATGTTTAAAATTGATATTAACTTTTTTTTAACAAATAATTTTTTTTTGAATCTTATTATTATAATTTACTCGAAAGTTATATAATTCCAATTTCCCCCCTTAAATTATAGTTAAAAAAATAAGATTTTCCCCCTGTTTTTTACCATTTCATTCTGGAAGCATAATGATTCGTAATGAAGCATACGATTTCTCAAATTTTAGATATTTGGAATAAGAAATAGGAATTTGGGACTGAAAGGGGTAACAAAAGTACGGAAAATGCTCCCCTAATTGTTTTGAGCAGTGCAGTTCATCTCCAAATCCCCCTCAAGTAAACAGTAATGCAATTTAAACAATGCTGTAAATGCCATTTACCACACCTTACACTCTTAAAACAAAAGAGTGAAATCCACTCCAGTTGGAGAAGTGCATTTTCGACACCCTAAAGGCATGCATATTTTCTCAGCCTGAGTTAAAATCACTCGTTTGGAGTGATCCTGTCGGAGGTTTAACACACAAATGATCCGCTCCAAAAGGAGAAGTGCATTTTCCAGTCTGGAGGAGTGAAATCCACTCAGAGTGAGGTAAATTGGGAGTGTTTGTTTTAAGAGTGTACTTCACCAACCATACACTCTTAAAACAAAAGAGTGAAATCCACTCCAGGTGGAGAAGTGCATTTCGACACCCTAAAGGCATGCATATTTACTCAGACTGAGTTAAAATCACTCGTTTGGAGTGATCCTGTCGGAGGTTTAACACACAAAGGATCCACTCCAAAAGGAGAAGTGCATTTTCCAGTCTGGAGGAGTGAAATCCACTCAGACTGAGTTAAATTAGGAGTGTTTGTTTTATGAGTGTACATATATCTAAATGTGGATAGATAAAAGAGAACCCATGAAGGGCCATATCTCAACATGTACCAACTTTTCAAATCTTTGATGAGTCCTGGAATACTCAAACTAATTATTTACCCTTCCTTTTAAGCTCATTTCTCATTTAAACTGGAAATAAACTATCTGGAAAGGTACATCCCTTTAAAACCACTCTGCCTATTAGATCTGGAAAACTAGTGTAAAGCACTTTACTTGAATAAATCCGGTGCACTTGCATTAGAATTTTAATGTGTGTAGTAGATAATTTGATCTCGCTATCTTTAACTCGTAGCATATTTCATTTTAGCTTATTTCAATTAAGATACAGCCATACATTACCTCTTCTATCATAGACAGAGTCGAGGCAATTTAAAAAGTACGGTAATCTGTGTTTTTCACGGTCTGGTAAACGTATGACGGGTCTAGAGCAACTTTATTGGCTTTTAATGGGGAACTTGCATGCGTGGGGAAATGCAAAAACATTATATTTTTCCGATAGTTTTTGGGTTGCTTATTTCAAAAATCAAGTTAAATTTTTAATTCAACATCTAATTTTTCTTAAATTTTAGTTTAAAAATTACTGAAAAATCACGTGACGTGAAACGCGACAACTATTGGTTTGGGCGATTCTGACGTCGGACGACGCAAAATACAACACGACACAACTTTGTTTACATTTACATGTTTTGAATGTGCGCGTTTGAATGGCGTTTTATTCTACATTATTTTATAGAATATTTTAGGGATTAACACAAATAAGAATAAGAAAAACTAAGTTTTCGTTGTATTTTTGTGAAATATGCAGCCCGATTTTGTTCAAGGTCGATCTGACAACCTTCCGAAGATCGACTCGTTCACAATGTTTTGTTTTTTCGAACTATCCGGCTTTCTTCAGTGCTGAAATGAAGAATTTGAAAATGAGGAGGTAAGTAACTTTTTATGTAACTTCTAAAATAAGTCAAGCTCTATAAACTGCATGCAGTATTTATCAAAGCAATGTGTTTATTGTAACTTGTATAGGTTCTTGTATATAGTATAGTTTATTGGTAAAGAAACAGTGAGTATTTGCGAAGCCTGTAGTTGTTTACATTTTACAATTTGGTGAAAATAAACATCCATTAAACTAGACACCCATCCATTTACTATTAAAGTGTAAATGTTATTACTTCATGTCTATTGTTTTGAAAAGATTATATTAGTATTTAGAAGTTTGAGGTTTTGCAATGAAGGTTTTGTTGTTTACTTCTAAAATTTATCTGCATTAAACAATCAGTATGTGAAGTATAATATATGAATTCCCTTGTGCTTGTAATAAAATTCGTTTGCGTTTGCTACTTGTATTGCTAAATAGTAAAGAAATTAAGTAGGTATGCCGAAAATGGTCAGCTTAACATAGAAACTTACATAGAAAAGTATTCAAGAATGTGAGTATTAGCAAGGAAGGTTTGCTTTTACTTCTAAAGTGTATCAGCATTTAATATACTCAGAATAAAGTATAATATAAGATTCTCTAATGTGTGCTAGTAAATTTGTTTGGGTTTACTACTTGTAATGCTAAATAAATAGTAAATAGATTAAGCTGAAATGGTAAACGGAAAATGGTTAGCTTTAAACTTCCATAGTTAAGTGAAAATAACTATGTAATATATTAACATTAACTATGTAATATATTAACTATGTAATGTAGTATACATTACCTATGCATTGTATTTACACTCATCTATGATGGTTGCATACTAGATACAACCATCCAATACAATTCATTGTAATTATTTTTTTCTAAATGTTCTAAATATGTATATTTAAAATTATAAATTCCCAGGCCTTCGGATAAACTAATTGAGTTTGTAAAATATATAATTGTAAAGTACATATATTTGAAATATTAATGCTATAAACATCTTTATAGATACTTAAATTATTATTCTATGTTTTTATATAACGAGTTACTTTTGGATACTGTACGTATTTAGTAGTAGTAGTAGTATATTTCATAGGATATGTGCTCGTCGACTTGGCTGCTTCATCCCAATGATCATTCTCGGATTCTATTGGCTTATTGTATTTATAAATACCCGGATATTTTACATAATTACATGCATGCATATTAATAGTACCGAATTTCTATGATAAGGTTAATTTTATAAATTTCAACGACATGGGTTGTCATATTGTGACAATAGGCCAAAGAGAGTGTCTACCAAAATATGTGAAAATTATAATATTTGTTTGCATTTTAACTAGACTAGGGACTTTTTAACAGGATTGAATTTGAAATATATATATATATATATATAGATTGTGTTTGGTATATATAACACTTGTATGAAAATCCTTGCAATACAAACCATATTATCTGAACATTTAAAATTCTGAGTGTTTATGTAATTTATAGTTATGAATAATGATGTTAAATGATTAGGATTTTTGGTTTAACTGACCCTCTACACTACCTAATCTTAGTCTGACAAACAGACTTAACTGAACTTCAAAAATTATGAATTTTTTTATGAACTTAAAAAAAAACTCTTGAGGTCCAGTCAGCAAAATAAAATTGTAAATAATTTTCAATTTATCTTTAACTTAACTAGATTATGTAACATTATTCTGTTAAAAATTAAGCATTTAGATTAAGTACTGCAATGAAATTATGGCGAAAAAAATTTTAGACCTGAAAGGCATTAGATTTAATAGTTGACACATTTTAGAATACATTCTATATCTGAAAATCCTTCCCAAACTATAGCTGAACTTAAACTAGGGAAGCAACAAGTATTAATTTGGCCTGGTATACAACAGCTTTTTTTTATTTACGATTTATGTTGATTCTTATTTTTATTTTAAAATGCTAAATTTATTTGTTAATTGAAAACTTAATGTTGAGTTACTGGAAAAGGAATCTGCTAAAGTTTCTAAGTATATATTTTTGTTTTAGGAGGATGCAAGCATGCAGTTGCATTTATTATCTGGATCCATTGGCGTAGTGAGGAACCATCTCCGACACAGTGGCCAACTATTGAAAAAAAATCCAAAGTTTACACTACTGTGAAGTTTAAGTGGCACTACTGTGAAGCAAAAGACCTGCCTTCAGGATTCAGGAAAGAAGATGGTCCCTTCTATTCAAAGTGCAAGCCATGTCAATTTTTCGGATTGTTTTTTAGAAGAACAATATCAAATAGATTGCATCATCAGCAGGTATTTTGATGAAAATTATCTGGTTAAGCATTTATCTATACACCTGCTGGCAGAAGTGTTTTTTCAAAACAACCCAGATGGTTCTGCTGAAGGCTTCATGTCATTCTGTCAAAATAACAGGACTGCAGAATCATGTGAGGAGGCATAAAAGCTTATACAATTACAGTCTTGATATACCCTGTGGTTTGAGCATCGACAAGCTCGAATAACAGCATCGAAAATATATAAGGCGAGTCACATTCTAAAACTTTAGGTGGTTCTTTTTTTGAAGTTTTGATGGGGCCAGCAATTTCCAAGATACTGCGATAAAGTGCCCAAGCACAGAAAATGCAATGAGAAATTACGTTTCTAATGGAACTGTGACTTCGAATCTTGAAGCCCAAATACAATTTAAAATGTTATGAACAAAATTCACAAAGGACTTTTTTGTGTAGCTCATGCAGATTTTGAATTTGCATCGAAAGTAACAGTAGTTGAGGTCAGACATATTGAAACTTTTGTAAATGTTTTGGAATTCATGTATTTTTCCAAACTTAAAGCAACATTTTGTTTAGTTTTTTTAATGCTTAATATATCTGAGATTTATTGCAGTAAGATTCAGTTTATCCCATTCTTACTTATATTAAAATTATAGCTTCATTTTATGATGTCTTATTACAGTTAACTTTTGATTAATGATTCAACATTCGAAAAACTTTTCTCTACCTGGAATCTTCTTCATTATTGTTACACATTTTAATATAGATTTATTATCATTACATATTTTGATAGTTAATAGAATATCAAGTCAATTTAGTTAAATGGAAATAAAAAAAATCTAATAAGAAATAGCAGGATGGACCGATTTAAATCATGATTTAATCGAGATTTAAACTGTATGATTCTTTAAAAAAAATCACTGATTTAAATAATATTTTTTCCTTAACTCAGGCATCAGTAGAAAGGGTTTTTCAGCCTACAGATTGGTGCATTTACTGTAAGAAATAGGTTGAGTGCTGAAAAGGCAGCAAAATAAGTATTTTTGTATAATGCTCTTAATAAATGAAATGTCATCATGGTAATTTTGTCCTTTTTTTGTTAAATTTATTCTATATGTGGAATCATAAGTTTTAATTTTAGATTTAGTTATAATTATGATCAGTATTTATTTTCAGATAAATCTAGGTTTCAGTCTAGCAGTTTTCAACATTTATTTCACTTATAAGTATGTCGATTATTGTTACAGTTTTTAAAAGTGAATGTTAATTTAAATAGTTCAGATTGCAAAATTAAAAATATAATTCATTTTATAGTATTTATAGTTTTTAAAAGTATAAATTTGAAATATTCTTCATTTTAGATATCATTGTATTTCATTTGTACTTTAATTTTTAAGTGATAATTAAAAAGTTCTTAATCAAATTCCAAGAATACGCAAATTAGTATGCTAAATAATAAAAAATCAAACAAATCTGATTTAAATCAAAATAATCCGATTTTCAGATAAATCTAGGTTTCAGTCTAGCATTTTTCAACATTTATTTCACTTATAAGTTTGTCGATTTTCGTTACAGTTTTAAAAACTGAATGTTAATATAAATAGTTCAGATTGCAAAATTAAAAATATATAATTCATTTTTTAGTATTCATAGTTTTTAAAAGTATAAATTTGAAATAGTCTTTATTTTAGATATCATTCATTGTATTTCATTTGTACATTAATTTTTAAGTGATAATTAAGAAGTCCTTAATCAAATTTTCAAGAATACGCAAATTAGTATGCTAAATATTAAAAAAATCAAACAAATCTGATTTATATAATAATCCAATTTAAATCAAATATTTTTTTTTAAATCATGATTTTTTTTCTACCCTGAGAAATAGCTATTTCAGATTTTTGGATAAAGTAGTACACCATAAGAAGTTCAATACCAGTGTATACATTAGGTGTTCAACCAAATATATATTTAAAACTTAGTGTAATGAATTACAAAAATAAGTTCAATCGTTAAAAGAAGATCAGAGAAACATTAAGAAGCTTTCGCGCGCAAAGCACGGTAGTAGCCGACCATCTCTGCCTGCCCGCTATCTTCCATGTGTCGTGTGTCGTCACGAGGGGAGAGAAGCCGAAGGCTGCGTTTTCAGGGGGCGGAGCTAAGCTCCAACTTTAAAAATTAATTAAAAAAAAAACTAAAAGTCGGATTGAGGTAAAATTTATGTTGTTGGTTTTCAAATTGCATAGAGATTCGTTTAAAAAAATAAAAAAAAAATACATGCAAGTTCCCCATTGTCTCGGAATATAAAAGATAACATTGGTTAAGTAAACGTATTACGCACTAAATTTGAAATACAAAATAGTATTATATTTTTAATTAAAAAAATAAATCTCCTAAAATATAATGTTAAAGTCTAGGAGGTTAAAGTAAAGTAAAACTTACAAAAAAACTATTAATTTTGTTAATATTTACGCTACTATTACTAAAAGCAAAAATATAATAACTAGTGAATTCCTTCAAAATGCTTATTAGTAAAAATAAAAGGATAAAGCCTTCACAAAGTAGTTAAATAAAATTTCTTATTTTGAACTTTGTTAAATTAAGCGGATTTAAAAAATGCTATAACACAACTAAAAAATTATTGTAAGAAGTGGCAAAAAAAGGCAAAACGAGAAAATGGCCAGTTCAATTTTTTAGTTTTCATTCAAATCTGTGAAAAAAAACGGTACTTGCAAACCGTCAAACTAAACATAAAGTATATGAAAAAGGGGAAACTTGCTATCGAAAGAAGTCATTCATGCATTGACACAAAATTATAATTTTTTTGAAAATTTTATTTAGCATGATCTTACACTAAGCTCTTCAATTACGCTTTTTATACTCTTTTATTAACAGCTAAAACTTAAATACGTTAACAAGCATAAATATTTAACGCATAACGAAATCTAATAAAATAATAAGTTATTTTCGTTAATCAAAATGGTCATTCATCAACAATTAAAACGATCATTTTTACCTTATTTTTCATTTAAAGAAGTGTTTACTTTAGAAAAAAGTGGGCAATTAGTGTTTTAAGCTACTTCTTCAAAGATGGCAAAAACCAACAGTCTTTGGAGTCTTAAATCCTATAATTAGTCTTTTGCCCTTGAGCTGACAGACTTAAGCGTTTTACTTTTTCATTATCTAGATTTTTTTTTACGAAATTAAGTGGAGCTTGCAATTTCTTCCTATAATTTTATATTAGTATTAAATAAAAGTAGTTTAATTCTTTTTAAAAGAAACTATAGTCTTCAATTTCGGCATTAAATATTTTTCAGCAAACAATTTTAAGCCACAGGGTGAAATAAAATAATCGAGATGATTTTTACTACTTTAAGTCAAAAATTAGTTCTAAGAAGAGAATAAATCTTTATCTTAGAAGATAAGTAAGATAATATCAATAAGCATTTAACATTACCTCGATATATGTTTACTTACAGAAAATATAATAAACACTTTTAAAATGGCCTTTAGCACATTGTTACGCTTAGCTTTAAAATTTAATTACTTTAAGTTGTATTTTTTTTTATAAAGTGCTAAATAATAATTGATATTGAATGCAGATTAAATCCATTTGCAACTATCTAATATTTGAGAAACATAACATTGTATGCTTATTTATTTGCACTATTTAAAATAAAAGAATGTTAATGATTATATTATTAAAAATATACTTTAAGGAAGAATTTTAAAGCTATTTTGTCTATCGCGCTGTACGGTGTACGTGGTCTAGTCAGGTGTTAGCAAAAATAAAAACATGGAGAGTTATCCGAAATTTTGCCTTTTCATATAATAATAAAGGCATTTTTACATTTAGAATTGTTTCGATTTATTGTATATTATGGTCCTATTATTGCCCGTTTAGTGCAATATATCCATTGAAGATAGGGGTGCCATTATCTTCAAAAGCTCAATAGATAAATTTCGTCTCATTTCGTCACATTCTTGTATAGTACAATTTTAAATCAATAAGCGATGTTCAGTTCACCATTATGCTCCTACAATAGATCCGATCAACTTTAAAAGGTCTGCTATAGAATTGATTTTTTAAAGTAAATTTCTTAGCTTAGATTTTTTCGAAAGTTCTTTATAATGAGGACACATTCTTTAGATTGATGTATAAAAAAAAGAAATGACCTTCACGGATAGGCAAAACTAAAAACAACAAAAAATACACTCCATCAACCTATGGAAAGTACCACAAATATTTTAAGCTCAAGTAATATCTTTTTTCGTTTAAAAAAAGTTTTTTTTTGCTTAAAAAAAGTTTTTTTTTGCTTAAAAAAAGTTTTTTTTTGTTTACTAAAAATAATTTAAAAAAAAATAATTAAAAATAGTTTTAAAAATATATAGTGTATCAATTGTGAAGTATAAATATTATTACACATAAAGAACTTTAAACAATTTAAAATAAATTTAAAAATACAATTTAAACTACTTTCGCATGGGCTCACTGAGCCTTTTAATAATGTAAAAAAAGTTAGTATTTTATATAAATATTAACTAAAAGTTTCTCTAACAAATTTAACTAAATCAATATAAAATAAATATTATAGTACAATTAATTAATCTACTAAAGACTAGAGTCAGATATTAACTTTAAGTTAACAATTGTATTATTTAACTTGCAGCAGCTACTTAATAAGCTTCCTAAATAAATGTTTTAAACACTATCTAGAAATTTACATTTTTGTTAGTATAAAATCTTTTAAATTCATATATTCAGAGTTTTAAATAAGATCAAAACAAAATAAAATCCTATTACTTTTATATTTTTAAGTAAAATTGGGAGTTTTTTTTTATTAAACTACAGTAAAAATGATTTCTTCTACAATCAATTCTATTTTTTTCTTCTACAGCCAAATAAAGTAAATCTGCTTTATTGGAAAAAAAAGCAATGATTCAAAAAAGTCAATGATGAGTTGAAAAAAAACCTGAATCATTAATTCAATGGAAAATCCAGAAAGTTTCTTTGTCTTCGTCATTTTGACAAGTGTTTAATTTTCCGATTACTCCTAACTTTGAATAGGGATATTTTAGTAAATTCTGAAATACATTTTTTAATTACTACATCGAAAAGTGTAAAAAGTGTGGACAGATGACAAATATTTAAATAGCCGCAAGAAAAATTTACTTATATTCAAACATTTAAATTTGGTGTAATTGGGAATATCTGCAAATACAAAACGGCTGTTACTTTTTAAAACAATATTTGTATTTTTTGGGACGAATCCAACCCGGCAGCACAACGGTTAGGGAGGTGGCCTTTCTGGGTTCGGTCTCGAATTCCGGTTAGGCATTGATGTTTGTGTTTGCCAATACATGTTGTTATTTGTCTATGTGTTTGTGTCGTCTGTTCTTTGTGTGTCTCTTTGTGATGGTGTCACTTCTCGAGCGGGGTAATGGGCTATAAAGCCCAGGACCGTGTGGTAACTGTTTTTCATGTGATGCAAGTTTAGATTGCCGCATTTACAAAAACTTGAAGACCATTATCAACTTCAAAATTTATAAATATAGTAGGTCTATTTTGAATGTAAGTTTGGAAAGCATTTCCTCCCCCCTCCACGAGTGCGGTTTTCTTGGGAACGGGATGATTTATAGCTGCTTCGATTTTTCCCCACTCTTTATGGAGAAATACTAACTGTTTTGATTGTAAACTTCAAGCTCGCTAGGATTAGATAAGCGATGTTCCGCCCTTTTCGTAGAAAACCCAGTGAAGGGATGGGGGAAGAGAGTCTTTTCGAAGCTTACATTCAGGCTAGAAAAGGTATAAAAAGATAGGTAATGCATCCCAATAAAGAGAGCGTTAATATCATTCAACAATTTGTTTTGCCATCGAAGAATTTTTACGACAGTGAGTCAATTTTTAGAAACTGTATAAATTAAAATATATTTATTGATTAGGTAATACTCTCACATCCGAAAATGCCACCCTATTTCATATACCGCCTGATGCCGCCGCCTCTCTGCATCATGGTACCACACGGCCCTGATAAAGCCTATGATCCTCCTTTCTAGGGAGCATTCATTGTCATGTGTCATTTTTTTGTAACGAATCTTATGTTGTTGAAGAAATTCAAGTATATATATATTTTTTTGAAACTAAACTCTTACATAGTACCTCTTCAGAGTATTTCATCATCATAAATAACACCCAATATGTAAAGATCATTTCTGAACAATGACTAAAACCCATCTATACTTGCTTTTATCATCATATACGAGTATCCATGTATATTCTCGTGTGTAGAAAAATTGCTATTTTAAAAAGTAAGTTTAAGAGGATTTATCAGCCAACTTTATTTTGATTCTGACTCGCCAGGTGGCGCTACAAATTTTCGCCAAATGATACGTCTGGCGATTTAAAAAAGGGGATACGTTTCTCTTTCTGGGAAGTGGAACACGGCAAGATTTCTCAATCACAAGATAAAGATTATTCGACTGTAATCAGGTTTAGACTAACGAAAACTGGTTCCGGTACTCTTTTGCGAGCCCGGACGATGTTCTGGAGGAAAAAAAATTGTGTTGTTTGGTTATTTCTCTTTCATTTAATTTTTTTTATTTGTTTAATAAATTATATTCATTTTGTAAATATTACGATCTTTCAGGAAACGATTTCTTTTCTGGTTTGCTCGTACCAATACATTATATTTCTATTTATAATTACCGATATTTGATACCGCTATGAACTGCTCTAAAGTCATCCCTGTAAACTTCGGAATACTAGTTTAGCTTCGGCACATAAACAGTATTGTTCTTAAGGGGTCATAGAAGTCTTAAAAATGTGCAAAGAAGGTGATCTTTAATGTAATTTTTTAACTACTCAATGCATAAGTATATTTTTTATATGTAATTTTATAAAATTTATTTATTATATAACAAATTTTAAAATTTATGAAACTTTAGCCAAAACTAAAATAAATGATAACAAACATAAAATATTTGAACACATTGGGATTAGGCTTGCGTGCCAAATTTTGAGGTCAAAATTGAAGAAATGAGCAAGAAAATGACTTTATATTGTACAAATATGTACAAACAAAGACTTGTACCTAAATTCTGAGATCAATTTTAATTAGAATTTATGTTAAGAGCTTTTTTCTAAAAAAAATTAATAAAAATTTAAGAAAAAAGCTCTGAAAATAATTACTTATTAAAATTGAGTTTAGAAATTAGGTATATGTCTTTGTTTGTACATATTTGTACAATATAAAATCATTTTCTTTGTCGTTTCTTCAATTTTGACCTCAAAAATTTCGCGCGCGAGCCTAATCCCAATGTGTTCCAATAGTCTTATGTTTGTTATCATTTATTTTAGTTTTGACTGAAGTTTCATAAATTTTAAAATTAGTTATATAATAAGTAAATCTTATAGAATTGCATATAAAAAAATTATACTTTTTATATTGAGTAGTTAAAAATTGCATGAAAGATCAAACTATGCTTTGTAGTACCTTCTTTGCACATTTTTAAGACTATGACCCCTTAAGGGGGAATAGTACCGAGAATCGACCTCTCAAGCGAAGGCTTCTCTCTGTGTTAATCCTATGGGAAAAAAATAAAAACTTTGCCACATTTCTCCGGCTGTATTGAACATTTTTTCAAACGGTTTTTTTTTATATGATACATGCAGATGATTTGCAGGTCTCTATCTTTTCATTTTTTTTGAAATTGGTTAAAATAATTTTTTTATTATTAATAAACATTTTTACAATATGAACAAGGTCGAAATTTGAAAAACTGAGAAGATAGAGACGTAGAACTTTAAATTTCCTTCGCAATGAAAAAAAAAAGTGTGAAATTATTTGCATTTTTCGGGTCGAAAAGTGGCAAAGAAATTATGAAATTCCCTTATCCAGGAAGTGGCGCCCCCTAGGAGTAGAACATAAGCTCCTCCCCCTGGTAACATAAGCTCCTCCCCTTGCATTTAAATGAGCTAAAACTCCGATAAGATAAGGTACGTGTAGTTCAATTTTAAGAGTCAGCGTGTTTTAACTTCTTGTCTGTAAGCTTAAGTTTCAATTGAGTGTGCCTGTGTGTTTTTGGAGGCTGATTTCGAAAATGCAAAGGGATTTTTTACTATCGCTTCCAGTTTAAAAGTATTAAAAAAAATTAAGCAGCATAGATTCATTCTATTAGATTCGAAATCTTAATTAGTAAAATGTTCATTTTAAATTGTTTCCATGTCTATGATTTATTTAAAAGATCTTGATAAATGTTTTGGGAACGTGGATCTTATAAAAAGCATTACAAAGTGTGATCAATTGCACAAATTTTGGACTAATTTTTGTTGAAATATTAATTCAAGTTTAAATCCTAAAAAACAATATTTCTTGAAGTTTTTGTTTTAATTTTGAATTTCTTTCAAAAAGGTTTTTTACGGCATTTTTAACTCTGTTTGGGCATTAGGCAGTAGTATTGGCTTGTTTTATATTAGGGATTTTTTTTTTCAGTTTTTCATTTTCCGCTATTTCAATAGATGTTTCGGTTTCACTCTCAAAGCGAAGTATTTTCATCTGTTGTGTTCTAATTTAGTTTAGTAAAGTTATTTTAAATTATCTTCGCACTAGAGCTACACGAGGGCTATTGGCGACGGGCGTCGTAGCCCCGGTCAAGTGACGAGTCGACATCAGAGTATGCACCCAACGCAACCGTTCAAGGAGACATCGTACGCAGTGTTGGTACTTTGTGGAATATTTAGCGTGCGTTCACGTCTCTGGTCTGGTTTGGTCGGTGGTTGTTCTGGACATGCCCGAACCGAACCTGGGACCTTTCACATGCAAGGCAAACGCCGTAAACGACTGTGCTCCCCAGCCGAGTGCATCTTTGATTAAATACAGGGTGGTTATAAAATAACGCTCGCTATTCGGAGTGGTCTGTAGCTGGAATGAATAATCACAATGCATCAAAAATTAACACACTTACTAATCAAGAAGGGGGGAAAAGAATGGACTCATAAAAAAGATTGAATCCAAAAAAATAATCATAAAAAATAAGCATAAAAAACAAACTCGTCTCTTGACCAGGGTTCCAAATTACGAAGCGTCATCAATTATGGCCAATTGCGGCCAACACAGCTAATTACGATTCGTAATTTAGAATCCTGGTCAAGAGACGAGTTTTTTTCCAAGAAGAATGGAATCATATAAAAGAAACTCGTCTCTTGTCCAAGGTTCTAAATTACGAGGCATAGCCAATTATGGCAAATTACGGCCAACACATCCAATTACTCCTCGTAATTAAAATCCTGGTCAAGTGAAGAGTTTTTTTTTTATGGTTCCATTCTTTCCCTCCTTGATAAGTAAGTGCCTTCATAGGAGTCTTAAAAAGTACCCACTAGTGATTGTTTTGGCCGTTAGTCATCCTATAGAATCGGACCTTTTTGACATTGTGAACAATTAACATTCTGAGTTAATTGCATGACACAAAATTTGCATAAGGGGCCATCTTCATATTAAAAATGTTACTAACTTTAAAATTTCCAATAGCAACACCCCTTTTTGAATCCATATTTCAAATCTCTGACCTATGTTCACACGAAATGCCAAATTTTGTTAGTTTTTAAGCATTATTAGAGGAGTTATAGACGTGCAAAGTTTAGGTCCCATAATGTTAAATGAGTTGCACATAAAAAACTATCCCGATCTATAAATAATTAAGAAAATGAAACGAATTTTTTTACTGAAAAGAAATTATAATAACCCAAACAAAATGCATTCAATATTGGGGTATTTAAAACAATTTTTATATTTTTAAATAAATATTATATTAATTTTTTTAAAAAATATGAATAGAAACCCCTTAATATTTTTAAAGAAATAAATTTAAGACAAGAAGTTTAAGCGAAATCCTAATTTTTAAAAAAATTTATTCATAATTTTCTGAGTAAATCACAAAATACTTTTTAATTGCCCTTTAGGGGACTGTGTATAAGATTACGTGTGTAATTGATAAATAAAGACGGCTTTGCATGCATGCTTGCTTGTCATTTTAGAGATGGTCCCCAAAAAGTCCACAAGTGATTCGATTGAATAACTCGTCAAATATCCATCCAAATGTAACGAAAACTTAGATTTAAGGGTTTTCAAGAGTGCTTAACATTTTTAAGTTATTAAAATTGGGTGTTGCTATTGGAAATTTCAAAGATCGTAATATTTTTTATATGAAGACGGCCCCTTATGCAAATTTTGTATCGTGCAATTAACTCAGAATGTTAATTGTACACAATCTCAAAAGGTCCGATTCTATAGGGTGACTAACGGATGAAATAACCTCAAGTGGGTACTTTTTTATTTCCACAGCTGTACCTCGCTCGTGAAATAAATTCCACTAGTTTTAAAAAGCATTACTTTTCGCACTAGTTGCATAAATATCTATTTTAAGGCTCATTATATATGAATGAAGAAAGATGCATAAAAAATATTAAATTTGCATAAAAAATATGCACAGTTTCATTTTTAATTTTAAAGCAACAATTTTACTTATTTATTTTTCGAAATGTAAACTTGTAGTTGCAAAAAGTTATTTATTTAAAAAAATCCATCATTATTCTTCAAACTTCAAAAAAATTAGCAAACAATAAAGATTATTTATCAAATCTGAAAAATAAGATTAAAGATAATTATTAATTTCAGCTAATAAAAGCTTGAATTCGAACTAGCTAACGACCCTGTTTGGCGAATTTATTTCTGAGGCGTTGTTAGCGTGTTTCCTGTTAAGCGCAAAATGTTGTGTGGAAGCAGTGTAAGTGACAGATTCTGTAACAAGCCGACTTGTTTTTTTTTTAAAAAAAAACATGAATGCATTGAAGTATCTTTCAATTCCAATCACCACAATACAATTTCAATTGACAAAGCTTCTCAATTCAGAGAGCTCCTTCAATTCAGAGTGAATTTGTGCTATTTTAGTTCGGATCCGGCCCGTGCAGCTAAAAAATATCCTACGAATAATACTTTGTGTAAGAGAGTGCACATTAAATATCCTTTAAAGTACCAATGCTGCGTACGATGTTGCCTTTAACGGTTGTGTGTTGGGTGCCTACTCATGCACGTTAAATATCCTCTAAAGTCCTTACGCTGCGTACGATGTTGCCCTTACCGGTTGCGTTGGGTGCCTACTTAGATGTCGACTAGTCAATTGACTGTGGTTCTAAAATATGATGCCCGTCGCTCGTGTAGCTCTGGTGCGAAGATTATTAAAACCTAACCTAACCTAACCTCCAATGAATCAAAAAATCAATCGAATATATACCGTCTAGAGACGGTTTGTGATCGTTAAATCCATTGTGGTTCAATGGCAGATAGTCTTATATAATATCCCTTTTCTTACTGAAGCGCCCCAAAGCGCCCGAACAACTATGGATTCGATAATGTTATTCCTATCAAATATTACGAGGAAGCAAAAATCTTTCGTAGCGAAAGGAATATCGCAAATCGGTTCCCAGTCAGATAAAAGCATCTTTTTAACGGCACTTCAAAATTACGAGGCACGTTGACAAAAATCCCTTAAGGGGTCATAGGAGTCTTTAAAATGTGCAAAGAAGGTACTACAAAACATAGTTTGATCTTTCATGTAATTTTTTAACTACTAAATGTATAAGTATAATTTTTTTTATATGTAATTCTACAAGATTTATTTATTATAAAACAAGTTCCAAAATTTATGAAACTATAGCCAAAACTAAAATAAATGATATTAAACATGAAGCTATTTGAACACATGGTGATTAGGCTTGCGCGGCAATTTGTGAGGTCAAAATTGAAAGAATGACCAAGATAATGACTTTATATTGAACAAATATGTACAAACAAAGACTTATACCTAAATTCTCAGCTCAATTTTAATTAGAAATTATTTGTAAAAAAATTTAAAATCAAAATTTTAAAATTTTTATTAATTTTTTTAGAAAAAAGTTCTTAAAATAATTTCTAATTAAAATTGAGCTGATAATTTAGGTATAAGTCTTTGTTTGTACATATTTGTTCAATATAAAGTCATTTTCTTGGTCATTTTTTTAAATTTTGACCTCACAATTTGCCGCGCAAGCCTAATCCCAATGTGTTCAAATCGCTTCATGTTTAATATCATTTATCTTAGTTTTGGCTGAAGTTTCATAAATTTTAAAACTTGTTTTATAATAAATAAATCCTGTAGAATTACATATAAAAAATATACTCATTTATTGAGTAGCTAAAAAATGACATGAAAGATCAAACTATGCTTTGTAGTATCTTCTTTGCACATTTTTAAGACTCCTGTGACCCCTTAAGGTTGCTTATAGCTCAAGTGTAGATTTAGAGCGACGTAATTCAATTAACCTGCAAACTAAGTATGTCATCCCGTTTTCTCGGAGGGAAGATGGTTGGTTGGTACATGTATTTCCGGCTTGTGTGCTTGATGAGAGATCCGCTTATAAACCTTCTTCAAGTAAGACAGACATAGACAGAATTTGTACTGATACAGAGAGAGAAATTACACCCAGGGCGAAGTCGGGGATTTCTCATTGGGTGTGTAAGATTGGTTGACGAGGGAGGGGCTTAGAAAAAATAGTTTCCAAGTGACCAATCGGCTACTTATAGAAGGGCTGAAATCAGAGATAATCAAGATAAATACGTCAATCAATTAATTGAGCATTGTGATTTGCTGGTCTCCGAGTTCTCTGACCCTCCCTCTTTAACAGTTCCAATATCTTCACCAGATGTCGCCTTCGGCCAAGTTGAGTTGCCTTAATCGGTACTATCCCGCCTTAAGGGGTCTAAGGAGTCTTAAAAATGTGCAAAGAAGGAACTACAAAGCATAGTTTGATCTTTCATGTAATTTTTTAACTACTCAATATACAAGTATAATTTTTTTATATGTAATTCTACAAGATTTATTTAATATGAAACAAATTTTAAAATTTATGAAACTTTAGCCAAAACTAAAATAAATGATATTAAACATAAAGCTATTTGAACACATTGTGATTAGGCTTGCGCGGCAAATTGTGAGGTCAAAATTGAAGACATGACCAAGAAAATGACTTTATATTGTACAAATATGTACAAACTAGAACTTATACCTAAATTCTCAGCTCAATTTTAATTAGAAATAATTTTTAAAAATTTTTTAAATCAAAATTCAAAAAAATTTATAAATTTTTTTAGAAAAAAGTTCTTAAAATAAATTCTAATTAAAATTGAGCTGAGAATTTAGGTATAAGTCTTTGTTTGTACATATTTGTACAATATAAAGTCATTTTCTTGGTCATGTCTTCAATTTTGACCTCACAATTTGCCGCGCAAGCCTAATCACAATGTGTTCAAATAGCTTTATGTTTAATATCACTTATTTTAGTTTTGGTTAAAGTTTCATAAATTTTAAAATTTGTTTCATATTAAATAAATCTTGTAGAACTACATATAAAAAAATTATACTTGTATATTGAGTAGTTAAAAAATTACATGAAAGATCAAACTATGCTTTGTAGTTCCTTCTTTGCACATTTTTAAGACTCCTTAGACCCCTTAAATCTAGTTCCGTACTTTTAATTGTTGGCGTAGCAATCTTTATGTTTGTTAAAACTAATGGCATACTAATGCAAAAGTAGAAACCCCAATGTATAATGAATCTGTCGTATTAGCAGTTTTAAAGGCAATAATAAGGTCAGCAAGATACAAACAAACGCGGGTTTATGGTCTTCAAAAACATGCGCAGGAACCTTTTGTATTGCTAGTGGCAGTTTGTCAATTTGTTCATTCGGTTGCTCTTGTAAATTAGACACTGGTCTCTTTATTACAAGCCTTACTCCCGCCACTAATCTGTACATTCGTTCTGAAAGAAGCTTTCTACATTGCACACCTTTGGAGCCGGGAAATCTTGACGTGTTTTTTGCAACTTTTCAAGGCCTCTAAAATAGCGTCGGACTGCGTGATTGGCACATTAAACTTTCAGTACTCTGCCACCAAACGATACATGTTCTTGAATGTTGCTCGAGAAGTTCTTAAAGAATTAAAAAGTCTACATGTGCAGTTACTTAAGTACTAGAATGAAATTTTCGTCGAAACGCAAGGGTATTATAATAACATTAACTGCCACCAATAACCACTTCCGCACAAGATTTATAACTTCAGAACAAATATAGACTAACCCAGCATTCAGTTACAATTTGAATCTTCAACTCTAAAAATTGGCCACTATAACTACATTTTTTCTTCCGCAAATTAAATAAATAATCTTTATAGTTTGCTAAATTTATTTGCAGTTTGAAGAATAATTATGTAAAATTGAACGAGTCACATCTTGTAGCATCCTTTCCGTGATCTTTGGCAATGCTTTGAAAATCTCACCTCAAATTACACGAGATTCTTGTAATTAAATAACTATCAATAACTATAATATTTGAAAAAACCTGATATATCCAGAACATTTGGCAATGATAAACATGAAATAACTCCAAATTGCACTGATTTAAAGGAATTTAATTGTAAATTAATACCAATTAGCTCTTTAAGCAAAAAAAAGTAACACTGTAAACCACTTTCTTAAGAAACAAATATAATAAACATTTAAAAAAATCACATTGTGGTATATTTTTTATAACGCCATTCCAAATCGATTTATAAAGAAAAAATTAATAATCTTTAACATTTCAAATAAGGTTTTTTGTGAAATTGCTGATGTGGCAACAGTAATTTAAATGACTAAAAATTAAATTCCAATGCTACTTTAATGGGTCGTTCGTCGACATGACAAGATGACAGATGTCCGTATGGACGTACAAACAGAAGAACAAAAAGTATGAAGTTAGGTCCCTGCTGTGCTATCTTTCGATGACAAAAATGATTCTTAAGATCTGATGGATAGAAGAGATTTCGTCACCGAAGTAAGGACAGACAGACGGGACACTTTGGGAAGACTACCATGTCAATACCTTCTTGTCTATTAAAAAAATGTTTCGAATTTAAAAAAAGATTATAAAATATTCTAAAAATAACGTCAGGGCTACATCCTCATTGACTATACATCCCAGGACCCCTCCCTAAACATTTTTAAATAAACGTTTATATTTCTCCCTTCAATAAACCCACAGACTACGGCCGTCATTTTAGAAATAGTAAACCAAAGGTCACCAAGTGATTCGATTGAATAACTCGTCAAATATTCAGCCAAATGTAACAAAAACTAAGATTTAGGGTTTATGAGGATTCTTAATATTTCTAAATTATAAAATTGGGTGCTGCCATTGGAGATTTTAAAGTTAATAGCATTTTTAATATGAAGACGGCTCCTTATGCAATTTTTTTGTCCTGCAATTAACTCATGATGTTATATAAACACAAAGTCAAAAAGGTTCTATAGGATGACTAACGTTCGAAATAATCACTAGTGGGAACTTTTTCCACAGCTGTACATATCAAAATAGCTAAAAGTATCCAAGCGCCAATAGCCCTCGTGTAGCTCTAGTGTGACGATAATTTAAACCAAATCTTATATAAAAGTATCCAACCTATACTACAACTAAAGTAGTCAAGTTTAAAAGTCGCGCGAAATTCTTTGACTGGATTTATAATGAGCTCCGCCCACTTTTCCATGTGGTTTAGGTTTACAGTTTGAACGATTTAGATATTAACGTTTTTTTTCCTTCTACGATTTGGCGACATTTATTTTTGTGTGTCATCAAATTTCAAAATCATAGATTCTCATTTGTTATGAACGTTTTTGTCATAAAAAGTACTTGAAATGTAAAAGCATCATTTAAATTCTGTATTAACATACAAAGATAATGCATGAGTGAATTATTTAAATTAATAATAAATCTTTTTAATCAAGTAAGCCAAGTTGTCCTACAGATGTCGCCACGATTCTCAAAATGAAGCTTTTAAAAAAAATTAATAATTATAAAACTGAGTGATATTGTTCCTTCAAATCTTTTTTAAAATGTCTTTCATCCCTATTTGCGTATCTGGTGCAAACAGATCATACGTTTAAAAAATACTTTTCAAGAAACTGTGATTTGAAAAATAAAGCATTACGTGTATAGGACTGACAGTCCCTCTTAAAAGAGAAAAACACGGACATATATTGTATGATGCTCTAATCGTAAGCGGGTCTCTGATCAAATTCAAACACACAACAAGCTGGAATATATATGTACCTACCCCCCCCCTCCCCCTACACACACCTTTTAAAGTAGAGTCAAATTTTAATTAGACCTCGAGATTGAGGTTTTGTACTCTTTGATGGCCGTTTTGTACAGTACAATCTCTTAAAATCCGTGACGGTTTACCCCTTAAGACTGATTTTTAATATTTGATCGGAACTAAATAAATTATATTGGAAATTTTTCATTTTTCCAAATACATCATTCATAGAAAACTTTAGTAATTTACAATATTTTATTTAAATAATAATGGTAATAAATATGATTTTTAAAATTTATTTTGTGGCAACAGTTTAGAAATAAAAAGCTGTACAAGAAATATTTTTCAAAATATTAAAATTTGTCCTGTATTCTCTTTGTTAGTAAAGGAATTTGCCTTAATAATTTATAATACAAAAAGAATTTTGATATTGAATTTTTTTAATTTTATTTATTTATTAATTATTTATTTAAAATCACCAAAATTTCTTAGAAGCAGAAGCAAGAGATTCTCCCTTCCCTACACCCCCTTCGTAAAAAACCTTGTAAACTTAATACACAATCACTGCTTAAAGTTGTGCTGCCATCTATGCGAAGATATAATAACTATAAATTATTCTACGTGTTTCCTTTTTTTAAACAATCGAGTAAATTAACATGCAAAATCAACCACAAAATCATTGAATTCTAAAAAAAAAAAAAAAAAAAACATCAAAAGGTAAATACGAATATTTTGTAAGTTTAATCAAGCCAACGATCATTTACGATTTTCAGTGGTCCGACGTTGAAGATGACGCATTAAAAGTCCCTTTTCGTCTTTCGTCCTTGAACCAACAAGCACGTGATTTATATTTTTAAAAAAATATGAATGGAACTAATTCGTTTCTTGCCCAGCCCCAGTTACAGTAACGCTTGTGAGATCGTGGTTATTAACGGCTTTTTAAAGTTCAGTTCATAATGTTATGTCCTGCCAATTGCAGGGACCTATTTGTATTGTTAAAGATGTGATGTAGGTCAATGTAGTAATTTTTGCGAATCTCTGCTACTGCAAGGTCTTCAAGTATCAACATTGTTAAAGAATCGCGGAGATTGGGATCTCTGATTGGCTGATAGCATTTCAAAAATGGTAAGCAAAGAACAATAATTTTTTGTAAACAAATAACGCGAACATAAAAAACACTTATTTTAGCTTCTAGTTAAGTATTCAGTTTAGTTTAAATTATCATCGCACTAGTCTTAATTTAGACTTAATAATTTTTATAATTTTATATTATAACTTTTTAAAACTTTAAAAATTCATTTAACACATTCGCTGCCACTAAATCATCGATAAAGTCTTCATCGATAGAGGCTGATGAAGAAGAAAAACATCCTGTTTTTTTAAACCTGTTCGTTACAATGGAAATAAACTAACTGTTCATTTTTGAACAAGTACAAATCTTAGTTCGAGATCGTAAAATAGCAAGGTTAGGTTGAATCAACGTCACTAACTAAAGCTACACGATAGCTACCTAGTCATAAAAATACAAGGAAATGTTCCTGGGCCTTTTCCAACCGGATAACTCATCATCTGTCACTAATAATTGAAATGAAAGCCAATTACCAGATTTGCTTGAGTGATTAACTTTTCGACTAATAAATAATCATTAAATTTACCTAATTCTTATTTTTGGGTAGTTTTTGTTTGAAAAAAAAAATAATAAAAAAAAATAAAACAGACTATTTGCAATTTTTTTATAGCTAGATTGTTGAATAACAAACTGAATCACTTTACGAAATGCGGTATGTCATGTGTCTGGTCGCCCTACACTTGAGACGAAGGATTTAATTTCCTCGTAATTTTAAATAGAATGCCCTCTTTCAAATCACCAAGTATTATTCCAAGCACAGAAGTATCGGTTGCAAAAGTTACAAACGAACTTGAACTCATAATAACGGTTGGCGAAATGGTACTATGAATTTCATCAGAATGTGCTGTTATCGGTGAATCGGAACCACGCGACTCCTTAAGGAGTCAGTGGCATACAACGTGTTAATATTTTGTGGCATTGATAAATAAAAATTTTAAATGAAAGATTTATCAAAAGATGTAAAATGCAATGTATTTTTTTTAATGCAAATTTTGAAATTTTGTTTTTGACTTGTTGCCTAAATAATTGGCATGTTATTTTATTATGCTTTTTACAGATTTTGGAGTCACCATCCAAGCATCACTCATATTATTATTAAAATTATTTCGTGCGTTATGTTTACTAAAATTTATTGGGAAAAAAAAGAAATTTAATCATTAAAAAGTTCATTAACCCTTTTAGTAACTACACTACCAAAACATCTTATATTTACAAAATAAGCTTATTTTAGGTCAAAAATAAGAGTTCCATAATAAGAAAAAAATCATTTAAATTTTTTATATGGTTTTGAAATTATGCTATATATCTGACCGTATTATTTAAAAAAAAATAGTAATTATTTTAACCGTAGTAGTTTAAATTGTGTTTTAAATATGTGGAACTGAAGTGAACTTTTCAAATATCAGGTGAAACGCTTGTTAGCTATTTTCTAAATAAAAAAATAGTAGTTCTGATTTCTATTAAGATTTTGAGATTAATGTAAAATACTGTCGAATAGAACAAAGTGTGAAGAATCGAATGATGTGTGTTTGGATGTCATAACGGGACATAAAAATTTGAAAAAAGAAAAAATATATATTTAAAGTGATGATTCCATAAGGCATCACTGGGACTGAAAGGGTAAAATCAATTATGTCAGTCATTTTGCCTGTATCTTAATTAATTCAAAACACACATGGATTTATAATGAACTTATTCTACATCAACTGTTCAATCATTACACTACAGTAAACAAATATTTTTTTTACCCTTTCAGTCCCAAATTTATGTATATATTTTTTTCTAAAAATTTTTAATTTGTGAAATAGACTTATTATTATTCATACAAAATGACATTGTGAAAAGCATTGAAAAAAGCAATTTTGTTAATAAAAGTTAAGGGAAAAAAATTGGAATCGTAAATTTTGCAGAAACTGTAGTAATAATTTTTCGAATTTTTATTTGTTAAAAATAGTTCAAATAGAATTTTTCTGCAATTAAAAATGCAAGCAAGAAGAAAATTTTTAAAGAAAATTTAAATTTGTACTCACGATTTCTTAAAATGATAATTTATAATATTGCTAAAAATATAAAATATATTTTTTTTAAAAGTTTAGATCAGTGGCTCAAAAATTTAATTTGAAAAAGTTTTACAAATATTTTTATTTATTTTTTTGGGTATTTTTTCTAGTAATGCTCTAGACTGGGAATTTTTAATAGTAGCCAGTGGCTACCAGAGTGAAAAAAAATGGTAGCCACATTTCGGTTTTTAGTAGCCAGTTTTAAATTTCAGTATATTCGACAAAAAGAAAGTGCGATTTTCCACAAAAGAATATTTTATTAATGACATTTTTGATATGATAAGATATATAAAGATAAGATAAAGATAAGATTGACAGTAAAAAAAGTATCATTCAAAATATGTAGTATTATGTGATTGGCCATTATTGTTAGGAGAAAATTATTTTATGTACAATCAGTTCAACTACTAATGGTTTCGGAGAATTCTTGACGTCGCCCACGACCCACGATTGTTCATGAAATTTTCTCATATCAAAATTGTTTAAATGAATAGTTGATATATTAATCAGATGTAAATCAATCACCTGTAGATTCACCTGTAGAATCAATCACACGGAGGAGGATGGAAAATTTCACCGATGAGCAACAACTGTCTTCAAGTCTTTCTTCCCGACAGAATCGAATCGGAGCGTTTTATTATTTTAGAAATGCAGCTTCAGTATTAATTATTTGTTGAACAAAAAAAAAAATTATGATCGCCACATTTGGCGATTGGGGTTAGATTCTAAGGTACCCACTTTCGATGTAATAGTCTCCAGTTGGCGACTGACGACCTCTAATCTAGAGCTTTAGTTTCTAGCTTCCATGTGGTCAATTGCCGGCAAATTTTGCCGGCAATTGACGGCAAATTTTGCCGGCAAAAATTGCGCGGCAAATTTTGAGGTCAAAATTGAATAAATGACCAAGAAAATGACTTTATATTGTACAAATATGTACAAACAAAGACTTGTACCTAAATTCTCAGCTCAATTTTAATTAGATATTATTTTTTTAAAAAATTAAAATCAAAATTTTTAAATTTTTATTAATTTTTTAGAAAAAAGTTCTTAAAATAATTTCTAATTAAAATTGAGCTGAGAATTTAGGTATAAGTCCTAGTTTGTACATTTTTGTACAATATAAAGTCTTTTCTTGGTCATTTTTTCAATTTTGACCTCACAATCGCAAGCCTAATCACAATGTGTTCAAATAGCTTCATGTGTAATATCATTTATTTTAGTTTTGGCTAAAGTTTCATAAATTTTAAAGCTTGTTTTATAATAAATAAATCCTGTAGAATTACATATAAAAAAATTATACTCATTTATTGAGTAGTTAAAAAATGACATGAAAGATCAAACTATGCTTTGTAGTACAGTAAATTCCCGTTACAACGAAATTCAAGGGACCGAAATAGTTTTTCGTTATAGTGGAATGTTCGTTAAAACGGAATTTCACGAAAAAAATCTTAAATTCAAAATCAAGAGTCAATAAAAATATGCAAAAATTTCATTAATATGCAAGTTACGATATTTATATTTTAAATAATTAAGTTTTAAATAATAGATAACTAATTATTAATAGTTTATAAAAGTTGAAGAACAATAAAACAATTAAAAGAACAAACCTCGGGGGGCAAACATTTATTCCAGCTTTCATGTAAGCATGAAATCGGAATGAGACAGAGTAAAAGACAACCTGCTCACACTAGAGAGAAAAAAAGTGAAGAAAAATACAGAACGGACATGTCTATCCCAGCGACCCTAGTCTATCCTTTCCCCTTTGGTTAAGGTTAAGTGTGTAGCAAACCCTTGACATCAAGGAATAATTTTCTGTGACAACAAAGGCAACGGTCGTTCTCTTTCTTAAAAGATTGCCTTAGTAACAAAAATAAAGTAACGCCCATGTACACCAAGTTTCAAGATCAATTCCAGAAACAACAAAATCTCAAAGTGTCATAATGACAGGCTATCATTAGAGAATTCTAAAGGGCATTGTACTGGTCACTCACTATCCCATACGAAGAAGAATAGAAGTATGGTCCCCCTCCCCCTTTTCCTCCGAAATGACAATAAAGTGCTGGATACACCCTTTTTAAAACTTGTTTGGGGTCTTTACAAAACAGCAAAAAGAGAAAAGTACGGAGTTACCCGCAGAAAAAACATTCGTTATAATGAAACTAGGAGTTTTGAAAATTTCGTTAAATCGGAAATTTTAAAGCATTATTCTTATGGGATTTCAAAAGGGACCGATGATTAATTTCGTTATACTGGATATTTCGTTATAATGATATTCGTTATAAAGAGATTTTACTGTATTTTCTTTGCACATTTTTAAGACTCCTGTGACCCCTTAAGTGACACATGTGTGTGGATGAGAGTATACGCACGAACAAAGCTGTTATTATTCAATTATTATCTATAATTGCAATACCCACCACTTAAGGGAGAATGGTAGCGGCTTTCGGAACAGAGCTGCCTTTGTTTGTTAATTCAGTGAAAAGTTAATTCGACGCCAAATTATTGCACTTGCTTCATTATTGCGTACTTACTTGCTGTATTGAATAAATGTACAAACGGTTTTATATGAAAATGTAGGTGGCTCACAGGGCTCTATAATATCACTTTTTGAAATTAAACGAATATTTTGTTGTAAGATTATAAATTATTATTTTTTTTAATAAAAATTCGAACCCATTTCAAAATGGTGGTATTATAGAGCCCTGTAAGCCAGCTTATCATATGAAAAGAGTATGTAAAAAAATCAATTGTTATTTAGCTTAAAAATAGATATATACGTTTCCTTTAGATTTACACAGAGACACTTTGGTTTAGAGACCCATTTGAATTACCATTTAACAGAGCTACAACCATCGCAGGGGAGTATAGCTTAGCGTTCGCGTCTCATGATCCTAAGATGGTGAATTCCAATCCCACCTGAGTTGGAAGACTTCCAGGTTGGGAAAATTGTAGGCACGCCTGTCGAATAATTATATGGCATGAAAAAAGTCAATTGAATAACAATGTGGCTTGATTATTCTCAGCAAAACTAAATTTTGGCATACTTTAAAATCCACATCTGCAGGGAGCTTAAATTAAATGCAAACTTAGCGTCAAAATTGAAAACGAGAACCGCCTAGCTAGGCCATGCTACGAAAAATGTCTCTCAGTTTTGAAGAATATGCCGAGTCACAAAAATGCCTAGTACGCCAAAAGCCTGCATAATTTTTTTTGTTGGAATTACCAATGTTTTTTACGCGTTTTTTTTACTACTATACTACTTTTACTACTTTATTGACTATATTTTCAATATTTTTATCGTCTCAACAAATCTCACTTGGTTGCTATTGGTTGTTTCTAACTATGACGTTATCGTTTCAACAAATAGCAAATCAAAGAAGTAAAGCTAAAATTTTTATCAATTAAAATAATGTTTATGTTTCTCCTGAATAATATTTCGTTGAGGATTTATGGTTCAGGTGGATAATCGACCGACATCTCAACGAGAAGATTCCCAGTTTTTATCACAGCCATACTACAAAAGTATTTGTGCTAGAAAAATTATTCCGAAAAATCCTGGTGTTAATGAGTACACTGGGACATACGTCTTTCTTTAAATCTGTTGTTGTTCGAATTTGTTGTTAGGCTTTTATTAAAAAATCATTTTGTAAATTCGACTAAGCTTTTGTTAAATCAACGAAATCATTTAGTAAATACGACAAGCTTTTGTGAAAGCAACAAAATCCTTTTGTAAATACGACTAAGCCTTTGTGAAAGCAACAAAATCATTTTGTAAATACGACTGAGCTGTTGTAGAATCAAAAAAATCATTTGGTAAAACCAACTAAACTTTTGTTGAATCAACAAAATCATTTGGTTTAACTAATAAAATAATTTAGTACGAATAACAAAATTTTGCTGTCACTATATAGACCAAAATCAATTTTTAAATGAGCGAATTGTTTGTTATTTCAACCAATATTTTTTTCTATGCAGTTGGAGAATAAAAAAAAAACGGAAAAAATAACTATGTAGCTTCAATATACAGTGTGGCACAGTGGTTGGCAGGAAATTGGATTTAATTAAAAGCAACTAGCGACAACGTAAGTTATTCAAAGTCACTTGTATTATAATCTTTCTGAGTTTCTTCCTTCTTTAAGTTTGAGAAGTGATAAGGAAAACGTTTTGTGCTTTTTATATTTTTATTACCTTTTTCCACAAACGAAATTTAAAATTTTATCTACCGCAATATTGAAAATTTTTTCACAAAAATTAACAGTTAAATTTTCATCATGCTTAGTCTATTTTATATGTTTGATACACTAAAATGGGAGCTTAGGTTGCTAAATTATATTGAGTTACTCTCCGCCACAAACGCACAACATCAGACGGAATGGTCGTTCCGCCCGCCAATCTCAAAATGACGCCAAGGGCTAAACGGCAGTTATGTATATATACATTTTATTTTCTACCAGGCAAATTAAACTTCGTAGAACAATAAAAAAATACAGTAAAGAGGTTTTGTAGATTACTTTAGATGAAAAAAATTGGTTATTCTAGAGTCAAAAACAGCGGAGAAAAAAAATATGGAAATTTTCGAAAATGAAATCTTTCGAGCAGTTTTAGTCAAATTTTGACCTAATTTTTGAAGTGACCTTCAGCCATTACAAGACCATGAATCTGGAAGCGGTTTTTACTAAACGATTGAGAATGCCGCAATTCAGACCCTTTCATAGGTTTGAAGTTTCAAAAATAACTTTTTCTATTTTTAATTTATTGAAATCTATATTACCTTTCGCTGTATGAAAGCGCGATAAACAAGCCTTCCTAGCGGCCAAGTACCTCCGAAAACGAGCCAAGGTTTACTGTATTTTCATTGAAGAGCCGCATAACAGCGCCGTTAATTAATATGTTATTATTACAGCTTCTAAAATATATGATTAATCTAATATCTGAATCGACAGATTGAAAAAAAAATTCTAATTAATAAACGGAATGCTTCATCAAACTTTTCGGCTTTTTTATTTAGAAAACTTTTGAATAACTCGAGTTAATGGATATATCGATTGACTAGAAATGTAAACAGTCATATTTGCCTATTTGGTTGCCATATTCAGTTGCCAATACCATTCAAAAAATAGCTTTGTTGGGGTTTTTTTTCGTAAAGAGTAAAACATATATTTTAAGCCTGGAATATTTTTTGTCAAAGTAATCTTTGCTTATTTTTTTTATGAAAAGAAATGCTTTTTTTTCTAAAATTTATTGAGGAATATTTTATTATACCAAAGTAATATTTTATAATTAAAGTTACGTTTTTTAACATGAGCTGTTACTAAATGTTTGAAATATAACACATAACCGTAACCTAAGAATTGTACTTGGTTATTGTTTTTCTTGAATATTCAAGATACTTTTTAGTTTTATAAAAGAAAATTGATTAGGTTAGATTTGAATTATCGTCGCACTAGAGCTACACGGGCTATTGGCGACGGGTGTCGTATTTTAGAACCACTGTCAGGTGACGAGCCAACACCTGAATAGGCACCCAACGTAACCGTAAAAGAAAATTAAAGTTAAAGATGCCTATAAAAGTGAAAAAAAAACTAGGCATAAGAGACGGTTGAGGTACACGAAAAATAAAAGCTGCGATGTAATCTCGAAACGTGTCGAAAACAATGTATCGGGAATAAAACGTCATCTATTAAAACTGTTCTAATTGTTCAGTTAACAGATGAAACAGGGAAGAGTTCTTACCAACCAATTTCAAATAGCGTTAAAGAATCGAAAGTAAAGAAAAGAAAAGATAGTTCAAAGGCGAATCGAGGAGCGATAAATTGGAGTTGTGCCAATACATGCATCGGCTACCAAAGGAGACAATTTGGCTACTGCCCACAAAGGCGCAAACAGAACACATCAACAGAAAAATGCTTGAAATGATCCCCGAAACTGTCGTTGAGCTCATAGTGAAAGATGACATTGAGGTCTAGAAGTACCTAAAAATCGAGCTTTGGAAAATCTGAATGCCTATATGAAGAAGATAACTCTCGCTTTGCCGGACTGGAAAGGATTAAGAGGGACTGTCAGTCCTATACACGTAATGCTTTATTTTTCAAATCATAGTTTCTTGAAAAGTATTTTTTAAGCGTATGATCTGTTTGCACCAGATACGCAAATAAGGATGAAAGACAATTTAAAAAAGATTTGAAGGAACAATATCAATCAGTTTTTTAATTATTAATTTTTTTTAAAAGCTTCATTTTGAGAATCGTGGCGACATCTGTAGGACAACTTGGCTTAATTGATTAAAAAGATTTATTATTATTTTAAATAATTCACTCATGCATTATCTCTGTATGTTAATACAGAATTTAAATGATGCTTTTACATTTCAAGTACTTTTTATGACAAAAACGTTCATAACAAACGAGAATCTATGATTTTAAAATTTGATGACACACAAAAATAAATGTCGCCAAATCGTAGAAGGAAAAAAACGCCAATATCTAAATCGTTCAAACTGTAAACCTAAACCACATGGAAAAGTGGGCGGAGCTCACTATAAATCCAGTCAAAGAATTTCGCGCGACTTTCAAACTTGACTACTTTAGTTGTAGTATAGGTTGGATACTTTTTGATTAGATTTGGTTTAAATTATCGTCGCACTAGAGCTACACGAGGACTATTGGCGCTTGGATACTTTTAGCTATTTTGATGTGTACAGCTGTGGAAAAAGTTCCCACTAGAGATTATTTCGAACGTTAGTCATCCTATAGAACCTTTTTGAATATGTGTCACTTAGTAACCTTTGGTTTACCATTTCTAAAATGACGGCCGTAGTCTGTGGGTTTATTGAAGGGAGAAATATAAACGTTTATTTAAAAATGTTTAGGGAGGGGTCCTGGGATGTATAGTCAATGAGGATGGAGCCCTAAAGTTATTTTTAGAATATTTTATAATCTTTTTTTAAATTCGAAACATTTTTTTAATAGAAAAGAAGGTATTGACATGGTAGTCTTCCCAAAGTGTCCCGTCTGTCTGTCCTTACTTCGGTGACGAAATCTGTTCTATCCATCTGATCTTAAGAATCATTTTTGTCATCGAAAGATAGGACAGCAGGGACTTAACTTCATACTTTTTGTTCTTCTGTTTGTACGTCCATACGGACATCTGTCATCTTGTCATGTCGACGAACGACCCATTAAAGTAGCATTGGAAATTAATTTTTAGTCATTTAAATTACTGTTGCCACAACAGCAATATCACGAAAAAACTTATTTGAAATGTTAAAGATTATTAATTTTTTCTTTGTAAATCGATTTGGAATGACGTTATAAAAAATATACCACAATGTGATTTTTTTTAATGTTTATTATATTTGTTCACTAAGAAAGTGGTTCACAGTGTTACTTTTTTTTGCTTAAAGAGCTAATTGGTATTATTTTACAATTAAATTCCTTTAATTATCAGTGCAATTTGGAGTTATTTCATGTTTACATTGCCAAATGTTCTGGGTATATCAGGTTTTTTCAAATATTATAGTTATTAATAGTTATTTAATTACAAGAATCTCGTGTAATGTAAGGTGAGATTTTCAAAGCATTGCCAAAGATCACGGAAAGGATGCTACAGGATGTGACTCGTTCAATTTTACATAATTATTCTTCAAACTGCAAATAAATTTAGCAAACTATAAAGATAATTTATTTAATTTGCGGAAGAAAAAATGTAATTATAGTGGCCAATTTTTAGAGTTGAAGATTCAAATTGTAACTGAATGCTGGGTTAGTCTATATTTGTTCTGAAGTTATAAATCTTGTGCGGAAGTGGTTATAGGTGGCAGTTAATGTTATTATAAAACCCTTGCGTTTCGACGAGAATTTCATTCTAGTACTTAAGTAACTGCACATGTAGACTTTTTAATTCTTTAAGAACTTCTCGAGCAACATTCAAGAACATGTGTCGTTTGGTGGCAGAGTACTGAAAGTTTTATGTGCCAATCACTCAGTCCGACGCTATTTTAGAGGCCTTGAAAAGTTGCAAAAAACACGTCAAGATTTCCCGGCTCCAAAGGTGTGCAATGTAGAAAGCTTCTTTCAGAACGAATGTACAGATTAGTGGCGGGAGTAAGGCTTGTAATAAAGAGACCAGTGTCTAATTTACAAGAGCAACCGAATGAACAAATTGACAAACTGCCGCTAGCAATACAAAAGGTTCCTGCACATGTTTTTGAAGACCATAAACCCGCGTTTGTTTGTATCTTGCTGACCTTATTATTGCCTTTAAAACTGCTAATACGACAGATTCATTATACATTGGGGTTTCTACTTTTGCATTAGTATGCCATTAGTTTTAACAAACATAAAGATTGCTACGCCAACAATTAAAAGTACGGAACTAGATTTAAGGGGTCATAGTCTTAAAAATGTGCAAAGAAGGTACTACAAAGCATAGTTTGATCTTTCATGCAATTTTTAACTACTCAATATAAAAGTATAATTTTTTATATGCAATTCTATAATATTTACTTATTATATAACAAATTTTAAAATATATGAAACTTCAGCCAAAACTTAAATAAATGATAACAAACATAAGACTAATGGAACACATTGGGATTAGGCTTGCGCGCGAAATTTTGAGGTCAAAATTGAAGAAATGACAAAGAAAATGATTTTATATTGTACAAATATGTACAAACAAAGACTTATACCTAATTTCTAAACTCAATTTTAATAAGTAATTATTTTCAGAGCTTTTTTTTAAATTTTTATTATTTTTTTTAGAAAAAAGCTCTTTACATAAATTCTAATTAAAATTGAGCTCAGAATTTAGGTACAAGTCTTTGTTTGTACATATTTGTACAATATAAAGTCATTTTCTTGCTCATTTCTTCAAATTTGACCTCAAAATTTGGCACGCAAGCCTAATCCCAATGTGTTCAAATAGTTTTATGTTTGTTATCATTGATTTTAGTTTTGGCTGAAGTTTCATAAATTTTAAAATTTGTTATATAATAAATAAATTTTATAAAATTACATATAAAAAATATGCTTATATGTTGAGTAGTAAAAAAATTACATTAAAGATCACCTTCTTTTGCACATTTTTAAGACTTCTATGACCCCAAGAACAATACTGTTTATGTGACGAAGCTAAACTAGTATTCCGAAGTTTACAAGGATGACTTTAGAGCAGTTCATAGCGGTATCAAATCTCGGTAATTATAAATAGAAATATAATGTATTAGTACGAGCAAACCAGAAAAGAAATCGTTTCCTGAAAGATCGTAATATTTGCAAAATAAATATAATTTATTAAACAAATAAAAAAATTAAATGAAAGAGAAATAACCAAACAACACAATTTTTTTTTCCTCCAGAACATCGCCCGGGCTTGCAAAAGAGTACCGGAACCAGTTTTCGTTAGTCTAAACCTGATTACAATCGAATAATCTTTATCTTGTGATTGAGAAAGCTTTCCGTGCTCCACTTCCCAGAAAGAGAAACGTATCCATTTTTTTAAATCGCCAGACGTATCATTTGGCGAAAGTTTGTAACGCCACCTGGCGAGTCAGAATCAAAATAAAGTTGGCTGATAAATCCTCTTAAGGGGGAATAGTACCGAGAATCGGCTTCTCAAGCGAAGGCTTCTCTCTGTGTTAATCCTATGGGAAAAAAATAAAAAGTCTGCCACATTTCTCCGGCTCTAATTAATATTTTTACAAGCGGTTTTTTTTATATGATGCATGCAGCTGATTTGCAGGTCCGTATAATCGCATTTTTTTTAAATTCATAAAAATAGGTTTTTGATTATTAATAAACAGTTTTACAATATGAACTAGGACGAAATTTGAAAAACCGCGATTATAGGGACGTACAACTTTTAATTTCATTAATTTTGAAAAAAAAAAGTTCGCAATTATTTGCATTTTTAGGGTAGAAAAGTGGCAGCGAAATTATGAAATTTTCAATATCCAGTCTTATCCAGGAAGTAGCGCCCCCTGGGAGTAGAAATTAAGCTCCTCCCCCTAAAGTTAGCACCTCCCCTTTTAGTTAAAGATGCTGAAACTCAGATAAGATAAGGTACAGCTGTGGAAATAAAAAAGTACCCACTTGAGGTTATTTCATCCGTAAGTCACCCTATAGAATCGGACCTTTTTGAGATTGTGTACAATTAACATTCTGAGTTAATTGCACGATACAAAATTTGCATAAGGGGCCGTCTTCATATTAAAAATATTACGATCTTTGAAATTTCCAATGGCAACACCCCTTTTTGAATCCATATTTCAAATCTCTGACCTATGTAAATACGAAATGCCAAATTTTGTTAGTTTTTAAGCATTATTAGAGGAGTTAGAGACGTGCAAAGTTTAGGTCCCATAATGTTAAATGAGTTGAACATAAAAAACTATCCCGATCTATAAATAATTAAGATAATGAAACGAATTTTTTACTGAAAAGAAATTATAATAACCCAAACAAAATGCACTCAATATTGGGGTATTTAAAGCAATTTTTATATTTTTAAATAATTATTATATTAATTTTTTAAAAAATTATGAATAGAAACCCCTTAATATTTTTAAAGAAATAAATTTAAGAGAAGAAGTTTAAGCGAAATCCCAATTTTTAAAAAATTTTGTTCATAATTTGCTGAGTAAATCACAAAATACTTTTTAATTACCCTTTAGGGGACTGTGTATAAGATGACGTGTGTAATTGATAAATAAAGACGGCTTTGCATGCATGCTTGCTTGTCATTTTAGAAATGGTCCCCAAAAGATCCACAAGTGATTCGATTGAATAACTCGTCAAATATTCATCCAAATATAACAAAAACTTAGATTTAAGGGTTTTCAAGAGTGCTTAACGTTTCTAAGTTCTTAAAATTGGGTGTTGCTATTGGAAATTTCAAAGATCGTGATATTTTTAATATGAAGACGGCCCCTTATGCAAATTTTGTATCGTGCAATTAACTCAGAATGTTAATTGTACACAATCTCAAAAAGGTCCGATTCTATAGGGTGACTTACGGATGAAATAACCTCAAGTGGGTACTTTTTTATTTCCACAGCTGTACGTGTAGTTCAATTTCAAGAGTCTGTGAATTTTAACTTCTGCTCCGTAAGCTAAAGTTTCAATTCATTGTGTGTTTTTGGACGCCGATTTCGAAAATACAAATGGATTTTTTACTATAGCGTCCAGTTTAAAAGCTTAAAAAAAATTAAGTGGTATTGATTCATTCTATTGGATTCTAATTCTTAATTAGTAAAAAAAATCTTTTTTAATTTTTTCCAAATGATTTATTTGAAAGAGTTTGAAATATGCTTTTGGGACTTGAAGTTCAGAAAAAGGCATTACAAAGTGTGAACAATTGCACAAATTTGGACTTATATATTTTTGTTGAAATATTAATTTAAGTTAAAATCCGAAAAACATGTACTTCTTGAAGTTTTTGTTGTATAATTTACCATTTCTTTCAAAAAGGATTTTTGCATAACGTTTTAAATCTGTTTTGGCATAGGTAGCAGTATTGGCGTGTTTTATATTAGGTAACTTTTTTCAGTTTTTCATTTTTGACTTCCGCGATTTTAATTAATGATTCGGTTCCACTCTCAATGCGAGGTCTTGTTGTGTTCCGTCCGTTGTGTTCTAATATAGTTTAGTTTTAGGTTTGAATGATCGTCGCACTAGACCTACACGAGTGCTATTGGCGACGGGCGTCGTATTTTAGAGCCACAGTCAGGTGACGAGCCAGCACCTGAGTAGGCACCCAACGCAACCGTTAAGGACGACATCGTACGCAGCGTTAGGACTTTGAAGGATATTTAACGTGCACTCCCTTACACGGGGTATTATTCGTCGGACATTTTTTGCTGCACGGGCCGTTTATCGGTCGGCAGCTACTTTTTGGTGATGCCCTTACCCGAACCTGGGACCTTCCGTATGCTAAGCGTGTGCTCAACCGACTGGGCTCCCCAGCCCCTCTAATATAGTTTAGTAAAGTTAGTTTGAAATATCTTCGCACTAGAGCTATATGATGGCTATTGGCGACGGGCGTCGTAGTTTACAACCGCGGTCAAGTAACGAGTCGACATCAGGGTATGCACCCAATGCTACTGTTCAAGGAGCCATCGTGCGCAGTGTTGGGACTAATAAGAATATTTAGCGTGCATTCCCGATGGAAGGGGTATTATTCGTCGGACATTTTTCTTCACGGAGGATTTATAGGTCGGCGGTTGATTTATCGATGCCCTGACCGAACCTGGGACCTTTCACATTTAATTTTTAAAAAAAAATGCCTTAACCGACTGATCTGTTCTGTCTTCTTTATGTGCATCATTTTCTTATTCCTGTAATTTATTAAACCTTTATCGCTGCATACTCGGCATACCGAATATCCCGTATAAATCCCAACCAGTAGTTTCCGCGTTCGAATCCCGGTTGGTAAGAGCATGGATGATTGACTTGTCAATACAATGTTAGGTTAGGTAAGGTTTGAATTATCGTCGCACTAGAGCAACACGAGGGCTATTGGAGAACGGGCATCGTATTTTGGAACCACAGTCAGGTGACGAGCCATCACCTGAATAGGCACCCAACGCAACCGCTAAGGGCGACATCGTACTCAGCGTTTAATACAATGTTAATTGTCTACATGTTGGTCTTAATTTGTGTAAAAAGATGTCCATCCTGTCCGGACGCTGTGGTAACATTCTTCCATAGGATATCCATGATCACAACAACAGCATTAAACCTTATTAGTTTCAATTCGATTAAATTTTCCCTAACTCCTAGAAGATAGCTACCCAGGTAGCACATCAATGTGGGATCCACATTGGTCCGACGTGGGCCCACGTGGTTCAGATGGGCACTAGTGGGGCCCATCAGCCCATCACCAAACCATATGAATCTCATGTACTCAATTTCAGCAAATTATGCGCTAATTACGAAAAAATATGAGTAAAATATTATTTATTTTGTAATAATTAAGTGACATAACTGTATTTGGGTGCTAAAAATTTTATATTTTGCGCTTTTTTTTAGAAAAAATTAAAACCATGTGGATCTACATGGAACAATATGGGCAACCCATATAGATTTCGGTGGGCTATCCATAACAGGCCCACGACATTAAGAAAAGTAGTTAGAACTCGGTTTTAATTCTTAGTCAAATGAAATGTTTATAACTTAAATAAAATATGTTTCATTGTTAACTAAAAATTATTGTATCACAAAAAATATATACAAGTATAGTACTTTAAATTAATTAATCAAGGCAAATAGAAATTATATTTGATAAACAAAATCAATACCAAAAAATTTCACGCTGTAATAATTGATGCAGTTCAGTATACTGAAGAATAGCAAATTATATTAGTATAATTTATAACTATTTTAATAAAACCGAGCTTTATAGAAAAACCCAAATGGGCCGATATGGGACAACCCAGGTGGGTCGATGTGGGATGGCCCATCTATATCTATATGGATTGCCCATCTGTCCTATAAAGTGAAGCTGAGTCCAAATAACTATTTTTTTTAATCCTCCAACAGTATATTATGCATATTAGTAAAATGTATTCATTGTTTCGATACATTATTAACTAAAAGAAATCGATTAACTTAAAAGGCAAATCGATTGCTCATGAAAAATTGTTCTGGGCTGATGTGGAGAAGCCCAGGTGGGCCAATGTGGAAGAAAACCTTATGGGCCGATGCGGGATATCCCAGGTAGGTCGGTGTGGGATGGCCCATATGGGCCGATGTGAGATGGCTCAGGTGGGGCGATGTGGGATAGCCCATCAAAATCTATATGGTTTGCCCACCCGTTCTATAAAGTGAAGCTGCTGTCCAAATGCGCTTTTTTTTTAATCCCCCTACTGTATATTATACATATTATTTAAAGATATTTATTTCTGTTTATTTTTTAACTAATAAAGAGATCGATCAGCTTAAATAGCAAAATCGTTTGCTCATGAAAAATTGTACTGGGCTGTGGGCTCATGTGTGGAATGGCCCAGATGGGCCGATGTGGGATGGTCCATCTAAATCTATATCGATTGTCCATTGTCCTATACATTGAAACTGCGGTCTAAATGCTCTATTTTTTTTAATCTTCCTACTGTATATTATACATATTAATAAAATATATTCATTGTTTCGGTATATTATTAACTATACAGAGATCGATCAACGTGAAGGGCACAATGTGGACCAATGTGGCATAAACCCGTATGGCCGATGTGGTAAGACCCATCTAAATCTATACGGATTGCCCATCTAAATCTATATGGGTCGCCCATCTGTATCTACATGGGCTGCCCATCTGTACACAAAAAGTGAAGTTGCTGTCTAAATACACTATATTTATTTATCCTCTAACTAAAAATTATTCGTATTACTAAGATATATTCAATGCTTACGTATATCATTAATAAAAAGATCAATCAACCTAAAAGGCAAAATCGTTTATATGATTGATCCACTAAAGGTTTCTGGCTTCACAAAGGGTAAGTATAATATGTAGATTCCTATGGTCTTAAAACATGGAAGGAGAGCTATCTGATCATCTCTCACAAAACCAGATGGGGTAATCCATCTGCGCACATGTGGTTCCAATATTTAAAAAAGACGTTTCTTTCTGGATCCATCTGGGCAGCCCATATCGGCCGTTATGGATAACCCATCTGGGCTCACGTGGTTTCACCGAAAAAAAAGGGGGTCGTTTCTTTCTGGATCCATCTGGGCAGCCCATAGCGGCCGATATGGGATAGTCGAACAGGGCCCACATGGTTTCACCGAAAAAAGGGGATCGTTTCTTTCTGAATCCATCTGTTCAGCCCATGTCGGCCGATGTGGGATAACCCATCTGGGCCGACGTGGTTTCACCGAAAAAAAGGGGGTCATTTCTTTCTGGATCCATCTGGGCAGCCCATATCGGCCGATGTGGGATAACCCATCTAGGCCAACGTGGTTTCACCGAAAAAAAAGGGGGTCGTTTCTTTCTGGGTCCCATATGGGATAGCCCACTTGGAAACCACATCGGCACAGATGGGTTAACCCATCTGGGCCCCATATGACGTAGCCCACTTGGAAACCACGTGGACCCTGGTGGGTTACCCCATGTGGGCCCACGTGGTTTCAGCGAAAAAAAAGGGGGTCGTTTTTTTACGGGCCCCACATCAGACAGCCCACTTGAGAACCACGTGGGCCCATATGGGGGTGCACATCAGCCCGAATGGGCTGATGCGGTACGACCCATCTAAATCTATATGGATTGCTCATCCAAATCTATATGGGTTGCCCATCTGTATCTGCATGGGCGGCACATCTGAATCTATATGGGTTGATTGCTCATCTGTGCAAAAAAAAAAAGTAAAGTTGTTGTCCAAACGCACTTTTTTTTTTATCCTATAACTGCATATTATGCATATTACTAAAATATATTCATTGTTCATGAATATTATGAATTATAATAACGAGATCAACCATCGTAAAAGGCAAAATCAAAAGTTAATGAAAAATTGCACTGGTCTGGTCTTATGTGGTTAAGCCCAAACGGATCAATGTGGCTGAAACCGCATGGGCCAATGTGGGAAAGCCCATGTAAATCTATATGGATTGCCCATCTGATTATCACGTGTTACTAAAAAAACAAAATTGCTGGGTTTTATTTCTGACTATTCTGATATATCTTAAAAATTATTGCATACTACGTTTACATCTAATAAAATTATTATTTAAATGTAGTTGTTTTTCTAATAAATTAACAAATTAATTTAGTATCGTGTCACGTGTTTCGATACACGTTTTAGTATTATAAAAAATATTGTTTCACATACTAATATTAAGATATACTTAATAACAGGAACCTACAGGGGGGGGGGGGGGGGAGCAACGACGGATACTGAATATAACTGTATATTATGCATTAAAATTTATTCAGTTTGACTTTTTTCATTAACTATGATAAAGAGATTTATCGACTTAAAAGGCATCGGCAAAAAAAAAAAGAATGCGGCATGTTTCGCGACTTAAGTAGCAACAGAAATGCGGAATGAAACTAAATTTTTGACCCTTAATTCGTGAAACAATATCACTTGAGAAAAAATTACCAATCCGATCGCCTATCGAAGGACGTTACATGGATGAAAGCTTAAAGAAATTACGTCTCAGGCAGATTAAAATTTGTGATTTGTTTATATTTCCGAAAATTCTGATATATCTTAATTTAATAATACTACTTTAATCTTAAAAAAATAAGATCAGTGTTATTGAATTTTTAATGTGTATAATAAGTAATTTAATAAAATCTCGCTTGTTTCAAAACACGTGTTACTACGATAAAAAAAATCAATGCCAATATCAAAAAAATCCTTGCAAATTGCTTTTAATTGGAAAGGAAAAGGAGGGAAAATATTTCACATTAACAATAAATTTTGCACTATTCAGGATAAGATTTATCATAGAAAGTGGGTTAACAACACATGTATTATCTTTTTTACGTTGCAGCAATTAAAAATGAAAAATTTCTTTTTGTGGTGTTTCCTATCTTATTATCCATATAGTACAGCTGTGGAAATAAAAAAGTACCCACTTGAGGTTATTTCATCCGTTAGTCACCCTATAGAATCGGACCTTTTTGAGATTGTGTACAATTAACATTCTGATTTAATTGCACGATACAAAATTTGCATAAGGGGCCATCTTCATATTAAAAATATTACGAACTTTGAAATTTCCAATGGCAACACCCAATTATAATAACTTAGAAATGTTAAGCACTCTTGAAAACCCTTAAATCTAAGTTTTTGTTACATTTGGATGAATATTTGACGAGCTATTTAATCGAATCACTTGTGGACCTTTTGGGGACCATCTCTAAAATTACAAGCAAGTATGCATGCAAGGTCGTCTTTATTTATCAATCACACGTAATCTTATACACAGTCCCCTAAAGGGTAATTAAAAAGTATTTTGTGATTTACTCAGCAAATTATGAATAATTTTTTTTAAAAATTGGGATTTCGCTTAAACTTCCTGTCTTAAATTTATTTCTTTAAAAATAATAAGGGGTTTCTATTCATATTTTTTAAAAAAATTAATATAATAATTATTTAAAAATATAAAAATTGTTTTAAATACCCCAATATTGAATGCATTTTGTTTGGGTTATTATAATTTCATTTCAGTAAAAAATTCGTTTCATTATCTTAATTATTTATAGATTGGGATAGTTTTTTATGTGCAACTCATTTAACATTATGGGACCTAAACTTTGCACGTCTCCAACTCCCCTAATAATGCTTAAAAACTAATAAAATTTGGCATTTCGTATTAACATGGGTCATAGATTTGAAATATGGACTCAAAAAGTTGTGTTACTATTGGACATTTTAAAGTTAGTAACATTTTTAATATGAAGATGGCCCCTTATGCAAATTTTGTTTCATGCAATTAACTCAGAATGTTAATTGTTCAAAATGTCAAAAAGGTCCGATTCTATGGGATGACTAACGGATGAAATAACCTCAAGTGGGTACTTTTTTATTTCCACAGCTGTACCATTACCCCACGAGTGCTTAAATTTATGCAGCATAGGGTGTCAGTTATTATAAAATCAAGCTGCATCGATGTGGATAAAAGTAATCTTGTAATTTCCTGTTTGTCACTTTCAAAATCTACCTTTTCAATCACTTTTATACTAAGAATTAGCAAGATAATCATCAACAACAATAAACAGAAATAGAAAAATTAAAAACATTTTTTACTTTGCAATATTATTTGGTACTGAAACAATTCACAGACGTAAAAACTAAATAATAATCTTATAAAATATAAATCATCAAATTATGAATTAACAATTCTTCAAACACATTAAAGACAATTTCTGCATATCTTAGATCAAATTCCTTTTTGAAAAAAGCTTCGAACAGGCGACTCAATGGGCAAAGGGCGACAAGCCAATTCTTATAAAATTGCATAAAGAAACACAAATAAACTGTAAATAATATCCTTTTTACTTCAACAAATTATTAGTTGAATACTTTTGACAATAAATAACATATTTTAAAAATTAAAACACGAATGGGCAATAAATTGTTGAATGTAATTTCTCTTTGAAAGTTAACTGTAACCTGACTTAACTGGACTGGACTAGCTTTGTTTACATTAAATCTGCTCACGGCACGGCCGCTAAAAATAAAATTTAAATAAAAAAGACTTTAAAAAATAATTATTGGCATCATCAAGAAAAATAGAAAGGTAAGAATCAATTTATTCTGTAATTTTTTGTGTTATATAATAATTTTTTTTGTTGGAATCCACAATCCACGTTTCCCACGCGGTAAGCATCAACTCAATTCTGTGCATCATAACAGAAGCGCTTTGTTTGTTGTCGCATGTGCCTGATTATTATTTGAATTAAAAAAATATTAAATTTAAAACTGTGGTGACCAGAATTGTTGTACTGTATTGATTATACTATAATTAGTATAATCAATAGTCATGGAACAAATCTTGTCCGCTGTTCCTCTTAACTAAAAAAAATTTTATAAACCGCCCATCTAAAAGCTGTAAATTATTATCACTTGATAATAGTACGAGGGGCATTTGATACACACAGCAATGTTCAAAAGACAGAAAATGCAATATATGTCCCAATATTTCTTTTTTTTAAAAATCAGTTCTGACAAAATATAAACTAAACGACTAAATCATGGGATTCAAACTTGATCTGCTATTTGAATAAATTTAAGCCAGCAAAATATCTTATTTTGTTAAACACAGAACTGGTCTACAAAATACCTAGTGCCTGGTTAGCTCAAACTTAAAACTTATATTTTGACTTGGTTACAGCAATAATGCAATTACAGTCAAACCTCCATAACTCGACTTCCCACGATTCGAATAATCCGCTAACTAAAACTTTTGATCAAGTCCTGAATCATTTCTATACTTTTCCTTAAAAAACTGTCTCGATAACTCAAAGTAAACATCTTCTAAGTCAAAAGTTTTTGTGATCTGTCTGTAACATTGCTGCCGTGCTGCACGGTTTCTGCTACCGGGCGGTATATATATATTGATTAATATGTAATGAAGCCAAATTTTGTTTAAAGTTGAGTTTTAATAAACCTTTTGACTCTATTCTTCTCTTGTTGTTTACATAGGCTGTGCTATCAAAAAAAATTAAATACTTACAACTATAGTATTATGGCACCTATCAAACCATGTGGACCCATCCTAAGTACTAGTAGAGAGGAGTGGAAAGTAATTTCAAAAACTCGAACTTCGGATAAGTCGAATATAATTGTGGGTTCCCTGGGACTTTGAGTTATCGAGTATTAACTGTATTATTTTATTAAGATATTACATCCGTGAAAAGAGTTTGTATCATCTTATTGTGTAATAATTATTAATATTAATTCAATCTTTGGTAGAAATTTACTGTACGGTAACCATTGGCGAACTTTCCGAAATCGCGCCAGAAGTCCGTATTCTGGCGACTTTTGACGTCATGCTCTGTTCACAACGATGACGTTTTCCGGCAACCCTATCTAACCATTATGTGTTTCGGTCAGGTAAGACACGTTGCCATCAAAATTTATTTATCGCCAAATCAGAAAATCGCGCCAATGGTTACCGTACAGTAAAGGTGAACCCAATCTTTTAATGATGTCTTGTTTGTCTTTTAAAGGATGCACGAGTGAATATGAATATGTTGGGTATAACTTTTAACCTGAAGGCGGTTGTTGGCATTTTTTTACGAAAATAGTCACCTTCAGCCTTCTTGTTGAAATTTCACCCAGTTTCTACAATGAAGTCGTAGTGAAGTTGCCAACTTATCCATGTTAAAGGTAGTACCATAACCATTTAAAGTTTTAAATTTTGATTTAAAAATTCCTATATATCTTGTACGTTGTAATTATCTTGTCAACCTGCCAAAGTAACCAAATTTCTTGGTGTTATTTATTAAAATTAAACATTGATGTTTCAAAAATAAATATTGTAAAAAAAATATATATATATATATGCGATTGCAAAGCTTTAATATTGGGTTTGGCCAAAATGGTTGACAGGATAATTCCAGATTAATGCTAATCTTTGAGAGGATTCTTGAAGTAAACGATGTAGATTATTAGCGCAAATGTAATCAAAAGCATGTTTTGCAAAGAATATGTTTAAAAAAGTATAACCTATGCTAAAAGGGCAAAGCAAGTAGTGACATTTCAGATTTAAAGCTTTATATATAGACATATTTTGTATGCTATGAAAGCACAAACAATCTTTGTCAGTTTTCTGAAATCAATACTTTATTCTGACATTTTTCTGAAATACAAGCTTTCTGATAAATAAACCGCAAAAAAAAATTGATTTTGAGTATATCCAAAATTGTGCTTGTCCCTTGGGCTATAGTCTTTTAATACAAAAACCTTACTGATAATTTTCAGTTGCTTAAGTACTAACTAGTATCTTTGAGTATTTAATCTTTAATAGGCTAATTTCATACAAAATTGCCCTTTTTATGGTGTAAGTCAAATGTGAATAAGTAATTAATACTAAAACTTTTAACATCATATGGGAATAGCAGAATAGCTGATCTACACTTATTGTAACAAAATTATGTAGCCTGCTTTATTTCATTTGATTATTTTTCAAATTTAGACAGCTTTTTTAAATTGTGACTTGCACTACAGTTACATAGAATTAAGCAATAAAAAAAGTCAGTGTTACGAAAAAGTGCAGAAAAAAATTGTAAAGTGAATTCTACAAATATTCACGTCTGTGGACTTCTAAAGTGAAGATGTTAAGATTAGTTTGATATATTTATTCATGTGTAATAGCATATATTGGTCTGGTTTGTCTGCAGATATCATTTCACCATTGCAATTGCAGCGATACAAGTAATACAAGACTGCAATTACCTGCCAATAGGCTAATTTTTTTATGCAGTTATTAAAAGTTAAATTATATCATTTAGAGAGCAACCTAAAATAGAATATAAATTATGGGTGAATTTAAAAAGCTCGGAAGATATGCCAAAATCTCAATATTTTTCAACTTCTCAATTTTTAATTTAACTTTTATTACAAGTCTGGTTAGCATTTCCAAAATCATTGTACCTGTGTGACTTTTAAAATTTAAATCAAAAACAAAGAATTAAAAAAAAAATCATATCAAGTGCTTTTTGATTTATTATCATTAACGAATAGAAATCCAAGAGTGAATAAAATTTAAATGCTTGTTGATAAAGAGTTCTTTTGAATTAAAAACAAAACAGTTACCTGTATTTAAATAAAACTATAGGGATGAAAAATTTGAAAAATTGTTCTTAATGATCTCAAAATTCTTTTTTTTTAAATAATTTCATGCTGTAAAAACTTAAATTTAAATTATCAACTAATATTAAAAAGGGATATGAATAATTTTTGAGTATCCCCATTCCTCCCTGTAAAGTAAAGGAATATTTTCAATTCTTAGAATGCAGGAGGATTACTCATCTTGTATATTTTAATTTATTTCTTTATAGGAATCACACCTAACTGCACAGGTTGCAGGATCAATGCAGTAGACGGTCCTGCATGTCATGTAATATACTTTAAGCAGGGAGGAGGTAGCACTATGCTACAACTTCTGGGGGATAATAGACAAAGAGAGGTTTAAGAATTTTAACGCATGCAATATTATTGAGCAAGTATTCAAACTGAATGAGCTTTCCCGAATACTACTTTTTGACATTATAAATTCAGATATAGATAAAATTCAGATTAAAAACTATTCTTTGTTTACAAGTTATGTTTAAAAAGGTGTTGTAAATTACATCATAAATTTTTTTGCAGAAAAATATTTTTATGCAAAAAAATCATGTTAAATTATTTTTCAAATGGTACTTTCTGCTATGCTTTAGAATTGGTAATATGCCATGATCAAGCTAAAATTTTATTAAAATCAAGTTACCAACAACAAAAAGCTATTTTTAAAAAGTCTTAACTTCTTAGAAAAACTTGCTCTTCTTAGTCTAAACTTTCTTAGTTTTGATTTTTATGTATCACAAAGCTAAGAAAGTTTAGACTAAGAACTAGCTCTTGTGCAATGTTTATTCAACCAACTTAAACTAAAGAAAATAAAGTGAAACTAGAACAAATTACTCAAATTAAATGCAATAAATTTTGTATCCTACTTAAAACTAAAATAAGAATGTAACCTTAATATTTAAATTCAAACTAGAGTTCTAACTATATGAGGATAATTCTTGATGTTCCATAAATATATGTAATTATATTTTTGTATAGTATTGCACAGTTTGAAAATATGGACTTAATTAATAATTTTAAATAGTTTTATTTCCTTTGCATTTTAGTCTATTAAGATTAGCTTCGTATGTAGATTTTTATGACATGATAAATCGCTAAAATTTTTTATCCTTAGGCCTCGGACTCTATTAAACTGGTTCACTTAGATGCTAGTGTGACAGATGTTTTAAAAATAATCAATGTCATTTTAGTTGGTGTCAGGTACTGGGATGGAGAGTAAAAAGGACTGTTGGTGGATCTAATAAATAAAATTTATTTTGAAATTAAAATTTTTGTCTTGTGCCATTTATTTTTGTTTCTCAAATAGCTTTTTACTTAAAATAAAAATATTTGACATAAAAATATGTTTATGAAAACAGTTACAGGTACAACAATCTTCACCCTGAAAGAAAAACTAACTTTTTGTGGTATACAAATAATTGTATTGAATAACGATTGTTTTCCAGTTGGTTATATGATTTGATCAGCTAAAGGATTCTGGTTCAACAAAGCTTAAATATAATATGTAGGTTCCTATGCTTTTAAAACAAGTAAGGAGAGCTAACTGATCATCTCACTGCTCACACGAGCCCAGATGGAATAACCTATGTGGTTTCAAAGGTAAAAACGGGTAGTTTCTTTCAGGGTCCATCTGGGGCCCACGTGATTTCACCAAAAAAAAAGGGGGTCGTTTCTTTCTCGATCCATCTGGGAAGTCCATATCGGCCGATGTGGGATAACCCATCTGGGCCCACGTGATTTCAGAGAAAAAAAAAGGGGGTCGTTTCCTTCTGCATCCATCTGAGAAGCCCATATCGGCCGATGTGGGCTAACCCATCTGGGCCCAGGTGGTTTCGCCGATAAAAGGGGGTCGTTTCTTTCTGGATCCATCTGGGAAGCCCATATTGGCCGATGTGGGCTAACCCATCTGGGCCCACATGGTTTCAGCGAAAAAAAGGGGGTCGTTTTTTTCTGGATCCATCTGGGCAGCCCATATCGGCCGATGTGGGATAACCCATCTGGGCCCAGATGGTTTCGTTTCTTTCTGGATCCATCTGGGAAGCCCATATTGGCCGATGTGGGCTAACCCATCTGGGCCCACATGGTTTCAGCGGAAAAAAAAGGGGGTCGTTTCTTTCTGGATCCATCTGGGCAGCCCATATCGGTCGATGTGGGCTAACCCATCTGGGCCCCATATGAGATAGCCCACTTGGAAACCACGTCGGCCCAGGTGGGTTAACCCATGTGGGCCCACATGGTTTCACCGAAAAAAAAGGGGGTCGTTTTTTTACGGGCCCCACATGAGATAGCCCATTTGGAAACCACGTGGGCCCATACGGGGGGTGCTACCTGGGTAATTATTCGAGGTAACATCCTTCAAATCCAGATTGCCGAATTATTTTCAAAGAAAATTGCAATTTGGTTGTTTTAGATTATATAAGTTTCCAGTTTTCCTTTTTGTCCATCGTGATTTTATTGGTTGTTTCAATTTTACTCTAAATGCTCGATAAAAATCGCAGATATTTAGAAATGGGAATTTATTCTATTCTTCCCTGAGTTTGAAACAAGCATGAGAGGATTCACTAAAGAATCCACGTTATTGGCGCAAATAGTTTATTTGTTGCTGTACAAATTATACAAGTTTCGGCTCGCCTTCTTCAGAAAAACACTACACAACTATAATAGTGCCTCTTATAAAAAATTTTTAAATTTTTTTCAAAAACTTCATTTTATTTAAGACAGTTTTTCTTTGTAAAATTGGAAATTTTTGAATCGTTACGTCTCGATCCTCATGTTGGCGCATACCCTTCCCTCCCCCTCTGAGCGTGCCGTAATTTATGTACGTCCCCTTATCGAAAAATTTAATATTTTGAAGCATATTCAATATATTTACTTTCAATGATCTTTCAATATTACTTTTATGATGTGGTTTTTTAATCTATCAATAACATTTGTTATAATTTTCAAAAAAGGATACGAATGAATTTTAAAAAATACACTTTTGTCAAACATATAATTTTTTTTGTTCTGAAAAATAATCGTATGATAATTTATGTAAATATACATCGTAATAAAGTGTAAGTTTTTAAAGAAAATTGCGTGGAATATTTTTGAGAAGAAAAAATAAGGCATTAAAGTGTTCTTCGATTCCAAGCACCACAAACAACCATTTCACCGATCAAACTGAACCGATTCCAAACACCACTATACAATTTCGATTAAGCAAAAAAAAGTGCCATGCAAGTGCATATTTCATTAAGGGGTCATAGGAGTCTTAAAAATGCGCAAAGAGGGTACTACAAAGTTTAGTTTGATCTTTCATGTAATTTTTTAACTACTCAATATATAAGTATAATTTTTTTATATGTTATTCTATAAGATTTATTTAATATAAAACAAATTTTAAAATTTATGAAACTTTAGCCAAAACTCAAATAAATGATATTAAACAAAGCTATTTGAAAACATTGTGATTAGGCTTGCGCGGCAAATTGTGAGGTCTAAATTGAAAAAATTAAAAGAAAAATGACTTTATATTGTACAAATATGTGCAAACAAAGACTTATACCTAGATTCTCAGCTCAATTTTAATTAGAAATTATTTAAAAATAAAATTTTAAATCAAAATTAAAACAAATTTATTAATTTTTTTAGAAAAAAGTCCTTAAAATAATTTCTAATTAAAATTGAGCTGAGAATTTAGGTATAAGTCTTTGTTTGCACATATTTGTACAATATAAAGTCATTTTCCTGGTAATTTTTTCAATTTTGACCTCACAATTTGCCGCGCAAGCCTAATCACAATGTGTTCAAATAGCTTTATGCTTAATATCATTTATTTTAGTTTTGGCTAAAGTTTCATAAATTTTAAAATTTGTTTTATATTAAATAAATATTGTAGAATTACATATTAAAAAATTCTACTTATATATTGAGTAGTTAAAAAATTACATGAAGGATCAGACTATGCTTTGTAGTACCTTCTTTGCACATTTTTAAGACTCCTATGACTCCTTAAAGCATCAAATAAACCAAGATTAGTATAAAATACATTCTTCTCGCAGGTATAGCTGTAAACAAGTTGACCTGCAACCAGAGATCCGATGCCAGGATTGAATGTAATCCTTCTATAAATCATAATATCAATCAAATATCAACCGTATAGAGAGGGTTTGTGCACATTAAATCCATGCGGTGCAATGGGTAGGGTTCGGGTTAGGCGTAGTTTTATATATATATATATATTCCGTGCTTGCTCAGTGAGCATGAGCCGCTCCTTCGGTCTCGTCAACAGACACACACAGAGAGATTGTACACTGTCACAAAGGAGAGAAATACACCCAGGGCGAAGGCGGGAATCGAACCCGCGCCCGTTACAGCACGCAGACTGCTGGCCTGCATGCTTACCACTCGTGGCCCCTTGCGGTGCAATGTTTCATAATCTTGGTTGTCTTGCACAATATTACGAATTGGTTCCCAGTCAGATACAAGCATCGTCTTTCTGACGGCATTTTAAAATTACGAGGCACGTCGACAAAATTCCACAGATAGATATAACACAATGTTTAAAATGATTTCT